>CM038142.1:543177248-543509644 GCA_021437245.1 Aegilops speltoides
ATCACTTTCACTTAGCCATTGAAGTTCGAGGGTGGGACTACGATATAGCCCTTGGGGGCACCGCGTTCTCCGAATTCGGGGCGCGTATGAGCCTGACCGGGAAATGGTCCTTCGTCAAAGCGGAGGAATTCTAAACATTCGGTGGTCGATCGAGTGGTTGACCAGTCTCTCATTTGTATCATGACGATCGGTTTTGGCTTTCTCTCTTGAGGTGCTCGCCAATTAATCGGGGCACAATCGCGAGAGTTCTCCGGTGCGCGTTAGCCGATGATCTGAGCGAAGGCAGCAAAACGTGGAGCGGGCAAACCCAACATTTGACCAAAGACATGATTCGTAGCTGATGCATATAAGGCCTAACTTCGAGGCGCCGAACACTCCCTAAGGTGTTCGGTCTTTGTAATAACGGCGGAACAATGCCCTAAGCCCCTAGTGTCGAGTGCAGGCGAGGTCCTCCGACGCGCCGATGCCAAACGTCGATCTCCTCTCTGGTTATCATGAAAAACCAGGGGATTATATCAACAAGAGACAGTAAAAAAGGTTTACGCAAGGTCTTAATCTGAAAAGAATCCTTGCAATGGGTCCCTACTGCACATCTGCGCCTGTGTCTCCGTTGTGCCGTTATCCTGGACGGGTGTGCACGTTGTTCATCTGTAAAAAGAGAGGAACTTAGCTTGAAAAGAAATCGTGCGAAAAGTGCATAAAAAATTGAAATATTAATAAATTAATAAAGCTGAGCCTATATTAGCTCATTGGTGCTTATATGCACAGCCCCTTGTGAAGGGGTGTGCGGCTAGGGAGCCCCTAGTTTATTTATGCCGGACTCGTCTGGCCGTGTCCGGGGTCTTTGAATGACCCTCTTAATGAAATGATGCCACGTGGACCGGGCATTTTAAGTGTAAGAGACGCGTAATGCGGTATTGCATGAAAGCGGACAAAAGCTTCACGTCCCAATAGTGCTTGATAGCTACTTTTGAATGGGGCAACATGAAAGATTAGCTTTTCGCGTCGGAAGTTGTCCGGTGACCCGAATACAACTTCTAGTAGTAAGGAGCCTGTGCACTTGGCGTAAGGGCCTGGCGTCACTCCTTTAAAGGAAGTGTGGCTATGTCGAATTTTAGTAAGGTCTATCCCTAACTTGCGGATTGTGTTCGGATATAGCAGGTTTAAATCGCTGCCGCCGTCCATCAGGACTTGTGTAAACTGTAGTCCATCGATTATAGGATCCAATATCAGGGCAGTCCATCCTGCGTTTCGAATGCTTCTGGAATAATCGAAGTGGTCGAAAGTGATTGGTTTTGACATCCAACTTCGCGGTTCCGCTGGGGTGGACCGTGTGGCACTTATTATAGCTGGTGCCGCATTGTTTTTCCGTAATATCACAGGAAGTGAGTTTACTGTTTTGACTTCTTGTGGGAAAGTCTTTTGTTTTCCGGTGCTCTGCTGGTGGGGTTCATCATCATCCTCGCTTGGTGCGTCGAGCCCCTTGTGTTCGGCGTTGAGTCGGCCGGACTGTTTGAAAACCCAACAATCTCGGTGGGTGTGGTTTGCAGGTCTTCCGGAGGTACTGTGGATTTGACATATCCGATCCAAGATTTTGTTTAAGTTGGATAGCTCATCACTGTTGTCCTTAAGAGGCAGTGTTTTGTTGTTTGGTCGTGAGCTTTTGAATCCGGCATTGACCGCCGTGTTCTTTGGGTTTTTTTCTTTATTCTGGCGCTGATCCTTTCGGCGCCGTGATTTTCTGTTTCCATCTCTGATCTCGGATGTACTCGGGTCGCTGGTGCTGCGTCTTGCTAGCCAGCTGTCTTCCCCCGCGCAAAAGCGGGTCATGAGGCTTGTTAGCGTGGCCATTGTCCTCGGCTTCTCTTGGCCGAGGTGTCTGGCGAGCCATTCGTCTCGGACATTGTGTTTAAAAGCTGCTAAGGCTTCAGCGTCCGGACAGTCGACTATTTGGTTCTTTTTGGTAAGGAACCTATTCCAAAATTTGCACGCTGACTCTCCGGGCTGTTGAGTTATATGACTTAGATCGTCTGCATCCGGAGGGCGGACATAAGTCCCTTGAAAATTTGCTCTAAATGCGTCCTCAAGCTCTTCCCAACTTCCAACAGTGTTTTCTGGGAGGCTTTTGAGCCAATGCCGAGCTGGTCCTTTGAGCTTGAGGGGTAGATATTTTATGGCGTGGAGATCATCTCCTCTAGCCATGTGTATGTGTAGTATATAATCCTCTATCCGCACTCTGTGGTCTGTTGTTCCGTCGTAAGCCTCTATGTTTATGGGTTTAAACCCTGCTGGAAATTCATGATCCAGCACCTCATAGGTGAAACATAGTGGGTGTGCGGCGCCCCTGTATTTCGGTGTGCCGCTGTCTTCGAATACTTGGCGTGTTGTGCTGCTTCCTGGGACCCTCTGTTTTGGCCCGTAAATGGACCTGGCTGGGCCGTCTGTTTTCCCAGGAGCATGAGTTGGCTTGTGTGTGGCGCCGTTTGTCGCTTTTGGCCTGTCATCTGGTCGTCTATCCGGCCAGGCGACTTCTTTAACTTTTGACTGTGGTGGCTCTATGGCTTCCTCGTCAAATTCTGGCAGCAGCTTGCGCTTCGGGTAGCTCTTTGATTGATGGCCATTGCCGTATTTGTCTGCGGTTTTGAGCACTTTGCTCCACCTCATTGTGAATATGTCTTCCGCTATTTTGAGCTTCCGTTTTTCCTTCTTCAGACTTCTTGCAGTGGTGACGAGTCTTTTGTGAAGGTTCTTATGCTCCGGTGGTGTGTCCGGCGTGAGGTCGTCTGGACTGTTGGTTTCGCCGGGTATGGATTGATTATCCGATTCGTCCTGTTCGGATGGTTGCTTGGTTGCATGTTCGTCGTCCACTAGTTTGCCCTGCTCTATTGCTGGGTCATTAGGAGCGCTGTTTTTGTCGAGGCGGGATTTGGGGCGGCGTCTGCGTCGCCGTTTTGGTTGTTTGTCGGCGGGATTATCCTTTGCCGCGCCCCGTTGATCCTCGTTATCGCTTCCTTTTGGGGTGTCCACCATATATACACCATGGGTCGGGGTGGCTTTCCAGTGCTCGGTGAGCGCTGATTCTTGATCGTCTCCGGCATCGTCATCCATACCGTCGATGTCTTCGGAGTCGTAGTCTAGCATGTCGGTTAGATTGTCGACAATGGCTACAAAGTGGGTGGTGGGTGGGCTTTGAATTTCTTCGTCGTCCACATCCCAAACATCCTGGCCATAGTCCGGCCAGGGCTCTCCGGATAGCGAGAGATGTTTTAGCGAATTTAAGATGTCGCCAAAGGGTGAGTGCTGAAAGACGTCCGCAGAGGTGAACTCCATGATCGGGCGCCCAATCGATTCGATTGGCGGGCGCAGGAGGTTTGAGTCGGCAGGAGTCGGCGCCCGAGTCACGAGCTTTATAAGGGACAAGGTCAGTGTTCGGCTCCATCGCCATGAAAGTCGCAGCTCCCGAGGCGGTGTCCAGCCACCCGTCCTCGATCTGCGCAATTGGCTCCGGACTATGGGTCGGAGCGGATTCGCAGCGACCTCCAAGGTCTTGTCCGCGGCAGAGCTAGATCATGCCCATCGTGACAAAGGCGGCACGCCGGTCGGTGGGTTTCGGATCCATCGAAGATCAAGTCTCCGTGGATATCTGCCGTGAAGTTTAGGTTTCCAAATCGACTGACGCTGGGGCGTAGCTTCGATCTGCTCCAGATGGCCAGCGAATTGCCCGCATCTTGCGGCCGCCGAATACGAAGATCTGTCCGGGGAGCATAGTCTCACCCTGGACAGCGTTGTTATTGATTGACGAAGCCATCAAGCCTATCGGTGATGACACAGAGGAACTCTCAATGAAAGCACCAATGTCGGTGTCAAAACTGGCGGATCTCGGGTAGGGGGTCCCGAACTGTGCGTCTAGGCGGATGGTAATAGGAGACAAGGGACACGATGTTTTTACCCAGGTTCGGGCCCTCTCAATGGAGGTAAAACCCTACTCCTGCTTGATTGATATTGATGATATGGGTAGTACAAGAGTGGATCTACCACGAGATCAAGGAGGCTAAACCCTAGAAGCTAGCCTATGGTATGATTGTTGTAATGGTTGTTGTGTCCTACGGACTAAAACCCTCCGGTTTATATAGACACGGAGAGGGCTAGGGTTACAAAGAGTCGGTTACAATGGTAGGAGATCTACATATCCATATCGCCAAGCTTGCCTTCCATGCCAAGGAAAGTCCCATCCGGACACGGGACGAAGTCTTCAATCTTGTATCTTCATAGTCTTGGAGTCCGGCCGGTGATGATAGTCAGGCTGTCCGGACAACCCCTAGTCCAGGACTCCCTCAACCGTCCTCCATAGCCGCCGGCGGTTTTGGTGACGAGCCCGTCCTAGAGATCCAGCGCGGACCCGTCCAGCATGGCCGGCGTCCGGCTCCAACCAACCCGGCCCCCCATGGCCTGGTCGCCAGTCGACTCAGCCTGCGTGCCATCGACGATGCCGACGCTCGCCACCGCCTCGATCAGCTCGCTCACTCCCTGGAGGTGGAGGAGAGTGGCGCTATCGGTCCGGCGTGCTTCGGCCCACGCATCCGGGAAGAACCCTTTCCCAAAGGGTTCATGCTCCCCCGCGACACCCCCAAGTACAACGGGACCGTGAAGCCAGAAGATTGGCTCACCGACTACACCACCGCCATTGGCATCACCGGTGCCAATCGCCGGCTTGCCATGCGCTACGCGCCGCTCATGCTCCAGGGGTCGGCCCGCACCTGGTTGAACAGTCTACCGATGGGCACCTTCAACACGTGGGTCAATTTTGAGCAAGCCTTCGTCAGCAACTTCACAGGGACCTACAAGCGACCCGGCCGCCCTAGCCAGCTTGCCATGTGTGTGCAAGGGCCTACGGAGACCGGTCCCGAGTACCTCGCGTGCTGGACCGAGCTCCGGAACAGCTGCGAGGGCGTCCATGAAGTCCAAGTGATCTAGTACTTCGTCAACGGGTGCCGAGACGGCACCCTCCTCAAGCACAAGCTCTTACGCTCCGAGCCAGACACCATGGCCGCGCTCATGGTAACGGCGGACAATTACGGCAGCACCGACTCTGCCATGAAGATCCAGGTGGCGCTAGATGAAGCCGGCAAGGTGAAGCCGGTTCCCCCTCCGAAGCCGGCCGGTGAAAGCAGCCAACAGCAGCATCACCAGAACAACAAGCGCAAGGCCGACCAACCAGCGCAGCGCCACGACAACCGGCTCATCGCGGCCACCGAGCCCGCGGCGGACCCGGCGGCCAAGCGCCGGCAGACCGGCAAGACGGCGTGGCAACCCGCCATGAGTTTCGAAGAGATACTCGACGCCCCTTGCAAGCACCACAGCGGCGCAAGGCCGTCCACGCACACACTTCGGCGGTGGGGCATCACCAAGCGCATCATGAGGGGTGATGTTCCGCCTCCTCCGGCATCGGCCCCAGGCGTGGGGCAGCCACCTCCGCCTCCACCGCCGCCTCTGGCTGGCGGTGCGATGCGCGACGACGCCTACCCGGACCAGAACACGGCCTACGTCGTCTTCACTAGTCTCAGTCACGACAAGCATAGCGAGCACCTCCTTTGGCAGGAAGTGACACCGTCGTCCCGGCCAAACCAGAGTTCATGCACTGGTCGGATCGCCCGGTCACCTGGACCCGGGAGGATCACCCGGTGGTCATGCCGAGTCCGGGTGGTTACGCCCTCGTCCTCAACCCCACCATCATCGCACGACGCACGTGTAAGTTCTCCCGGGTCCTCATCGACGGCAGCAGCAGCATCAACATCCTCTACTGCGACACAATGACCAAGCTCAGCCTCAAGGCCGAGGACGTGGAACCAACCCTAACGATCTTCCACGGCATCGTGCCCGGCCTCTCCTGCTCTCCCATTGGCCGGGTCCGGCTCGACGTCCTGTTCGATGACAACAGCCACTTCCGACGCGAACTGATCTGGTTCGAGGTGGTGGACCTGTTCAGTGCGTACCACGCACTGCTGGGCCAACCCGCGCTCGCCAAGTTCATGGTGGTCCCCCATTACGCATATCTGAAGATGAAGATGCCGGGTCCCAAGGGCCTCATCACCATTATGGTGACTACCGCAACTCCCTGGAGTGCGCCCGAGATGGTGCCAAGCTGGCCGAGTTGCTGGTCATTGCCGAGGAGCGGCGCCAGCTTGACCGGAACGTCGCCCTGACAGGCGAGGCCTCGTCCGCGTCGATCCCGACCAAGGACCCGGCCGACAAGGCCGCCTTCAAGCCCTCCAAGGAGACCAAGAAAGTGAAGCTGAACCCGGAAGACCCCAGCTGCAGCAAGTATGTTGTCGTAGGCGCCCGCCTCGACAGCAAATAGGAAGGCGAGCTCGTCGACTTCCTCCGTGAGAATTGGGATATCTTCGCATGGACCCCCAAGGACATGTCGGGTATCTCGAGGAAGTACGCCGAGCACAAACTCCATGTCCGCAAGGACGCCAAGCCTGTCCGCCAACCCCTGCGACGTTTTTTCGAGGAGAAGAACCATTGGTGAAGAGGTCATCAAGCTTTTGGTGGCCGGCTTCATCATGGAAGTGTTTCACCCCGAGTGGCTGGCCAATCCAGTCCTCGTCCTGAAGAAGAACAAGACCTGGCATATGTGTATCGACTACACCAGCCTCAACAAGGCATGTCCCAAGGATCCGTTCGCTCTCCCGCGGATCGACCAAGTCATCGACTCGACCGCCGGGTGCGAGCTCCTGTCCTTCCTGGATGCTTACTCCGGCTACCACCAGATCAAGCTGGACCCTGCCGACGCCCTGAAGACGTCCTTCATCACGCCCTTTGGGGCGTATTGCTACATCACTATGTCGTTCGGCTTGAAGAACGTCGGCGCCACCTTCCAACGCTGCATGCAGAAATGCCTACTGCCGCAACTCGGCCGCAATATTCACGTTTACATGGACAACATCATGGTGAAGACCAAGCAGCACCTCACGCTCCTCGATGACTTGAAGGAAACATTCGCCAACCTCCGCAAATACAAGGTCAAGCTTAACCCGGAAAAGTGCGTTTTCGGCATCCCGGCCGGAAAGCTACTCGGCTTCCTCGTCTCGGAGCGCGGCATTGAGGCGAACCCAGAGAAGATCAAGGCCAATGAGCGCATGCGCAAGCCGGCTCAGCTGCGCGATGTCCAGAAGTTCACCGGATGCTTGGCCTCAGTCAGTCGGTTTCTAAGCCGGCTGGGCGAGAGGGTGCTACACCTGTACCAGCTGATGAAGAAGATGAAGTCGTTCGAATGGAAGGACAAGGCAGACGAGGCTTTCCAAGACCTCAAGCGCATGCTCTCCACCGCACCAGTCCTGGCCGCACCGGCCGAGAAGGAGCCGTTGTTGCTCTACATAGCCGCGACCTTGCGGGCGGTCAGCATGGTGCTGGTGGTCGAGCATCCAGAGAAGGGCAAGATCCAAGCCGTCCAGCGCCCGGCCTACTACTTGAGCGAGGTGCTCTCCATCTCTAAGCAGAACTACCCGCACTACCAGAAGATGTGTTACAGCGTGTACTTTCCCGCCAAGAAGCCGAAGCAGTACTTCCAAGAGCACGTCATCACCGTGGTTAGCACGGCTCCTATTGCAGAAATCATCGGGTGCCGGGATGCCTCTGGCCGGGTCGCCAAGTGGGCGCTCCAGCTAGCCGGCCACACCATCCTCTACGAGCCCCGCACCATGATCAAGTCTCAGGCCCTGGTCGACTTCCTCGTCGACTGGACTGAGACCCAGTACTTACCGCCGCCCCCCGACTCGACGCATTGGCACATGCATTTTGACGGGTCCAAGATGCGACTCGGCCTGGGGGCCGGCATCATACCGTCGTCTCCGAAGGGCGACCAACTCCGCTACGCGCTCCAGATCCACTTCCCCGCCTCCAACAACGTCGCCGAGTACGAAGCCCTTGTGCACAGCCTCCGGCTTGCCAAGGAACTCGGCATCCAGCGCATCCTGTGCTACGGCGACTCAGACCTGGTGGTGCAGCAGTGCTCCGGTGAGTGGGACGCCCGCGACTCCAACATGGCAAGCTACCGCTCCCTCGTCCAAAAGTTGTCCGGGGTCCTTCGAGGGTTGCGAGTTCCTCCATGTCCCGCGCGCGGAGATCGAAGTGGCCAACACGCTCGCCAAGATCACCTCGTCCCGACAGTACATCCCGTCCGGCGTCTCCCTCGAGCACCTGCGCAAGCCGTCCGTCAAGCCGTCGCCGGACTCCGAGTCCATCCACGTTCCAGATGACCCGGCCACATCTCAACCAGGCCTGGGGGCTGCCGAACCCGTCCCGGGGGCTGCGGAACCCAGCCCGGGGGCTGCTCAGCTCGACCCGGCCGTCGCCATCCCCGACCCGGGGGCTGCTCAACCCGGCTCGGGGGCTGCCGACTCGAAATCCGCCCTGGTGGCCGTCTTCACCGTGGTTACGGCTCCGTCTTGGGCCCTCCCAATATCAGAATTCCTGGAGAACGGGGTTCTCCCCATGGATGAGACCGAGGCCCGGCAAGTTCAGCGCCGGGCATCCGCCTATAGCATCATCAACAACGAGCTCGTCAAGCGCAACTCCACCGGTGTGTTCCAGCGCTGCGTCGAGCAGGAACAGGGCATCGACATCCTCCTCGACATACACCAGAGTGAATGCGGGCACCACGCCGCGTCGCGATCCCTGGTGGCCAAGGCGTTCCGCCACGGCTTCTACTGTCCCACGACCCTCCAAGATGCCGAGTCACTTGTTCTCAAGTGTGAGGGGTGCCAGCGCTTCAGCAAGTGCAGCCACCAGCCGGCGTCAGCACTCCGCACCATTCCGATCGCCTGGCCCTTCGCGGTCTGGGGACTCGACATGGTGGGACCCTTCAAACCGCTCAAGGCGGCATGACGCACCTGCTGGTGGCAGTGGACAAGTTCACCAAGTGGATCGAAGCACGACCAATCAAGAAACTGGACGGGCCAACAATCGTCCGGTCCATCAAGGACATAGCGGTTTGCTACGGCATGCCGAACAACATCATCACGGACAATGGCACCAACTTTGCCAAGGGCGCTCTTGAGCAATACTGCTCCGTCTCTGGCATCCGCCTCGACCTGGCCTCCGTTGCACACCCACAGTACAACGGGCAGGTCGAGCGGGCCAACGGACTCATCCTGTCCGGCATCAAGCCCCGACTCGTTGAGCCACTCGTCCGCTCACCCGGCAGCTGGCTTGACGAGTTGCCGGTCGTTCTCTAGAGTCTTCGCACCACGCCGAATCGGTCAACCGGGTTCATGATACGTCCCCAACGTATCTATAATTTATGAAGCATTCATGCTATATTTTTATCTGTTTTGAATGTTTATGGGCTTTATTATACACTTCTATATTATTTTTGGGACTAACCTATTAACCGGAGGCCCAGCCCATATTGCTGTTTTCTTGCCTATTTCAGTGTTTCGAAGAAAAGGAATATCAAACGGAGTCCAAACGGAATGAAACCTTCAGGAGCGTGATTTTTGGAACGAACGTTGTAGGATCAAAAGTATGTCTAGAGGGGGGGGGGGTGATTAGACTACTTGACCAAATAAAACTTATCCTTTTCCCAATTTTAGTCTTTGGCAAATTTTAGCTATCTTAGCACAAGTCAAGCAATCTTAACAAGCAAGCATGCAAAGATATATGAGCAGCAGAAAGTAAAGCAAGCAACTTGCAAGAATGTAAAGGGAAGGGTTTGGAGGATTCAAACGCAATTGGAGACACGGATGTTTTTGTTGTTGTCGGTGTCAAAACCAACGGATCTCGGGTAGGGGGTCCCGAACTGTGCGTCTAGGCGGATGGTAACAGGAGACAAGGGACACGATGTTTTTACCCAGGTTCGGTCCCTCTCGATGGAGGTAAAACCCTACTCCTGCTAGATTAATATTGATGATATGGGTAGTACAAGAGTTGATCTACCACGAGATCAAGGAGGCTAAACCCTAGAAGCTAGCCTATGGTATGATTGTTGTCATGGTTGTTAGTCCTACAGACTAAAATCCTTCGGTTTATATAGATACCGGAGAGGGCTAGGGTTATACAGAGTCGGTTACAATGGTAGGAGATCCACATATCCGTATTGCCAAGCTTGCCTTCCACACCAAGGAAAGTCCCATCCGGACACGGGACGAAGTCTTCAATCTTATATCTTCATAGTCTTGGAGTCCGGCCGATGATGATAGTCCGGCTATCCGGACACCCCCTAGTCCAGGACTCCCTCAGTAGCCCCTGAACCAGGCTTCAATGACGACGAGTCCGGCGCGCATATTGTCTTCAGCATTGCAAGGCGGGTTCTTCCTCCGAATAATTCATAGAAGATTGTGAACACCAGGATAGTGTCCGGCTCTGTAAAATAAATTCCACATACCACCGTAGAGAGAATAATATGTACACAAGTTCAATCTGCTGACGTATTTTGTGGCGTGACGTCACACCACTACCAAGCCTTTACTTGAATCATTTTTATTATACCACCTCAGCGCGTTTAGCGAAGCGGTTTCCTTGGCACGTCTTGTTGAAGCAGAGATCGTGTTCCCCTTATTCCGGGATTCCCATCAATACGGACGTGGGTAACCCAACCGCGCCCATTGCCACGCCTCCTCTATCGAAGGTGAGTCCCAAACGGTCACGGGGACGGCTCTTGGTATTCTCCCTCTTTATAATGGGACCAAGGCTCGTTTCTTTTCTTCAATCCTCAATCGGATCTGCCCCTTGCCCCAAGTTCCAACACCCAGAGCCTCAGATTCGAGCGCCTCGGACCTTCAACGATGTCCGGCTTCGACCTACAGGGCCGGTGGATGCCCTCCGTCACAGAAGAGGACGTGCAAAAGCTGAGAGAAGCCAGGTACCTGACCTACGAGATTTCGCATAGGTTGCCCGCCAAAGGGCAAGTCATTCCTACTCCCGAGCCCGGCAAAAGCGTTGTGTTTGTGTCCCACCTCCATCGGGGTTTAGGCTTCCCGATGGATCCTTTTGTGAGAGGGATCATGTTTTACTATGGGTTGGAATTCCACAACTTGGCTCCGGAGTCCATCCTCCACATCTCATCATTCATTGTCGTCTGCGAAGCCTTCCTCCACACTACCCCTCACTTCGGCTTGTGGCTCAAAACCTTCAACGTGGAGCCGAAGATGATCGAGGGGCGTCAAGCAGAGTGCGGCGGGGTGGTTGTAAGCAAGAGGGCCGATGCTCCATGGACCGAGGGCTCTTTCCAGGAGGAGCTCGGCCAGGCAACAGGTGGTTCTATATTACCGCTCCCAGGGGCAGCAGGCAGAAGCCGCCGCCCATCTTTCGCTCGGGCCCTCCACAACGGCTGATGTCATGGGTCAACCAAGGGCTCAACTGGGGGCCGTCAAAGGACGTACCCCTATTGCAGGGCCGGATTCGAGACCTCCAAGAGAGGGAGATCAATCTGGTCGTGGTGATGCAGGTTATGCTGATCAGGCGTCTTCTGCCCTGCAAACGTCGCCCTCTTCGGCTGTGGGAATTCAATCCGAAGGGACCACGAGTTCTCCAACACTTCACGGGTACGACACCCGTGGAGATGTACAAATTGTTCTTGGATCACAAGAGGTGTGTCGAGAATTAACCGAGGACGCCGCCTAAGCTGCAATTGCCGGATACACCAGAAGTAGCTCAGATCCGGACATACCGCTCGTTTGCATATATTGGATTTGCCTTTTAACCAATTGTCCCTGAACAGAGTGGATAGCGCAAGCAAAACTAATACGTGTCCGCCCCCCTTAGGAGACCACGCGGATCCGTGTTGGTCAAGATGTTGGAGGTTGCGCCGAGGAAGGCGAAGGGAAAATAGAGAAACTACCGCCTACCAAGGAGGCTTTTGAGAAAGGGGGATCGAGAATCCCTCCTTCCAAGGGGAGAAGAGGACCGCTTCCGAAAACCCGGAGGCCAAGGCCTCAAAGCGGGGGAAGAGATCTTCACCGGAGGGTCCTGCGCCTGGGGAAGCCCCGACCGCACCATCTCCCCCACAGAATCAGCCCTCCAGCGAGCCGTAAGTAGAAAAAGGGGAGTTTTGTGATAAGGGACATCCCTACTTTCGCTTCTTAGGATAACCGAAATTTTTACCTTGTAGTTCGGATCTCCGTCCTTCTCAGCCGAGCTCGTCTTCGGGGGACCTTCGTCCGGAGATGGTGGAGAGCGAGACGCCTCCATCTGCCGCACCGTCAGGTGGGGCGGACGACTCTGAGGTGTCTTCACGGAGGGTATCCCCGAGTCCGGCAGGGCCGGGGAGTTCGGCACCAACTGGTGTACGGCCAGGGGAGCTGAAGGATCTGCTTGAGAAGGCGTCTATCTCAGAAGGTCACCGTACATTGATGAATACGGTGATTGAAAGAATTTCATCCGCCGAGGGCGGGTTGCATGATGCCGTCAGAAGTTTGCTGGCAGGGTTTGAGGTACATAAAAATGACATACCTTTTGACAGTTTTACACATAAAGTGCGCCCTGTATAGATAGTAGCCCCTGAGACTCGGTATGTTGTCGAAAACGACAGCGTGCCGAGGATCATAATCTCAGGTATTAATTTTCGCCTTTCCTATGCAGGTGGACGATAGTCCGGTGGCCAGCCGGACTGATGGAGTTGCTGAATTAAAGCGGCAACTCGACGTTGCTGATGCGGACATCGCGCTGGTCAATAAACGTCTTGACGAGTCACAAGGTAGGTTGTTTCTCCGTGGTCACCTAGTTAGGGAGCTGATGCTCACTCCTTACAACATGTATGCTTAATGCAGATAGTGCCGCTGCTGTGGAGGACCTTCGAGCAGAGCTTGCTCAAGCCAAGGAGCAGGCCCGGAGGAGTGATGCGGCTGCCTCGAAGGCGACCGAAGAGGTAGAAGCCGAAAGGGCTGCTCACTGCTGAAGCAGGGGGGAGATGGCCGAAATGGCCGTGAAGCTGAAAGATGTAACCAACCGCTATGAGGTTCTTGAAAAGGAATGCCGAGTGGAGCAAGAAGACCTGAAGAAGGCCTCCGCCGAAGCCAAGGATGCCCGTTCTGCAATGAGGGCTACAAAGGAGGAGCTGCGTCAGGCCGGAGACATTGCGGCTGGTAAGCCCTTTCTGCTGCGCAGGAGGTTCACAGATCCGAAGTATGCTCAGCTTGGCCAGCTGTGGGTTCCGGAGGATCCTTATATGGATTTAGCGGCGAGTGCGGCAAATGCTGTTGTGCACTTCCGAAGTCAAAAGGATCACGAGACGGAGGAGCTTTTTTGGTCTCAATTCCATAGTCCGGAGCGTTCACTTCCGTTGAACGATCGGCTGGCTGAGTGGGCTGAGCTGAATAGATTGTCCGAACTTGCCATGACGGATGTAGTGACTCATATCTGGCCGGATAGGCCCAAGCCGAAGAGTTATTTTGGCTTATTGCAGCAATTCCATGGGGCGGTGCCGCATATCAAGGCGATGAAGCGGTCGGCCTGCATAGAGGGTGCACGGATGGCCCTCGCCCGTGTGAAGACATACTGGACGGAGATGGATGCCACCGATGTTGCAACCCGGGGTTCGGACGAGAGCCGGTTACCCGCCGAGCACTATTTTGGGGAAGTTCTGCGGGGTGCTCGTGCAATAGAGTCGCAGTGCTCAAAGAATGTCATGTTCAAATGATCTTTATGATTTGTAAAACAATATTTATAATATAAGTGCTTTTTATACTTGTGCGTTCAAGTATTGAAATATCTCCTGTGCGGCCGTTAATGTATACTTGTGTATAACCTGAAAGATGGCAGTCTTCGGCTTCAGCCCCCACGCACATGGTGCGGGGGTGTTTGCAAAATAGCGCATTTTCACACTTAATCCAACGTCTTGGTCCTGTGAAGGAGGTGGTAGCGTAGCAAACGAGGCAACCGGACTATAATGCTTTATCACTTTCACTTAGCCATAGGAGTTCGAGGGTGGGGCTACGATATAGCCCCTAGGCGCACCGCGCTCTCGAATTCGAGGCGCCAGATGTGCTCGACCGAAACGGTCCTTCGTCAAAGCGGAGGAATTCTAAACATTCGAAGAGTCGATCGAGTGGTTGACCAAGATCTCGCCAGATCATGACGGTCGGTTTTGGCTTTCATCGAGGTGCTCGCCCGATCGAACCGGGCACAATCGCGAGAGTTCTCCGGTGCCGTTAGCCGATGATACTGAACGTAAGGCAGCAAAACACAGAGCAGGAAAACCAAACATTTGACCAAAGACATGATTCGGAGCTGATGCATATAAGGCCTAACTCGAGACGCCAACACTCCCTAAGGTACTCGGTCCTTATGATAACGGGCGTAACAATGCCCTAAGCCCCTAGTGTCGAGTGCAAAGAGAATTTACGACGCGCCGATGCCAAAACGCCAGCCTCCTTGTTGGTTATGGTGAAAAACCGTGGGATATGAATCAACAAGAGACAGTAAGAAAGGTTTACGCAGGGTCTTAATATGAAAAGAATCCTTGCCACGGGTCCCTGCTGCACGTCTGCGCCTGTGTCTCCGTTGTCCCGTATCCTGGACGGGTGTACACGTTGTTCATCTGTAAAAAGAGAGGAACTTAGCTTGAAAAGAAATCATGCAAAATTTTTATTGAAAACAAAGTATGAATGAATGAATAAAGTTGAGCTTTTATTGGCTCTTTATTGTTTGTACGCGCAGCCCCTTGTGAAGGGGTATGTGGCTAGGGAGCCCCTAGTTTATTTATGCCGGACTCGCCTAGCCGTGTCCGGGGTCTTGAACGACCTTTTAATGAGATGATGCCGCGTGGACCGGGCATTTTAAGTGTAAGAGACGCGTAGTGAGGTATTGCGTTAAAGCGGGCGAAAGCTTCACGTCCCAATAGTGCTTGATGGCTACTTTTGAATGGGGCGACATGGAAGATTAGCTTTTCGCGACGAAAGTTGTCGGGTGATCCGAACACAACTTCTAGTAGTAAGGAGCCCGTGCATTTGGCGTAAGGGCCTGGCGTCACTCCTTTGAAGGAGGTGCGGCTATCGCGAATTTTAGTAGGGTCTATCCCCAACTTGCGGATTGTGTCCGGATAATCGCTGCCGCCATCCATTAGGACTTGTGTAAATTGTAGTCCGTCGATTATAGGATCCAATATCAGAGCAGTCCATCCTGCGTTTCAAATACTTCTAGAATAATCCAGGTGGTCGAAAGTAATTGGTTTTGACATCCAATCTCGGGATTCCGCTGGGGTGGACCGTGCGACGCGTACTGTGGCGGGTGCCGCACTATTGTTCCGTATAATCACATGAAGTGAGTTTACTGTTTTAACTTCTTGTGGGAAAGTCTTTTGTTTTCTGGCGCTCTGCTGGTGGGGTTCGTCGTTGTCCTCGCTTGGCGTGTCGAGCCCCTTGTGTTCGGCGTTGAGTCGGCCGGACTGTTTGAAGACCCAACAATTTCGGTGGGTGTGGTTTGCAGGCTTCCCGGGGGTACTGTGGATTTGACATATCCGATCCAAAATTTTGTTGAGGTTGGATAGCTCGTCACTGTTATCCTTAGGAGGCAGTGTTTTGTTGTTCGGCCGTGAGCTTTTGAATCCGGCGTTGACCGCCGTGTTTTTTGGGCCATTTTCTTTGTTTGGGCGTTGATCCTTTCTGCGCCGTGATTTTCCATTTCCATCTCTGATCTCGGATGTACTTGGGTCGCTGTTGCTGCATCTTGCCAGCCAGCTGTCTTCGCCCGCGCAAAAGCGGGTCATGAGGCTTGTTAGCGCGGCCATTGTTCTTGGCTTTTCCTGGCCGAGGTGTCTGGCGAGCCATTCGTCTCGGACGTTATGTTTAAAAGCTGCTAGGGCTTCGGCGTCCGGATAGTCGACTATTTGGTTCTTTCTGGTGAGGAACCTGTTCCAGAATTTGCGCGCTGACTCTCCGGGCTGGTGGGTTATGTGACTTAAATCGTCTGCATCTGGAGGGCGGACATAAGTCCCCTGAAAATTTGCTCTAAATGCGTCCTCGAGCTCTTCCCAACTTCCAATGGTATTTTCTGGGAGGCTTTTGAGCCAATGCCGAGCTGGCCCTTTGAGCTTGAGGGGTAGATATTTTATGGCATGGAGATCGTCTCCTCTAGCCATATGTATGTGTAGGATGTAATCCTCAATCCAGACTCCGGGTCTGTTGTTCCGTCAGATGCCTCTATGTTTACGGGCTTGAATCTCACTGAAATTCATGATCCAAAGACCTCATCGGTGAAACATAGTGGGTGTGCGGCGCCCCTGTATTTAGGTGTGCCATTATATTCGAACACTCGGCGTGCTGTGTTGCTTCCTGGGGCCCTCTTTTTTGGCCATAAATGGACCTGATCGGGCCATCTGTTTTGCAAGGATCTTTATGTGTGTCATGTGCCGGCTTGTGTACGGCGCCTCTTGCCGCTCCTGGCCTATCATCTGGTCGTCTATCCGGCCAGGCGGCCTCTTTACTTTTTGATTGTGGGGGCTCTACGGCCTCCTCGTCGAATTCGGGCAGCAGCTTGCGCTTCGGGTAGCTCTTTGCTTGATGGCTGTTGCCGTATTTGTCCGCGGTCTTGAGTACTTTGCTCCACCTCATTCTGAGTATGTCTTCCGCTGTTTTGAGCTTCCCTTTTCTGCTTCTTCAAAGTTCTTGCAGTGGCGACAAGCCTTTTGTGCAGGTTCTTGTGCTCCGGTGGTGTGTCTGGCATGAGATCGTCTGGACTTTTGTTTTCGCCGAGGATGAGTTGATTGTCAGATTCATCCTGTTCGGATGGTTGCTTGGCTGCATGTTCACCATCCACTGGTTTGCCCTGCTCTACGGCTGGGTCGTTATGGGTGCTGTTGTTATCGAGGCGGGACTTGGGGCGGCGCTTGTGTCGCCGTTTTGGTTGTTTTTCGGGGGAATTATCCTTCGCCGCGTCCCGTTGTTCCTCATTATCGCTCCCTTTTGGGGTGTCCACCATATATATATCATGAGGTGGCTTTCCAGTGCCCAGTAGGCACTGGTTCTTGCTCGTCTCTGGCATCGTCGTCCATGCCGTCGATGTCTTCGGAGTCGTAGTCTAGCATGTCGGTTCGATCATCGATAGTGGCTACAAAGTGGGTGGTGGGTGGGCTTTGAATTTCTTCGTCGTCCGCATCCCAACCGTCCTGACCGCAGTCCGGCCAGGGCTCTCCTGATAACGAGAGATACTTTAGCGAATTCAGGATGTCACCAAAGGGTGAGTGCTGAAAGATGTCCGCGGCGGTGAACTCCATGATCGGCGCCCAATTGGACTCGATTGGTAGGGGCGCAGGAGGTTCGGAGTTCGGCGAGGAGTCCGGCACCTCGGAGTCACGAGCTTTACAAGGGACAAGGTCAGTATTCGGCTCCATCGCCGTAGAGGTTGCAGCCCCCGAGGCGGCGCTCTAGCCATCCGATCCTCGATCGCGCGGGTCGGCTCGAATTAAGGGTCGGAGCGGACTTATGTGCGACCTCGTGGCACCGTCCGCAGCAGAGCTAAATCATGCCCATCGTGTGTGGCAGCACGCGCCGGCCGTGGCTCGAATCTGTCGAAGATCAAGTCTCTACGGATGTCACCGTGAAGTTTAGGCTTCAAATCTGACACGATGGCGGGCGTAGCTTCGATCTGCTCCAGATGGCCAAGCAAATTGGCCCGCAGTGCAAAGCTGCTAAATACGAAGATCTATCCGGGGAGAAAAGTCTCACCCTGGACTGCGCCGTCGTTGTTGATGATCGAAGGCGCCATCGAGCCTATCGGTGACGACACAGAGGAACTCTCAATGAAAGCACCAATGTCGGTGTCAAAACCGGCGGATCTCGGGTAGGGGGTCCCGAACTGTGCGTCTAGGCGGATGGTAACAGGAGACAAGGGACACGATGTTTTTACCCAGGTTCGTGCCCTCTCGATGGAGGTAAAACCCTACTCCTTCTTGATTAATATTGATGATATGGGTAGTACAAGAGTAGATCTACCACGAGATCAAGGAGGCTAAACCCTAGAAGCTAGCCTATGGTATGATTGTTGTCATGGTTGTTCGTCCTACGGACTAAAACCCTCCGGTTTATATAGACACCGGAGAGGGCTAGGGGTTACACAGAGTCGGTTACAATGGTAGGAGATCCACATATCCGTATTGCCAAACTTGCCTTCCACGCCAAGGAAAGTCCCATCCGGACACGGGACGAAGTCTTCAATCTTGTATCTTCATAGTCTTGGAGTCCGGCCGATGATGATAGTCCGGCTATCCGGACACCCCCTAGTCCAGGACTCCCTTAGTCGTGGTTCTGATAGGTGGTGCTATCGTACATCCACATTGATGGAGACTTCAACCCAGGAAGGGTAACGGTTGCGTGAGTCCATGGAGGGCTCCACCCATGAAGGGTCCACGAAGAAGCAACCTTGTCTATCCCACCATGGCCCCACGAAGGACTTGCCTCACTAGCGGTAGATCTTCACGAAGTAGGCGATCTCCTTGACCTTACAAACTCCTTGGTTCAACTCCACAATCTTGTCGGAGGCTCCCAAGTGACACCTAGCCAATCTAGGAGACACCACTCTCCAAGAAGTAACAAATGGTGTGTTGATGATGAACTCCTTGCTCTTGTGCTTAAAATGATAGTCTCCCCAACACTCAACTCTCTCTCATAGGATTTGAATTTGGTGGAAAGAATATTTGAGTGGAAAGCAACTTGGGGAAGGCTAGAGATCAAGATTCATATGGTAGGAATGGAATATCTTGGCCTCAACACATGAGTAGGTGGTTCTCTCTCAGAAACAACAAGTTGGAAGTGTAGGTTTGTTCTGATAGCTCTCTCCACGAATGAAGAGGAGGTGGAGTGGTATATATAGCCTCCACACAAAATCTAACCATTACACACAACTTGCCAAACTCGGTGGGACCAAATTGGTAAACTTGGTCGGACCGATTTAGCAAATCTAGTGACCGTTAGGATTTTCGGTGGGACCGACATGCAACTCGGTAGGACCGATATGGTTAGGGTTAGGGCATAATGTAATCTCGGTGAGACCGATTACACAAACTCGGTGAGACCGATTTTGGTAATAAGCTAACCAGAGTGTTGGTCAGGTAAACTCGGTGGGACCGATTCGCTCATTTCGGTGGGACCAAAATGTTACGAAAAGGAAACATGGAGTTTACATTGCAATCTCGGTGGGACCGATCGCTCATCTCGGTGGTACCGAAACGTTATGAAGGGAAATAGAGAGATTACAATCCCATCTCATTGAGACCGAGATCCCTATCGGTGAGACCGATTTGCCTAGGGTTTGTGGCAGTGGATATGACATCTGAACTTGGTGGCGTCGGGTAGAAAGAATCGGTAGGACCGAGTTTGACTTTTGGTTTAGGTCATATGTGGATGTGAGAAAGTAGTTGAGGGTTTTGGAGCATATCACTAAGCACTGTGGAGCAAGAAACTCATTAAGCAACACCTCATCCCTCCTTGATAGTATTGGCTTTTCCTATAGACTCAATGTGATCTTGGATCACTAAAATATAAAATGTAGAGTCTTGAGCTTTTGAGCTTGAGCCAATCCTTTTATCCTTAGCATTTTGAGGGATCCACTTTTCTCATCCATGCCATGCCATTCATTGAGATTTTCCTGAAATATTTATCTTGGAATGATGTTAGCTCAATGAGCTATATGTTGTTAGGAATTACCAAAACCACCTAGGGATAGTTGCACTTTCAATCTCCCCCTTTTTGGTAATTGATGACAACATATAGATCAAAGCTTCGACAAATGATAATAAGAGTGAAAAACATTGTCGCTTTGAGAAGTATGTGATAAGCAAGAGCTCCCCCTAAATTTGTGCATAGTTTAAGATTTGCTTTGGACTGCAAATGCACAAAGGGTTAGGTTCATGGGTTACTCTTCCATGTCACATACATCTTGGTGGAGCGCTCAAAATGATAATAATTGAATACATGCACTCATCACCAAGCAAAGTGAATGATCATATAGAGATAAATGTGATAATGTCATCCAACAAGCATAAATGTAGCATATGATCAAACACATGATCATCCAGGTATCACACAGACATAAAGTATCTAAAACAAGCAAATAAAGTTCAACCACCAAAGCAAGAGAGAACAAAAAGCAACACTCTCTCTCGAAGCCTATGATCTATACATTTTTCTCCCCCTTTGGCAACAAGTTACCAAAAATTTCATAGACAATGCATAGCACTAGATCGACTCTCAGGCTTGATCTTCAGGTGGTGGTGTAGAGATGGCTCCTTGGACGAAGACTTCAGTAGATGTGGATGGAGCTGGAGGTGTAGGCGCTGGAGCTGGTTGCACTGGAGCTGTAGGAGCTGTAGCTGGTGCAGATGAAGTGGCTCTGGTGTCTGTCACTGGCACTGCAGCTGATCTCTGAGTTCTAGGCACTCTGGCAAATGCATCAGTGGTTGTCTTGCCCTGCCTCTCCTGCATATCATCCTAAAGCTGCTCAACAATAGACTGGATCTCAGTTACCTTCACATCCAAGTTATAGAACTTCTGCTCCATGATCCTCTCCAGGCTCTCCTGGTTTTGAGTCAAGGTGGCCAACCCCTTCTCAATCCTCAGAGTGGATGCAATCAAGTAGCCTAGCTGATCTTGTTTGCTCTTTAGAAAGTACTGAGATGCCTCTTCCATTGTTGGCATCTTGGTAACCTTCTCTGTCCTTGCCTTCTTCTTCTTTGCTTGAGCATGCACAGAAGATGGTTCATCTTCATCCATAACCACTTGGTTGTCCTCAAAGTCTGGATAGATAGGCATGTGATCCTTGTCCAACAAGTATGTCCCTGTGCCCATCTTGGAGTTAATCAGCTCCTGGATCTGTGGGGCATACCCACAACTTCTCTTCTGGTCAGCTGTTGTCCTCTTGATAGTCTCAACTATGAGGCTCATGATCTTGAACTTCTGTGGCACATCAAATAAGTGTAGCAAGTTTATTGCATGGCCTCTGATCATGTTGTGGTCACCTGACTTGGGCAATAGAGTGTGCCTGAGGATCCAGTTGATGGTTGGCAGTCCTGACAGAAGATAATGTACAGATCCAAACTTATGTGTCTCAACTGCAGCATCTGGGATCTCCTTGTACATATATGCCATAGTGTTGTGATCCATCTTATTCTTGGCATAGACATCCAAGTCATCTTCTTTCTCCTTATGTGCATTGATCAGATTTGCCCATTCTTCACTTGTTGATTGGTACCTTGTACCTTCAGACATCCATACTATCCTGCCATCTGGATAGAAGTGTGTTGTGGAGTGGAATTGCATTATGAGCTCATCATTCCACTTTGTGAGCTTCTGCCCAACAAAGTCTGCAACTCCACAAGCACTGAAACTGTCTTGCACACCAGGATAGTGTTCCTCATTCTCCTTCATGTATGTCCAGTCGACCCATCTCATGTCACACACTATAGGCTTCTTGTCCAGCAATACTGTCTCATAGAAATCCTGCTGTTCCTTAGTATGGAACCTGTAGTCAACAACAGTCCTTCTCCTGATAGCATAAGGATCAGACAACGTCCACTGTCTGAGGCATGCGTCCTTTCTTAGCTTCATGTTCTCAGCCACAGGATGAGCATCATTGTGGTCTGGAATCTTTGGCTTCAACTTTCTCAGGACATGCTCTTCATCATCTTCCTCTTGAGCAACAATCTCAGGCACTAGGGCCTTGTTCTTCTCAGCAGCAGGTATGTTTCTAGTACTCCTCTTTGGTGCAATCTTGGGCTTGGAGGCAGCTTTGGGTGCTTCTTTGGGATTTGATGATGCAGCCCCCTGACCTTATAGCATCACCCATAAGCTTTTGAGCCTTGGGTGCTGGTGCAGCAACCTCTTCTTCCTCCTCCTCAGAGTCTCTCCTCATAGAGGGATTGCCAAGAACTTTGGCAGTAGTGGTTCTGACTCTCTTTTTCTTTTTGTCTTGACCAGCAGCTTCATCTTCTGACTCAATAGTTAACTTCATGGTTTCTCCAGTGGCAACCTTCCTGGGTTTGGAAGTGGGAATCCTTCTTGCAGGTGCCTTCTTCTGCACTACTGGCTTTGTGGCTGTAGCTGAACCATATTCTTTCTTGACCACCTTCTTCTTGGAAGTGGCCTCATCCTCAACTGCCACATAGTCTTCATCCTCAGATTATGAGGTTTTCTTCTTTCTGGCCTTGGTGGTAGCTTTGGGCAGGTTGCTTGGGGTGCTCCTGCTTCCATCATCAGAGCTTCTAGAGGGACTAGTGCCCTCACTCATCTGAATTTGCTCCTCTTCCCTATTCTGGCTGTCACTTTGATCAGACATGTTGCAAACACTGTCTGCTGACCCTGTGAATAGATATAGATGAGATAGAGTGGATGAGCATCACAAAATACAGAGGTTTTTGCAAAAGAATGAGTCAAAAACTTAGTTTTAGTTTTCCACAGAAAGCATTTCAGATCAATCGGTTTGCAAACTCGATGATACCGAAGCAGCTTTTGGAATCTAAACTAGTGAACTCGGTCAGACCGAGTCACAGTTCGGTGGCACCGAGACTGCTAGGGTTTCACAAAGTCCTGAACTCGGTCACACCGATTTGCAATTCTCGGTCAGATCGAGAATCACTTGTGTAATGGCCTTAGCCGAATCGGTGGAACCAAGTTCTACAACTCGGTGGGTCTGAGATGGTTTCGGCGGAAACCTAACCCTAAATTTTCGATTCACCTCTAAACTATGGAGTGTTTTGACTGGATAGAATCGTTTCAATCGAGGCAACAATCATGATGAACACAATGTGCTAGGAATCGGACCGGGATAGCACTGTGATCGAGTCCATACCCTAGCTTGGCAATGAACTCGCTACAGCGGCAACGGCTGGGATGAATTCCGTTGACGGTGGTGGAGACCAGCGATTGGAGGCGGCTGGCGACGAGGAGGACGATCCAGGGCAGAGCGAGCTATGCGCGGGCGAAGGGGTTCGGAGAAAGCTTCCAAATTTTTTCCCGTGATTATATATAGCCCGACCCTGTCGGTGTGACCGAGTGGAACAACTCGGTGGTACCGAGATGCATAACTGTTGACAATTACAGCAACTTGGTGAGACCGAAAAGTTCAAATCGGTTGCACCGAGATTGAAAACCTAGATCGACTTAGTGATCTCGGTATGGCCAAAATGGAAGAATCGGTCAGACCGAAACGCACAAAGAAGTTTTGGAAGTTTAAGTCTATGATGAATCGGGGACTCTGAGTGCTCCTCACACAGAGTGGTTCGAATCTAACTTGATCAAATTTTGTGATGTAGCATGAGTAGAGTTTGAGACGAGAAAAGCATAGATAGCTAGAGAAGGTTCTTAGGCATTCTTGTCCATCCACTTGGCAAAAGAAAAAGAAACCAATCAATCAAAGCAACAAGTGGATGTCCTCGAATGAGTAAAATATGCAACCAACATGCTCACACAATAAGATGGCAAATGAAATATGTAGCAAAGCATGCACAACCAATTCTAGCATCTATCAAACAATTGGCGATGACTAGGTCATCTATATATGAGTATATTGACTTAGGAGTCAAATGAGAACATTTGATCATAGGTTATACTCATCGTTTAAGCTCAAGTGGGGTTACCACTTTTACATAATGCATTGATGTGTTCACACCATTAGAGTTGCTTTGACTCAATTCTTAGAGTTAATCTCCCCCTAGATGTGAGATACCCCCTTAGAGGATGAACTAACCTTGGGTTTTGTCGATGATGACTTCATGTAGGTGTTGAAGATGTGGATGCTCAATGTTGATGAAGATCATTTGGAGCAATCCTTTGGAGTGAGTTGCACTTTCAATACCTACACGGGTTGGTCCCACAAGGAACAAACAAGGATATCCATAGACATAGAGTGATGCACACACAAGATGGTGTCTATGAAAGCATTAGGTTACCTTGTCCCTTGTCTTACCAACAAGAGGGTTTGTGACTCCTTGAACTAGTGCAAGATGTGAAAGTTGATTGCACTTGTTGTTGCCAAAATGATATGAGTGAAATATGTTGGCGGAGTCACCCTCAAGAACTCTCTAGTTCTTCTTCTTCGGGATCCACATCATCTTTATGGGAATCCTTGGAGTTGTAGTCGTACTTGATGAAGTAGAACTTGATGTAGTCTTGGGAACCCACTTGACCAAGGCCTTAGGAGCTTCTTCAAATGCATCAATCTCCTCTTGAAGCTTATCCTTGCCTTTTTGCTTGTGGTCTTGTGGTGGAAGATCATCTTGAGCTTATGTCCCCTTGAAGGAAGTAGGATCATACTTCTCTTGTTGAGGAAAAAACTTTGTCTTGGGGTATTGATCTTCTTCCCACTCAACTCCATTGGCATTGAACTTTCATTCAGAACCAACACCTTGGTTCTTCCGGTGTCTTCCTTGCTTGCATACAATTTCCTCAAATTGCTGACTCCCGGCAAGGCTCTTGTAAACACCTTTCTCTATAATTCCCTTCAATAAGCTGTTTTCTTGCTCAAGTGTAACTTGGCTAAGAGAATCATTAGTGGAATCAAGAGAACTACTAGAAGCAACAACATAGGATTTAGCATGATTATTGTTACTACTAGAGGAAGGATCCTTCTTGTTCTTGTTAATGGACTTGACTTGAGGCATGTAAGTAGATAAGAGTAAACACTTGGCAATGTAAGAAGAACTTTTCTTATGGAGATCATCATTGATTGCCTTTAAGAACACATGCTCTTGCTCAAGGTTGAGCTTTTCAAAGCGTAACTTCTCACGAGTCCTTAAATGTTCTCGATGATCTTCTAAGATAGTTTCATGAGCTAACTTAAGAGTGTTTAGTTCTTTAGTTAGAAGCTCAATCTTCTCCTTATCATTGTCATTCGTTTTATCTTGATTAGCATGATTAATTGATGTTTCATCATAGTATTCATCACTAGAGTTGTCAACAAGTAAATCATCATCACCTAGCAAGTCATCTTCATCACTATTGAAATCAACATACTCGGGGTGTGTTACCTTTGGGCCTTTAGCCATGAAGCATCTTCCAAGTCCTTCATTTGGTGAATCAAATATGTCGTAGGAGTTGTTTGACACAAGTACTAGACCGGCAACACCTTCATCTTGAGTATATTCGGAGTCGGAGTGATAGCTTCTCTCAGAGTGATTCTCGGAGTCGGAGCCGGATACCCATTCACCAACATGAGCTTGATGTCTTCGTTTTGTGTAGCTCCTTGATGACTTGTCCTTCCTTTCTGAATCCTTGCTTCTCCGGGATGTTCTTCGTTCACAACGATCATCTCTACTCCTCCTCTCTCTTGGTGGCGATTCTTCTCTTGTACTTCTCCTCTTGGGTGATTCTTCTCTTCTTTTGTGGGGTGCCGTACACTCGTTGGAATAGTGTCCGGGTCTCCCACAATTGTAGGAATTGCACTCTCGACTAGAAGATCTTTTGTCATTGTAGGACCTTGACTTGGAGCTTCTCTCTTTGGTTCTACTCTTGTAGAATTTGTTGAAGTTCTTCACCATTAAGCTCAATTCTTCATTGGAGGTTTGTTTCTCACTTGATGATGTGGGGGCTTCACATGAGGCTTTGTAAGCACCACTTGACTTGTTGTGAAGTTCCTCCTTATCCTTGAGTGACATCTCATGAGCAACAATTCTTCCAATGACTTCCGTTGGCTTGAGATCTTTGTAATTGGGCATCATTTGGATCAATGTGCACACGGTATCATATTTTCCGTCCAAAGCTCTTAGGATCTTCTTGATGATGAATTTGTCGGTCATCTCTTCACTTCCTAAGCCCGCAATCTCATTTGTGATAAGAGCAAGCCTAGAGTACATTTCAGCGACACCTTCACCATCCTTCATTTTGAACTTGTCAAGTTGACTTTGGAGCACATCCAACTTGGATTCCTTGACGGAGTTGGTACATTCATGCATATCAATCAAAGTGTCCCAAATTTCCTTTGCATTCTCAAGACGGCTGATTTTGTTGAATTCTTCGGGGCACAATCCGTTGAAGTGGATATCGCAAGCTTGAGCATTGTATTGCAGCATCTTCAACTCTTCCGCGGTAGCTTCACGGTTTGGTTCTCTCCCATCAAAGAATTCACCTTGCAAGCCAATAAGCACAATAGCCCAAATGGCGGGGTTATGTCCAACAATATGCATTTTCATCTTATGCTTCCAACTAGCAAAATTAGTACCATCAAAGTAAGCACTACAAAAAAAAGACACATCCGTGACATTTTGGGCCGAACGAATTTTTTCTGTCATACATATGACACTTCTATGACGATAGTTGTGACAAAACCCGGTATCATCATAGATGTGGTGGGCTCCTACTTCTATGACAAAAAATCATGACAGAAAATGGGCTTTTTGTCCTGGGCGGGCCGGAGACGCAGCTGCATGACATTCTTTGGGCCGTCCATGACGGAAAAAACCGTGGTAGAAGCGAGGGGGAGGAAAATTTCGGGGAGTTGCCAGTTACGGTGGGAGGTCGGGGGCCGAGCGATGCGCATTTCTCTTGTACACGTACACGCGTGTGTGCGAGGCATTGGCTCTAACTGAACCCGAGCGAGACGTTGGGCTCTAACTGAACCCGAGCAATTGCACTGCAGGCTACGCGTTACTAAACCCGAGCGATCGATCGATGGCTATTAACTGAACCCGATGGAGCGACTCTTCGCCATCGCTGCTAATCAAGCCGATCGATTGATGAACAAATGAGCGTTGCGGGGGGGTTGGATGAATAGTGAGCGGTGGCGTTGCCTCTGGATGAATAGGACCCCGTGGTGTGGAGGGCTGGATGAACAGTAGACGGTGGAGGGGTGGCCGTGGCGGGGTGGTTCAACAGGACCCTTTGGTGTGGAGGGCTGGATGAACAGTAGACGGTGGAGGGGTGGTTGAACAGTAGCAGGTGGAGTAGCGCGCGGTGGAGGCTGGATGAACAGGAGCTCGTGGAGGCTAGAGGAGGTTGACGGTAGCCCGTGGAGGCTGGAGGAGGTCGACGGTGGAGATGAACAGTATCCCGTGGAGTCCCGTTTTGCGGTACGCCACACCCCTCCCGATGAACAGGACCCCCATTTCGACCGTAGTGCTCCAACACAAGTCCGTGTCGTCCGTTTTGCGGTATGCCACACCCCTCCCGATCAACAGGATCCCCGTTTCGACCGTAGGAGGTCCGGTTCCTCTGTTTTGCGGTACGCCACACCCCTCCCGATCAACAGGACCCCCGTTTCGACCGTAGGAGGTCCCTTTCCTTCGTTTTGCGGTACGCCACACCCCTCCCGATCAACAGGACCCCTGTTTTGACCGTAGGAGGTCCGTTTCCTCCGTTTTGCGGTACGCCACACCCCTCCCAATCAACAGGACCCCGTTCCAAACGTAGGAGGTCTGTTTCCTCCGTTGTGCGGTACGCCAGGCATCGTTTCCATCGCCTGTTCCATCCAAGCCGGTTGGCTCCCATGCGTTCCGTTGCTTCCCGATGAACACGACGCATTCCGTTGCCTCCCCATGAACACGACGCATTCTGTTGCCTCCCGATGAACACGACGCATTCCGTTGCCTCCCCATGAACACGACGACGACGCTATTTCTCCGTTCCGACCAAGCCATGTACACGAGCCCTCGTCGTACGTATGCGCGAGTAGGCATTCGAGACCCCGCCCGTATGTACACATACGTGGCCGTATTTTCTTTCTTGCACCCTGGCCGATGTACGTACGTGTACATGCTATGTGCGCGCCTCTACTACGACACGTGCGCGCCTCTAGAACGACCAGTATGTACGTACACGTTCGCGACCAGAATGACAACGCTACGTACGCTTCGACCAAGTGGGTCCCGACTGTCAGGCACTTCCTTGTGTGTGAAAATGTAGCTGGTGGGTCCCAGCAGTCAGAGGGGCAAATCGTTTTTTTGCCCGAACGCACATCCTTGCTGCGAAGATGTAGCTGGTGGGTCCGAGCAGTCAGGGGGGCGAATCGTTTTTTTTTGCCCGGACGCACTTCCTTGCGTGCGAAGATGTAGCTGGTGGGTCCCAGCAGTCAGGGGGAAATGTTTTTTTTGCGAAATACGGTGGCCCGCCCAGTGGGTCCCCGCTGTCAGGTGGAGGAATAATTATTTTGCACGTAATAAGGAGGCACTTCCTTGCTGCGACCGTGGACCCAGCTGTCAGCTTCTCCATGTACAGTCCACGTCCGATGGAAGCCGTTCCTTGACCATGTTGACCACGCCGCGCCGAGAGCACCAGGGCGTGGACAATGGCGAGGCCTAGGAAGGGGACAACGCGGAGCCGGGGAAGACGCGGCAGTGGATGCCCACGCGTAGAGGAGTATGAGGGTTCACTGATTTGCTGCCTAAAAAAGGTGTGAGGCTGCCGTCGCCACAGAATAACAGGGGGTGTGGGTGAGTAGAGGGATGGCCTGGCCAGCGGTGGGAGTAGTAGGGGGCGGTGACGCCTCCGCCGCATTGCAGACGGCCACGGGAGGCAGGAGCACGAGGCACGACCGACGCTGGTTTGGGAGGCTGGAGCAAGAAGACCAGAGGTTGAAGAAGCACTACGGCCGTCGGATGGACATCGTACGGTCACTAGAGCTAGAGTCGTGCATATTGACTAAGTTGACAAAGCCCTCCGCCCCTGTAATCTTAGTATGCCCACAAGTCAGCCTGCCACTATACTGGGTCCCAGCTAACAGGGGGAGTATTCATTTTTTTGTGCGTAATAAGGAGGCACTTCCTTGCATGCGAAGATATAGCTGGTGGGTCCGAGCCGTCAGCGGCGATAATGTTTTTTTCACGAAATACAGAGGCCCTTTCGGTGGGTCCCCGATGTCAGGTGGAGGAATCATTATTTTGCGCGTAATAAGGAGGCATTTCCTTGCGTGCGATCGTGGACCCAGCTGTCAGCCTCTCCATGTATAGTATTTTGGGGAACGTTGCATAAAATAAAAATTTTCCTACGTTCACCAAGATCAATCTATGAGTTCATCCAGCAACGAGAGAGAGGAGTGGATCTACATACCCTTCTAGATCGCGAGCAGAAGCGTTCAAGAGAACGGGGTTGAGGGAGTCGTACATGTCGTGATCCAAATCACCGGAGATCCTAGCGCCGAACGGACGGCACCTCCACGTTCAACACACGTACGGTCAGCGTGACGTCTCCTCCTTCTTGATCCAGCAAGGGGGAAGGAGAGGTTGATGAAGATCCAGCAGCACGACGGCGTGGTGGTGGATGCAGCAGGGATCCGGCAGGGCTTCGCCAAGCGTCTGCGGGAGGGAGAGGTGTAGCAAGGGGGAAGGGAGGCGCCAGGGGCAAGGGTGCGGCTGCCCTCCCTCCCCCCTCTTTATATAGGTTCCCCAGGGGCGCCGGCCCTAGGAGATGGGATCTCCTAGGGGGCGGCGGCCAAGGGGGGAACTTGCCCCCCAAGGCAAGTGGAGGCGCCCCCTCCCCTAGGGTTCCCAACCATAGGCGCAGGGGGGGCAAGGGGGGGGGGGCGCACCAGCCCACTAGGGGCTGGTTCCCTCCCCACTTTAGCCCATGGGCCCCTACGGGATAGGTGGCCTGTAGGATCGAAAGTATGTCTAGAGGGGGGGTGATTAGACTACTTGACAATTTAAAAGTTTAGCCTTTTGATTAAGACAAGTTTTTGGCAAGTTCACAATGATGATCAAGTCAAGTATCACCCTACACATGCAATTCTAGAGTATTTGCAGCGGAAAGTAAATTGCACATGTAGTAAATAGAGGTGGAGAAGAGCAAACGCAATTTGGAGACATGGAGATTTTTCTCGTGGTTCCGATAGGTGGTGCTATCGTCAATCCACGTTGATGGAGACTTCAACCCACGGAGGGTAACGGCTGCGAGAGTCCACGGAGGGCTCCACCCATGAAGGGTCCACGAAGAAGCAACCTTGTCTATGCCATCATGGCATACGCCCACGGAGGACTAGCCTTACTCGGGGTAGATCTTCACGAAGTAGGCGATCTCCTTGCCCTTACAAACTTCTTGGTTCAACTCCACATCTTGACGGAGGCTCCCAAGCGACACCTAACCAATCTAGGAGGCACCACCCTCCAAAAGGTAATAGATGGTGTTGGTGATGATGAACTCCTTGCTCTTGTGCTTCAAATGATAATCTCCCCAACACTCAACTCTCCTCACTGATTTGGCTGTGGTGGAAGAAAGGATTGAGTGGAAAGCAACTTGGGAAGGCTAGAAATCAAGCTTCATATGGTGGGAGTGGAGCAACTTGATCTCAACACAAGGGTAGGTAGTTTTCTTCGTAAATGTAAGGTAGGAGTGGTAGTTCTTTCGATGGCTCTCTCCACGAATGAAGAGGAGGTGGAGGGGTATTTATAGCCTCCACACAAAATCCAACCGTTACACACATTTGACCAATCTCGGTCAGACCGAAGTTGACAACTCGGTGAGACCGAAAGTTCAAATCTTGTGAACATTGGGATTTTCGGTGGGACCGAAAATACAATCTCGGTGAGTCCGATTCTTCCAAAGACTAGGGTTTGCCAATCTCGGTGGGACCGACTTTATCATCTCGGTGACACCGATTTGATGACAGAAGGTTACAGAAGCTTGGCAACACTAGTTTCGGTGAGACCGAGTTTGGAATCGGAAAATCCGAAATTTCTAGGGTTTGGCTTTGTGGCTGAGGTGGTTCATCTCGGTGTGACTGAGTTTATGGAATCGGTGGGACCGAGATTACTTATGAGTGTGTATTGGAATGAAAGATTGCTGATAGTTTGGGAGATAGATCACTAAGCACTTTGAGCAACCAGATCATTATCATAACCTCATCCCCTTTTAATAGTATTGGCTTTCCTATAGACTCAATGTGATCTTGGATCACTAAACCAAAAATAGAGTCTTGAGCTTTTGCCAATGCTTTCCTTAGCATTTTGAGGGGTCCACATCTTCAGTCATTGCCATACCCATATCACTGAACTTTCTGAAATGTTCTCAAGAAACTATTAGTTCAATGATATATATGTTGTTATTAATTACCAAAACCACCCGGGGATTAGTTGCACTTTCAATCTCCCCCTTTTTGGTAATTGATGACAACATATAGATCAAAGCTTTGACAAATGATATAATCAATGAATAATATCGTCGCTTTGAGAAGTATGTGATAAGTAAGAGCTCCCCCTAAATTTGTGCATTATTTAAGATTTGCGTTTGAATGCAAATGCACAATCGATTAGGATCATGGGTCACTCTTCCATGTCACATACATCTTGGTGGAGCGCACAAAATGATAAGAATGAATAACATGCACCCAAACACCAAGACATGAGTAAATGATCATACAAGATATGAATAGCATATGATAAGCATTAAGCACACATTAAGGCATAGTATGATCAGGCACTCATCAAAGTAGAGCAAACATAGTATCAAACACACGGAATGTCTTGGAAAACTCAAAAGTATCTCAAAAGACCGCAAATGAAACGAAAGAGCAAAAACGAGCACTCTCTCTCTCTCGAAGTCCTATGATCTATACAATTTCTCCCCCTTTGGCAACAAGTTACCAAAAAGTTCGAAAGGTATAGAGCTAAACGTCACTAGGGACTCTGTTGGCGGCTCTATGCAGGTTGATGGAGTTGAGATAGCTGCATCTGCAAAGGCTTCGTGAAGTCTGTGGAGCTGGAGGAGTGGACTTTGGAGCTGGAGCTGGAACCGATGGAGCTGTGGGAGGTCTTGCAAGAGTCTCGTGTCATCCTTTGGAATAGCAATGATCTGGGTCTTGTGGGAACCGGAGCAGGCTGCTCATAGTCATCTGGACAAGGTCATCTGCATCTCCTTCATGAGCTCTTCCTTCTCCCTCTTGGCTTCCTCGATATCTGCCTCAAGCTTGTTGACAGTGACTTGCACTTCAGTCAGCTTGACATCCAGAGCATGGAACTTGTCTTCAACTATCCTCTCAAGGCTCTCCTGAGACTGCACTATGCTGGCCAGGCGTAGTTCAATCCTCTGGGTAGCTTCAAGGAGCTGTTCTCCAACACTCTTGGGTTTAGCTGCTGCTGCTGCTTCCTTCTCAACTTTAGCTTGTTTGGCAGCTTCAGACTTAGCTTGACCTTCAACAGACGTGGGATCATCCTCAGTCATCACAACTTCATTGTCCTCATGCTCAGGCTGCAGTGGCAAGTGGGGTCTATCCAACAAGTAGGTGCCCGTGCCAAACTTGGCATTGATTAGCATCTGAATGTGCGGGGCAAAACCACATGACCTCTTCAGTCTGCTGCAGTCCTCTTGATAGTCTCAACTATCGTGTCCATCACCTTGAAAGGTGCCTTCTGATCTAGTATATGCAGCATGTTGATAGAATAGCCTCGTATCATGCGATGATCTCCAGACTTGGGCATCAAGGTATGCCTCAGAATTGTGTTTGTGGTAGGGAGACCTTCCTGGAGATGATACACTGAGCCGAGCTTCCAGAACTCTACATCCTTAGCTGGTACCTCATTGTACATGTTCTTCATAGACTCATGGTTTTTCTTGGGAATTCCATAGACATCAACATCATCTTGTCTTGACACTGGAGCATTCAGCAGTGCAGCCCACTCTTCAACAGTTGAAGAGAATCTCTGACCTTCAGTCATCCATACAATCCTGCCATCTAGATAGAAATGAGCTGTGGCATAGAATTGCATGATCATCTCATCATTCCAAGCTGTCAGTTTCTGACCAACGAACTCAGCAACACCACATGCAGTGAAGCTCTCATGCACATGTGGAAAGTAGTCTCTGTGCTCTTCACTGTCAATATATGCCCAGTCAACATATCTAGTGTCAGCAACAATGGGCTTCTTGTCCATAAGCACAGTCTCATAGAAATCTTGCTGCTCTCTGGTGTGGAACCTTGGATCAACAGCAGTCCTTCTCCTTATGGCATATGGATCAGCTTGTCTCCATAGCCTGAGACCTTTGTCCTTTCTTTCCTTCATGTTTTCAGCTCGAGGATGAGCATCATTGTGGACAGGCAATCTCTGACGAAGTTTCAACAATACAGGTGCCTCATCATCTGACTCAGCTGGTGGCACATTGTCTTTCTTCTTCTCTCAAGCGTGAATGTTTTCGCAGTCTTCTTTGGCTTGGCAGCAGGCTTGGCTTGAGCTGCCTTTCTTTGGAGCGAAGGCTTAGACTTTGTAGGTGCTCCCGCCTACGATGGCATCTCCCATCAACTTAGGCTTCTGAGGAGGCTGGGGTGCTTCCTCATCAGAATCATCATCAGCTGCTTCATCATGCACAATCCTCTTCCTCTTGGAAGTTTTCTTCACCTTGCTCGAGGTTTCTTCTTCCATGCTCAACTTCTTGGCAACAGTGGACTTCTTCACTTTGCTGGTGCCTTTCTTGGTTTGTTGCCCTTGATGCTCTTTGGCAACCACTTTCCTCTTAGGCTTAGATGTGATCTCTTCCTCGGCTATGAAATCAGAATCTTCTTCATCAGAATTTCTCTTCTTCCTGGCCCTGGTGGCAGCAGGAGGCAAACCACTTGGTGTGCTCCTCTCACCATCATCAGAAAAGCTGCTGGCTTCAGGACTAGTGCCTGCCTCTGGAATCTCAATTGGTGATTCAGACTGTTCGCTGTCATCACGGCATCGACATGGCCGACAACTTTGTGAATAGATTAGGTGTAGGCGAATAGAAGAGTTATCACAAACCGCGAAGATTTTGCAAAAGAATGAGTTCAAATTTCAGTTTTAGGTTTTCACAGAATGCATTTGGTCGACCGAGTCTAAAATTCGTGAATCCAAGTGTCTAAACAGATCCATTCACACCACTTCGGTTGGACCGAAATGGGTTTCGGTCTTGCCGAGAACACTAGGGTTTCACTAAATCCTCATTTCGGTCGTACCGATTTGCACAACTCGGTTGGACCGAAAAGTGCAGTGCAATGGCCAGAGGCCAAATCGGTCAGTCCGAGAATGTAGAATCGGTCTCACCGAGATGTGTTCGGCGGAAACCTAACCCTAAAACTTTTACTCGAATTTCGTTCTAAGAACTAATCTGCTGGATAGGAAGATCTCAAACGTGGCAAGAAGCTAGACAAACCAATCGTGCATAGAATCGGAGGTTGAAACACGAGAGGATCAAACTCACCCTAACTTGGTGGAGTTTTCACGGGCAACGACACGGAGAGATTGTCCGCTGACGGCGACGGAGACCTGCGGCGTAGGGCGCCTGGCGACACGGAGACGATCCGGAGACCACGGCGACGGCAAAGAAAGGGTTTGGGGCGAGGCGTTTGAAGAAAGAATCAACGCGCTGCCCTCGGTATATATACCTTTGGTGTCGGTGGGACCGAGTTGTAAACTCGGTGGCACCGAGATGATTAATCGCAAGATTACTCACTTCGTCACGCCGAATTTTAACTTCGGTTTCACCGAGGTGAAAACCTAGATCATCCAAGTGATTTGGTCCGTCCGATTTGAGTGGGTTGGTCGACCGAAAATACTTAGAAGGTTTTGGAATTTAAGCTTTTGACGGATCGGTGGCTCAAAGTGCTCCTCACTCGGTGGGTCGAAAAAGACTTGATCAAAGTTTGTGATATAAGCATGAATAGAATTTGAGACAAGAAAGCATAGATAGCTAGGGAGGAACTTAGGCATTCTTGTCCATCCATTTGGTCAAAAAGAAAAATCCAAAAAGCCATAGCAACAAATGGATGTCCTCGAATGGATAAAATTATGCATCCAACATGCTCACACAATAAGATAGCAAATGAAATATGTGTCAAACATGCACAAACAAAACACTAGCAACTAGCACACAATTTGTTGATGACTAGGTCATCTATATATGAGTATATTGACTTAGGAGTCAAATGAGAACATTTGATCATAGGTCATACTCATCGTTTAAGCACAAGTGGGGTTACCACTTTTACATAAAGCATTAATGTGTTCACATCATTTGAAGATGCTTTAGCTCAATCTTTAGAGCAAAGCTCCCCTTGATGTGAGAACCCCTTTAAAGGGTCAAACTAACCTTGGGTTGTCGATAAGACTTCATGTAGATGTTGAAGATGTGGATGCTCAATGTTGATGAAGATCATCAAGAGTTGGGAGCAATCCTTTGGATTCGGGCACTTTCAATACCTACATGGGTTAGTCCCACAAGGAACAAACAAGGATATCCATGGACATAGATTGAAGTACACAAAAGATGATGTCCATGAAAGCAATGATTACCTTGTCCCTTGACTTACCAACAAGAGGGTTTGTGACTCCATGAACTAGTGCAAGATGTGGAAGTTGATTGCACAAGTTCTTGCCAAAATGAATGTGAGTGAAGTATGTTGGCGGAGTCACCCTCAAGAACTCTCTAGTTCTTCTTCTTCGGGATCCACATCATCTTGATGGGAATCCTTGGGGTTGTAGTTGAGCTTGACGAAGTAGAACTTGACGTTTCCTTGGGAACCCACTTGACCATGGCCTTAGGTGCTTCAATAAATGCATCAATCTCCTCTTGAAGCTTGTCCTTGCCTTTTAGCTTGTGGTCTTGTGGTGGAAGGTCATCTTGAGCTTGTTCCACATTGGAAGAAGTAGGGTCATACTTCTCCTTTTGAGAAACAAACTTTGGAGTGGGATATTGACCTTCTTCCCATTCAACACCCTCGGCGTTGAACTTTCGCTCAAAACCAATTCCTTGATTCTTCGGTGCCTTCCTTGCTTGCGAACAATTTCCTCAAAGTTCTTGCTTCCGCAAGGCTCTTGTAGACACCTTTCTCTATAATCCCTTTCAATAAACTATTTTCTTGCTCAAGTGTAACTTGGCTTGAAACATTGTTAGTGGAATCAAGAGAACTACTAGAAGCAACAATATTGGATTTAGCATGGTTATTGTTACTACTAGATGAAGAATTTTTCTTATGCTTGTCATGCTTAGTTTTAATAGGTGGCAAGAAATTAGACAAGAGAAGTCGTTTGGCAAGATATGAAGAACTCTTCTTTCAAGATCGTCATTGATTGCTTTTAGGAACTCATGTTCTTGCTCTAGATTGAGCTTCTCGAAGCGTAGCTTCTCATGAGATCTTAGGAGCTCTCTATGATCTTCTTGAGTTGTTTCATGAGCTAACTTAAGAGTGTTTAGTTCTTTAGTTAGACGCTCAATCTCCTTCATAGCATTGTCATTCGACTCTTCTCGACTATAAAGACTACTAGCATGTTCATCATTACTAGGCTCACTAGATTTGTCATGTAAAAGCTCATCTTCACCAAGCAAGTCATCCTCATCACTATCAAAGTCAATAAATTCAGGGTGTGATACCTTGGGGCCTTTAGCCATGAAGCATCTTCCAATTCCCTCATTTGGTGAATCAAATAAGTCATAGGAGTTGGAGTTGGAGGATACGAGAGCAAGACCGGCAACACCTTCATCTTGACTGTATTCGGAGTTGGAGTGATAGCTTCTTTCGGAGTGATTGTCGGAGTCGGAGCCGGAGACCCATTCACCTACATGAGCTTGATGTTTTCTTCTTGTGTAGCTCCTTGATGACTTGTCTTTCCTCTCCGAATCCTTGCTTCTCCGAGAGGATCTTCGTTCATAACGATCATCTCTACTCCTTCTCTCTTTCCGAGGTGACTCTTCTCTTGAGCTTCTTCTTCTTGGAGATTCTTCTCTTCTCTTGTGGGGAGCCGAACACTCATTTGAGTAGTGTCCGGGTCTTCCACAATTGTAGCAGTTTCGATCACGACTAGAAGATCTCTTTTCATCATATGATCTAGACTTTGAGCTTCTTTCCTTGCTTCTACTCTTGTAGAATTTGTTGAAGTTCTTCACCATTAGGCTTATCTCTTCATTGGAAACTAGCTTGTCACTTGAGGTTGTGGGAGCTTCACATGTAGCTTTGTAAGCACCACTTGACTTGTTGTGAAGCTCTTCCTTATCTTTAAGTGTCATCTCATGAGCAACAATTCTTCCAATGACTTCGGTAGGCTTGAGATTCTTGTAGTTTGGCATCATTTGGATCAAAGTGCACACGGTGTCATACTTTCCATCCAAAGCTCTGAGAATCTTCTTGATGATGAATCGGTCGGTCATTTCTTCGCTTCCTAAGCCGGCAATCTCATTTGTGATGAGAGCAAGCCTAGAGTACATTTCAGCGACTCCTTCACCTTCCTTCATCTTGAACTTGTCAAGTTGACCTTGAAGAACATCTAGCTTTGATTCCTTCACGGACTCGGTACCTTCATGCATTTCGACCAAAGTATCCCAAATCTCTTTTGCATTCTCAAGACGGCTGATTTTGTTGAACTCCTCGGGACACAAAGCATTGAAGAGAATGTCACAAGCTTGAGCATTGTTTTGCAACAAAACACACGGAATGTCTTGGAAAACTCAAAAGTATCTCAAAGACCATAAATAAACGAAAAGAGCAAAAGCAGCACTCTCTCTCTCGAAGTCCTATGATCTATACAATTTCTCCCCTTTGGCACAAGTTACCAAAAGTTGAAGGTATAGAGCTAAGCGTCACTAGGGACTCTGTGGCGGCTCTATGCAGGTTGATGGAGTTGAGATAGCTGCATGCAAGGCTTGAACTGAAATGCTGTGGAAGTGGAGAGTGGACCTTTGAGCTGGGCTGGGCCAGTGGAGGTGTGGGAGGTCTTGATCTGATAGCAGTGTCATCCTTTGGAATAGCGGTGATCTGGGTCTTGTGGGAGCAGGAGGCGGGCTGCTCATAATCATCTGGACAAGGTCATCTGCATCTCCTTCATGAGCTCTTCCTTCTCCCTCTTGGCTTCGATATCTGCCTCAAGCTTGTTGGATGACTTGCACTTGATCGTTGACATCGAGGCATGGAACTTGTCTTCAACTATCCTCTCAAGGCTCTCTGAGGCGCACTATCTTTGGCAGGCGTAGTTCAATCCTCTGGGTAGCTTCAAGGCTGTTCTCCAACACTCTTGGGTTTAGCTGCTCTTCTTCTTCCTTCTCAACTTTAGCTTGTTTGGCGACTTGAACTTAGCTTGACCTTCAGCGGGCGTGGGATCATCCTCGGTCATCACAACTTCATTGTCCTCATGCTCGGGCTGCGGTGGCAAGTGGGGTCTATCCAACAAGTAGGTGCCGTGCCAAACTTGGCATTGATTAGCATCTGAGATGTCTTGAGCAAAACCACATGACCTCTTCAGTGCTGCGGTCCTCTTGATAGTCTCAACTATCAGGTCCATCACCTTGAAAGGTGCCGATCTAGTATATGCGGCATGTTGATAGAATAGCCTCGTATCATGCGATGATCTCGGACTTGGGCATCAAGGTATGCCTCGAATTGTGTTTGTGGTAGGAGACCTTCACGGAGATGATACAGCGGAGAGCTTCGAGATCTCTACATCCTTAGCTGGTACCTCATTGTACATGTTCTTCATAGACTCATGGTTTTCTTGGGAATTCCATAGACATCAACATCATCTTCTCTTGACCTTTGGAGCATTCAGATGCAGCCCACTCTTCAGCAGTTGAAGAGAATCTCGACCTTGATCATCCATACAATCCTGCCATCTAGATAGAAATGAGTTTGTGGCATAGAATATGATCATCTCATCATTCCAAGCTGTCGATTTTGACCAGCGAACTCAATGACACCACATGCGGTGAAGCTCTCATGCACATGTGGAAAGTAGTCTCTGTGCTCTTCCTTTGTCAATATATGCCCGATCAACATATCTAGTGTCGGCAACAATGGGCTTCTTGTCCATAAGCCGATCTCATAGAAATCTTCTTGCTCTACGGTGTGGAACCTTGGATCAACAGCATCCTTCTCCTATGGCATATGGATCACTTGTCTCCATATTTGAGACCTTTGTCCTTTCTTCCCTTCATGTTTTCAGCTCGAGGATGAGCATCATTGTGGGCAGGCAATCTCGCGAAGTTTCAACAATACTGGTGCCTCATCATCGACTCAGTGGTGGCACATTGTCTTTCTTCTTCTCGAGAAGCGGGAATGTTTCGGCATCTTCTTTGGCTTGGCGTGAGGCTTGGCTTGAGCTGCCTTTCTTTGAGCGAAGGCTTAGACTTTGTAGGTGCTCCACCTTACGATGGCATCTAACCCAGGCCACGAGGAGGCTTGGGTGCTTCCTCATCGGAATCATCATCAGTTCTTCATCATGCACAATCCTCTTCCTCTTGGAAGTTTTCTTCACCTTAAGTTTCTCTTCCATGCTCAACTTCTTGTGATTGGACTTCTTCACTTTCTTTGGTGCCTTTCTTGGTTTGTTGCCCTTGATGCTCTTTGGCAACCACTTTCCTCTTAGGCTTAGATGTGATCTCTTCCTTTAAATCAGTCTTCTTCATCAAATTTCTCTTCTTCTATACAGGTGGCGAGAAGCAAACCACTTGGTGTGCTCCTCTCACCATCATCGAGAAAAACCCGGGACTAGTGCGCCTCGGAATCTCAATTGGTGATTCGGACACATTACAGGTATCCGGCATCGACATGGTGACAACACTGTGAATAGATTAGGTGTAGGCGAGAATAGAAGAGTTATCACAAACTAGGAAGATTTTGCAAAAGAATGAGTTCAAATTTCAGTTTTAGGTTTTCACGAGAATGCATTCGGTCGGCCGAGTCTAAAATCGGTGAATCGAAGTGTCTAAACAGATCCATTCACACCACTTCGGTTGGACGAAATGGGTTTGGTCTTAAGGAAACACTAGGGTTTCACTAAATCCTCATTTGATCGTACCGATTTGCACAACTTCGGTTGGACGAAAAGGTCGATGCAATGGCGGAGGCCGTCGGTCGATCAGAGAATGTAGAATCGGTCTCACGAGATGTGTTGTGAAACCTAACCCTAAAACTTTTACTCGAATTTCGTTCTAAGAACTAATCTGCTGGATAGGAAGATCTCAAGCGTGGCAAGAAGCTAGAACCAATGCGTGCATAGAATCGGAGGTTGAAACACGAGAGGATCGAAACTCACCCTAACTTGGTGGAGTTTCTCTCTGGCGCTAGCGACAGGAGAGATTGTCCGTTGGCGGCGGAGACCCTGCGGGCGCCGCAGGCGACAGCGGAGGCGATCCGGAGACCACGGCGGCAACAAGGGTTTAGGCGAGCGTTTGAAAGAAAGAATCAGCAGCTGCCCTCGGTATATATACCCTTCAGTTGTCGTGTGGGGACGGTTGTAAAACTTCGGTGGCACCGAATGATTAACTTCAGCGATTACTCACTTGATCCGCAGAAATTTGCAACTTCGGTTTCACGAGTGAAAACCTAGATCAATCAAGTGATTTGGTCTGTCCGATTTGAGTGGGTTAGTCGACGAAAATACTTAGAAGGTTTTGGAATTTAAGCTTTTGCGGATCGGTGGCTCAAGGTGCTCCTCACTTTCGGTGGGTCGAAAAAGACTTGATCAAGTTTGTGATATAAGCATGAATAGAATTTGAGACAAGAAAGCATAGATAGCTAGGGAGGAACTTAGGCATTCTTGTCCATCCATTTGGTCGAAGAAAAATCAAAAAGCCATAGCAACAAATGGATGTCCTCGAATGGATAAAATTATGCATCCAACATGCTCACACAATAAGATAGCAAATGAAATATGTGTCAAACATGCACAAACAAAACACTAGCAACTAGCACACAATTTGTTGATGACTAGGTCATCTATATATGAGTATATTGACTTAGGAGTCAAATGAGAACATTTGATCATAGGTCATACTCATCGTTTAAGCACAAGTGGGGTTACCACTTTTACATAAAGCATTAATGTGTTCACATCATTTGAAGATGCTTTAGCTCAATCTTTAGAGCAAAGCTCCCCCTTGATGTGAGAACCCCTTTTAAAGGGTCAAACTAACCTTGGGTTGTCGTATAAGACTTCATGTAGATGTTGAAGATGTGGATGCTCAATGTTTATGAAGATCATCAAGAGTTGGGAGCAATCCTTTGGATTCGGGCACTTTCAATACCTACATGGGTTAGTCCCACAAGGAACAAACAAGGATATCCATGGACATAGATTGAAGTACACAAAAGATGATGTCCATGAAAGCAATGACCTTGTCCTTGACTTACCAACAAGAGGGTTTGTGACTCCATGAACTAGTGCAAGATGTGAAGTTGATTGCACAAGTTCTTGCCAAAATGAATGTGAGTGAAGTATGTTGGCGAGTCACCCTCAAGAACTCTCTAGTTCTTCTTCTTGGGATCCACATCATCTTGATGGGAATCCTTGGGGTTGTAGTTGAGCTTGGCGAAGTAGAACTTGGCGTTTCCTTGGGAACCCACTTGACCATGGCCTTAGGTGCTTCAATAAATGCATCAATCTCCTCTTGAAGCTTGTCCTTGCCTTTTAGCTTGTGGTCTTGTGGTGGAAGGTCATCTTGAGCTTGTTCCACATTGGAAGAAGTAGGATCATACTTCTCCTTTTGAGAAACAAACTTTGGAGTGGGATATTGACCTTCTTCCCATTCAACACCCTCGGCGTTGAACTTTCGCTCAAAACCAATTCCTTGATTCTTCGGGTGCCTTCCTTGCTTGCGAACAATTTCCTCAAAGTTCTTGCTTAAGCAAGGCTCTTGTGAACACCTTTCTCTATAATCCTTTCAATAAACTATTTTCAAGTGTAACTTGGCTTGAAACATTGTTAGTGGAATCAAGAGAACTACTAGAAGACAATATTGGATTTAGCATGGTTATTGTTACTACTAGATGAAGAATTTTCTTATGCTTGTCATGCTTAGTTTTAATAGGTGGCAAGAAATTAGACAAGTCGTTTGGCAAGATATGAAGAACTCTTCTTTCGAAGATGCGTCATTGATTGCTTTTAGGAACTCATGTTCTTGCTCTAGATTGAGCTTCTCGGCGTAGCTTCTCATGAGATCTTAGGAGCTCTCTATGATCTTCTTGAGTTGTTTCATGAGCTAACTTAAGAGTGTTTAGTTCTTTAGTTAGGCGCTCAATCTCCTTCATAGCATTGTCATTCGACTCTTCTCGACTATAAAGACTACTAGCATGTTCATCATTACTAGGCTCACTAGATTTGTCATGTAAAGCTCATCTTCACCAAGCAAGTCATCCTCATCACTATCAAAGTCAATAAATTCAGGGTGTGATACCTTGGGGCCTTTAGCCATGAAGCATCTTCCAATTCCCTCATTTGGTGAATCAAATAAGTCATAGGAGTTGGAGTTGGAGGATCTGAAAAGACAAGCCAACACCTTCATCTTGGCTGTATTCGGAGTTGGGTGATAGCTTCTTCGGAGTGATTGTGGATTGGGCGGAGATTCTCTACATGAGCTTGATGTTTTCTTCTTGTGTAGCTCCTTGATGACTTGTCTTTCCTCTCCGAATCCTTGCTTCTCGAGGATCTTCGTTCATCTTGATCATCTCTCCTTCTCTCTTTCGGGGTGACTCTTCTCTTGAGCTTCTTCTTCTTGGAATTCTTCTCTTCTCTTGTGGGGAGCCGAACACTCATTTGAGTAGTGTCCGGGTCTTCCACAATTATAGCAGTTCGATCCGACTAGAAGATCTCTTTTCATCATATGATCTAGACTTTGAGCTTCTTTCCTTGCTTCTACTCTTGTAGAATTTGTTGAAGTTCTTCACCATTGGCTTATCTCTTCATTGGAAACTAGCTTGTCACTTGAGGTTGTGGGAGCTTCACATGTAGCTTTGTAAGCACCACTTGACTTGTTGTGAAGCTCTTCCTTATCTTTAAGTGTCATCTCAAACAATTCTTCCAATGACTTGGTGGCTTGAGATTCTTGTAATGAATCATTTATACTTTCCATCCAAAGCTAAGAATCTTCTTGATGATGAATCGGTGGTCATTTCTTCGCTTCCTAAGCCCGGCAATCTCATTTGTGATGAGAGCAAGCCAGAAGTACATTTCAGCACTTTCACCTTCCTTCAACTTGTCAGCGAAGAACATCTAGCTTTGATTCCTTCACGGACTCGGTACCTTCATGCATTTGACCAAAGTCCCAAATCTCTTTGCATTCTCAAGGCGGCTGATTTTGTTGAACTCCTCGGGACAAAGCATTGAAGAGAATGTCACAAGCTTGAGCATTGTTTTGCAACATCACAATTCATCCTTTGTAGCTTCACGATCCAGAACTTTTCCTTCCTCGAAGAACTCACCTTGCAAGCCAACACAAATAATTATCGAGTTATGTCCAGAATATGCATTTTCATTTATGCTTCCAACTAGCAAAGTTTGAACCATCAAAGTAAGGACCTCGAAAATTACCTCACTAGGCATATCTCCTAGGTTGTGAAACCAAGCTTATGAGTCAATGCAATGAAACCAATCCAATGGAGACCAAAGCTCGATACCACTTGTAGGATCGAAAGTATGTCTAGAGGTGATTAGACTACAATTTAAAAGTTTAGCCTTTTGATTGACAAGTTTTGGCAAGACAATGATGATCAAGTCAAGTATCACCCTACATGCAATTCTAGAGTATTTGCGCGGAAATAAATTGCATGTAGTAAATAGAGGTGGAGAAGAAACAAGCATAATTTGGAGACCACGGAGATTTTCGATAAGTGATCTATCGTCAATCCGTTGATGGAACTTCAACCGGAGGCTGCGAGAGTCCGAGAGCTCCACCTGAAGGGTCCACGAAAGCAACCTTGTCTATGCCATCATGGCATACCATACGGAGGACTAGCCTTACTGGGTAGATCTTCACGAAGTAAGCGATCTCCTTGCCCTTACAAACTTCTTGGTTCAACTCCACATCTTGTGGAGGCTCCCAGCGACACCTAACCAATCTAGGCACCACCACTCAAAAGGTAATAGATGGTGTTGGTGATGATGAACTCCTTGCTCTTGTGCTTCAAATGATAATCTCCCAACACTCAACTCTCCTCAGTTGGCTGTGGTGGAAGAAAGGTTGAGTGGAAAGCAACTTGGGAAGGCTAGAAATCAAGCTTCATATGGTGGGAGTGGAGCAACTTGATCTCAACACAAGGGTAGGTAGTTTTCTTCTCGAAATGTAAAGGTGGTGTTTTTGATGGCTCTCTCACGAATGAAGAGGAGGAGGGATTTATAGCCTCCACAAAATCCAACCGTTACACATTTGACCAATCTCGGTGGGACCAAGAGTTGACAACTCGGTGAGACCAAAGTTCAAATCTTGTGAGCGTTGGGATTTTCGTGGGACCGAAAATACAATCTCGGTGGTCGATTCTTCCAAAGACTAGGGTTTGCCAATCTCGGTGGGACCGACTTTATCATCGGTGACACGATTTGATGACAGATTCTGAAGCTTGGCAACACTAGTTCGGTGAACCGAGTTTGGAATCGGAAAATCGAAATTTCTAGGGTTTGGCTTTGTGGTGAGGTGGTTCATCTCGGTGTGGTGAGTTTATGGAATCGGTGGGAACAAATTAATGTATTGGAATGAAAGATTGCGATAGTTTGGATAGATCACTAAGCACTTTGACGACGAGATCATTATCATAACCTCATCCCTTTTAATAGTATTGGCTTTCCTATAGACTCAATGTGATCTTGGATCACTAAACCAAAAATAGTCTTTTTTTGCCAATGCTTTCCTTAGCATTTGAGGGTCCACATCTTGATCATTGCCATACCCATATCCTTTGAACTTTCGAAATGTTCTCGAAACTATTAGTTCAATGATATATATGTTGTTATTAATTACCAAAACCACCCGAGATTAGTTGCACTTTCATTGGCCCCACCGGTGGACCCCAGGACCCTTAAGTGGTCTGGTACAATATCAGTGACCCACAGAAACTTTCCCGATGGCGGCTTGACACTTCCTATATATAATTCTTCACCTCCGAACCATTAGGAACTCCTCGTGGCGTCAGGATCTCATCTGGACTCGAACAACTTTGGTTTGCTGCATACTAACATCTCTACAACCCTAAGCGTCACGAACCTTAAGTGAACCCCTACCAGGTTGGGAGATATCACGAACATAATGAGGCGGCGCCTCTCCGGTCAATACCCAGCGATTGGGATCGGATACCCATGTTGGCTCATACTCCTCGATGATCTCATCGGATGAACCCGCGATGTGAGATTCAATTAACATATACAATTCCTTTGTCGATCGGTATGTTACTTGCCGAGACTCGATCGTCGATATCCAATACCTCGTTTAGTCTTATTCTTGGCAAGTCACTTCACTCGTCTTTAATGCATGATCCGTGACGGACACTTGGTCACATTGGAAGCTCATCCGATGCTGCATACGAGTGGGCCGGAGATACCTCTCCAGTCATAGGAGTGACAAATCGATCTTGATTCATGCTAACCCAAGGACACTTTGAAGATACACAGTGTACCTTTATGTTGGGAGCGTAGTAATTCAAAAATTTCCTACGCACATGCAAGATCATGGTGATGGTATAGCAACGAGAGGAGTGTATCTTCATACCCTTGAAGATAAGCTAGCGGAAGCGTTTATCCTTGTGATTTGATGTAGTCGTCGTCTTCACGATCAAATGAGTCAATCTGAAGCATACGGCGCCTCGAGTTACGCACATGTTCAGCTCGATAGCGTCGCCTTCTCGATCCGGCAAGGCCGGGTAGGAGTAGTAGTGGTCGGCGGCATGGCGTGGTGGCGGTGTTGGTGAAGAACAACTTCGCGGGGCTTAGCTAAGCACTCAAAACGCGGAGGATAAACTAGAGGGACGGGGTTAGGCACTGCGGCAGTGTTCTTGATGTGTCTTTGGTGCTAGCCCGCCCTCTATTTATATTTGAGCCACAGGGGTCGAAACTTGGGTAAAAGCCTCCTCAAAATCGGTTTTGCCGAAAGGCAAGAGTCCTACGGACTCGAGGCTGACGCCCGAGTTCGGCGTCTGCCCTAAACGCCGAAGTTCTGGCGTCTAGCCTCTAGTCTCCAAAACTTCCTTTTGCACTTTCCATAAGCCTCGTGGGCTTTCCCTTTAGCCCGGAATAACGTGTTCTCGTGCCAAACATTTGAAACATCGTAACCCCTTAGAGTGAATTCGAAACCCTTTCGAAGATCAAAATATTATTCCATATCAACTTTATCTAGGACCATTAGGAGTTCCTCGTCATGTCCATGATCTCATCAAGGGACTCAGAACGTTCGGTTACCAACATATAACTCATATAATACTATATCGTCAGCGAAACATTAGCGTGCGGACCCTCACGGGTTCGAGAACTATGACATGACTAAAGGCGTTCTCGGTCGATAACCAATAGCGGGACCTGGATGCCCATATTGGTTCCTACATATTCTCCCCGAAGATCTTTGTCGGTCGAACCGCTTCAACAACATCACGTTGTTCCCTTTGTCATCGGTATGTTGCCCGCAGGGTCGATCACCGGTATCCAATACCTAGTTCAATCTGCGTCACCGGCAAGTCTCTTTACTGAATTCAACAATGCATCATCCTGTAACCAACTCATTGGTCACATTGCTTGCCAAAACTTATAATGATGTGCATTACAGAGGCGAAGATACCTCTCAGAGCAATCAGATGACAAAACCCTAATCTCTCAATCACATGACTCAACATGTACCTTGAAGAACTGTGAAAAGTACTCCTTTATAATCACCCGATTCGTTGTGACGTTGGTAGTACCAAAGTGTTCCTCGTTAAGCAGGAGTTGCATAATCTCATAATTCTGAGGAACATGTATAAGTCATGAAAGAAAGCAATAGCAACATACTAAGCGATCAAGTGTAAGCTACCGGATGGGTCAAATCCAATCATCATTCTCTAATGATCAGATCCGTTAATCAAATAACTCTTTTGTCCTGGCTGGGAAACATAACCATCTCGATAAGCAGGCTAGTCAAGTAGGCGTACTAGTGACACTATGTTTGTCTATGTATTCACACATGTTATGTTTATAGTTAATACAATTCTAGCATGAATAATAAACATTTATCATGAAATAGGAAATAAATAATAACTTTATTATTGCCTCTGGGCATATTTCCTTCTTTATATCACCCGATTCGTTGTGACGTTTGGCACAAAGCACTCACGGTATCAGGAGTTGCACAATCTCATGGTCAAGAAATGATACCGACAATTGAAAAGCTCTAGCTAAGCGAACTACGATCTTTGAGCTATGCTTAGGATTGGGTCTTGTCCATCATCATTCTCCTAATGATGTGATCCGTTATCAATGACATCCAATGCCCATAGTCGAAACCATGACTATCTGTGATCAGCGAGCTAGTCACTAGAGGCTCACTAGGGACTTGTTGTGGTCTATGTATTCACACGTGTATTACGATTTCGGATAACACGGTTATAGCATGAATAATAGACAATTATCATGAACAAAATATAATAATAACCATTTTATTATTGCCTCTAGGGCATATTTCCAACAGTCTCCCACTTGCACTAAGTCAATAATCTAGTTACATTGTGATGAATCGAACACCCATTGCGTTACGGTGTTGATCATGTTTTGCCCTAGGGAGAGGTTTAGTCACGGATCTGCTACATTGGTCCGTATGTACTTCAAATATCTATGTCTCCATCTTGAACATTTTCACGGATGGAGTTGAGCGATGCTTGATGTGCTGTCTTCTTGTGAAACACAGGCTCCTTGGCAAGTGCAATAGCTCGAGTGTTGTCCGCGGAAAGAGTCGATTGGCCTCGGCGCATGGGTATGACTCCTAGGTCGGTGATCTCCTTCACCGAGATAGCTTCATCGCTGCCTCCGAGGCTGCCATGTACTCCGCTTCACATGTAGATCCCGCACGACGCTCGCTTTGCGCACCGACTTCTTGCCCACCATTCAAAATATACATGTATCGGTTTGTGACTTGAGTCATCAGATCGTATCGAAGCTAGCGTCGGTAACCCTTCTGACGGCTCTTCGTCACCTCCATATCTGAAACATGTCCTTAGTCCTTTTCGGTGCTTAGGATGTTCTTGACATTGTCCGAGTGTTCCTTGCGGGATTACTTTGGTACCTTCCTACCAAACTTACGGCAAGGTTTATATCGGAGTCTGAATCAGGTCATGGCATACATGATAGACCCTATGGCTGGGCATAGGGGATGACACTCATCTCTTCTTCTTACATGGTGGGGCATTGAGCCGAGCTCAATTTCACACCTTGCAATACGGCAAGAACCCTTTCTTGGACTGATCCATATTGAACTTCTTCAATATCTTATCAAGGTATGCTTTGTGAAAGACCTAGAGGCGTCTCGATCTATCTCTATAGATTTTGATGCCTAATATATAACAACTTCTCCAGGTCCTTCATTGAAAACACTTATTCAAGTAGGCCTTTATGCTGTCCAAAGTTCTATATCATTTCCCATCAAAAGTATGTCATCCACATATAATATGAGAAATGCTCTGAGCTCACTCACTTTCTTATAGCTGAGCTTCTCCATAAGTGCATAAACTAAGCGCTTCAATCATTAAAGCGAGATGTTTCCAACTCGAGATGCTTACCAGCCCATAAATGGATCATTGGAGCTTGCATACCTTGTTAACATTCTTAGAATTCGACAAAACCTTACAGGCTGCATCATATACAATTCTTCCTTAAGGTGACAGTTAAGGAATGCCGTTTTGGCGATCCATTGCCATATCTCATAATCATAGTATCGTCGATTGCTAACATGATTGAGACGGACTTAACCGCTCTGGGAAGAATGTCTCGCGTAGTCAATCCCTTGAACATGAAGATAACCCTAAGCGACAAGTCAGGCTTTATATATGGTAACATTATCAGCGTCCGTCTTCTTCTTAAAGATCCATTTGTTTTCTATCGCTACGCCGATCATCGAAGTAATCTGTCAAAGTCCACACTTTGTTTTCATACATGGATCCTACCTCGGATTGCATGGCTTCAAGCCATTTGTTGGAATCTGGGCCGCCATTGCTTCTTCATAGTTTGAAGGTTCACCGTTGTCTAACAACATGATTTCCAGAAAGGATTGCATTGCCACTGCTGGTGCTTGGAGCGTGTCCTTATGGACCTTGAAGTTGAGTGAGAGCTTGATCAAGTATCTTCATCATCATCATTTACCTCCTCTCTTGTCGATGCTTTGGCACCACGGGGAGCATTTTCTAAGTTGCGCCACTCACCGTTTCAACAGGCGATTGCTTCATCAAGCTCTACTTTCCTCCACTTAATTCTTTTCGAGAGAATCTCTTTCTCGAGAAAGGATCCATTCTTAGCAACAAACATCTTGCCTTCGGATCTTAAATAGAAAGTATACCCTGTGGTTTCCTTAGGGTATCCTATGAATCGCATTTTTTCGACTTGGAGTTCGAGCTTCTCGGGGTTGAAGTTTCTAGACATAAGCATCGCCTCCCCAAACTTTCAAAAGCTGAGAGCGACAGGTTTCTTCCCAAACCATAATTCATACGGTGTAAATCTCCGCGGTTTTAAGCGTTGCCCTATTTAAAGTGAATGTAGTTGTCTATAGAGCATATCCCCCAAAATGATAGCGATAAATCAGATAAGTGACATCATAGATCGCTTACCATACCCAATAGAGAGTGCGATTCGGACGTTCGGACACACCATTTATTTGAGGTGTTCGAGGTAGTGTGAGTTAATTAACGATTCCACATTTTCTTAAGTGTGTACCAAATTCGTGACTTAAATATTCTCCTTATGATACGATCGTGGAACTTTATCTTTAGATCGCGTTGATTCTCTACCTCGTACGAAATTCCTTGAACTTTTCAAAGGTCTCGAGACTTGTGTTTCATCAAGTAGACATACTCATATCTACTCAAGTCATCGATGAGGTGAGAACACAACAATATCCTCTGCGAGCCTCAGCGATCATTGGACGCTTTTACATTAGTATGTATGATTTCCAATAAGTTGGTCGCTTTCGCTCCATTATTACGAGGAGAGCGGAGTCTTGGTCATCTTGCCCATGAGGCATAGCTGCGCATGTATCAAGCGATTCATAATCTAGAGACTCCAAAGTCCATCAACATGAAGCTTCTTCATAAGCTTGACACCAATGTGACCAAATGGCGATTACCCACAAGTATGTGGGACTATCGTTATCAACTTTACATCTTTTGGTATTCACACTATGAATATGTGCTTTGACATTCGCTCAAGATTCATTAGAATAAACCATTCACTGCAATGGTGACCATAAAACATATCACTCCTTATAAAATAGAACAACCATTATTCTCGGATTTAAATGAGTAGCCATCTCAAGAGTCTTGAGATCACGATACAATATTCATGCTCAAAACTGGTACTAAATAACATTTATTGAGGTTCAAAACTAATCCCATAGGTAAATGTAGAGGTAAGCGTGCCGTGAGCGATCACATCGAAACCGGAACCATTCAGCGGCAGCGCCGTCACCTCGTCCTTCACTAGATCTCCGCTTATTCATGACTCACTGCTATGAGTTACAAATATGAGCAACCGCACGGTATCAAATACCCGGAGCTACGAGCAGGCATGGTAAGAGTACACATCAATTACATGTATATCACATATACCTTTGGTTTTGCGGCCTTCTTGTCCGCTTAAGTACTTAGGGGCAGTTCCGCTTCGGCGACCACTTCCCTTGCAATAAAAGCACTTAGTCTCAGGCTTGGGTCCATTTCTTGAATTCTTCTGGCAACTAGCTTACAGTAGCGGCAGCAACATCCTTGCCATCCTTCTTGAAGTTATTTTTTCCCTTGACTTTCTTGAACTTAGTGGTTTTATTCACCATCAACACTTGATGTTCCTTTTTATCTCTACCTCTGCTGATTTCAGCGATGAATATACCTCGAGAATGGTCTTTTCCATCACTGCATATTGAAGTTCATCATAAAGCTCTTGTAGCTTTGGTGCAGGAAGCCCAGAGGATTCTGTCAATGACCGCGTCATCAGGGAGGTTAACTCCGGTGGAGTCAAGCGGTTGTGCAACCCTCATCTTGAGTATGTGCTCACTAGCAGGAACTATTTTCCTCCATCTTACAGCTAAAGTACTTGTGGGAGACTTCATATCTCTCGACCGGGCATGAGCTTGAAAACCATTTTCAGCACCTCAGACATCTCATATGCTCCGTGTTGCTCAAAAGCGCTTTTGGATCCCGGTTCCTAAAGCGCCAAAAGCATGCCGCCTTGAGTGAGGGAGTAATCATCATGGCAGGGGCTAGCGTTCATAGCGTCTTGGTTCTCTGGGATTGGTGCTACACCTAGCGGTGCTTCTAGGACATAATCTTTCTTGGCAGCTATGAGGATGATCCTCGGGTTAGGACCCGATCCGTATAGTTCTGCCATCGTCTTTCAACTTGGTTTTCTCTAGGAGCGTGTTGAAGTTCGGTGTGGACATGGCGTTGGCCATTTGATCTACAAGACATATTGTAAAGATTTTAGACTAAGTTCATGATAATTAAGTTCATCTTAATCAAATTATTTAATGAACTCCCACTTAGATAGACATCCTCTAGTCATCTAAGTAAACACAATCGAGTAAACTAGGCGTGTCCGATCATCACGTGAAGACGGACTAGTTAACATCGATGAACATCTTCATGTTGATCGTATCTTCTATCGACTCATGCTCGACCTTTCGGTCTTCGTGTTCGAGGCCGTATGCATGCATGCTAGGCTCGTCAAGTCAACCTAAGTGTATTGCGTGTGTAAATCTGGCACACCCGTTGTATTGAATGTTAGGATCTATCACACGATCATCGTGGTGCTTGAAACAACGAACCTTATGTGATTGCACGATTAGGGAACACTTTTCTTGAAATTATTATGAGGATCATCTTACTACCGTCGTTCTAAGTAAACAAGATGAAAAACATGATAAACATCACATGCAATCATAATAGTGACATGATATGGCCAATATCATATAGCTCCTTTGATCTCCATCTTGGGGCTCCATGATCTCTAAATCGCGGCATGACACCATGATCTCCATCATCGTGTCTCCATGAAGTTGCTGCAACTATTACTTCTACTTCTATGGCTAGCGCGTTTAGCAATAAAGTAAAGTAATTTACATGGCGTTCTCAATGACACAAGTCATACAAAAATAAAGACAACTCCTATGGCTCCTGCGGTTGTCATACTCATCGACATGCAAGTCGTGATTCCTATTACAAGAACATGATCTCATACATCACATATATATCATTCATCATTCATCACAACTTTGGCCATATCACATCACAAAACACTTGCTGCAAAAACAAGTTAGGCGTCCTCTAATTGTTGTTGCAAGTTTTGTAGCTTCTATAGGTGATCTAGCAAGAGCGTTTTCTTACCTCGTTAAAGCCTGGCGTGATTTGCCAACTTCTATTTACCCTTCATAAGGACCCTTTTCATCGAATCCGCTCCAACTAAAGTGGGAGAGGCAGACACCCTAGCCACCTTATGCAACTAGTGCATGTCGTCGGTGGAACACATCTCACGTAAGCGTCGTGTAAGGTCGGTCCGGCGCTTCATCCACAATACCGCTGAAGCAAAATAAGACTAGTGGCAAGAAAAGTTGACAACATCGCCACAACAAATTGTGTTCTACTGGTGCAAAGAGAACTACATAGACCTAGCTCATGATGCCCTTTGTTGAGGCGTTGCATAAAATAAAAATTTCCTCGTTCACCAAGATCAATCTATGAGTTCATCCAGCAACGAGAGAGAGTGCATCTACACCCTTGTAGATCGCGGCGGAAGCGTTCAAGAAGAGCGAGGTTGAGGGTACGTCGTGATCAAATCAGAATCCTGGCGAATGGGCGGCTCGCGTTCGTCTGATCAGTGTGTCTCCTTCTTGATCCAGCAAGGGGAAGGAGAGGTTGATGAAGATCCGGCCGCGGCAGGCGTGGTGGTGGATCAGCGGAATCCGGCGGGGAGAGGGGTGTAGCGAAGGAAGGAGGTGCTGGGGGCAAGTGCGGCTGCCTCCGGAGATAGATCACTAAGCACTTTGAGCAACCAGATCATTATCATAACCTCATCCCCTTTAATAGTATTGGCTTTCCTATAGACTCAATGTGATCTTGGATCACTAAACCAAAAATAGAGTCTTGAGCTTTTGCCAATGCTTTCCTTAGCATTTTGAGGGGTCCACATCTTCAATCATTGCCATACCCATATCAATGAACTTTCCGAAATGTTCTCAAGAAACTATTAGTTCAATGATATATATGTTGTTAATTACCAAAACCACCCGGGATTAGTTGCACTTTCAATCTCCCCTTTTGGTAATTGATGACAACATATAGATCAAAGCTTTGACAAATGATATAATCAATGAATAATATCGTCGCTTTTGAGAAGTATGTGATAAGTAAGAGCTCCCCCTAAATTTGTGCATTATTTAAGATTTGCGTTTGAATGCAAATGCACAATCGATTAGGATCATGGGTCACTCTTCCATGTCACATACATCTTGGTGGAGCGCACAAAATGATAAGAATGAATAACATGCACCCAAACACCAAGACATGAGTAAATGATCATACAAGATATGAATAGCATATGATAAGCATTAAGCACACATTAAGGCATAGTATGATCAGGCACTCATCAAAGTAGAGCAAACATAGTATCAAACACACGGAATGTCTTGGAAAACTCAAAAGTATCTCAAAAGACCGCAAATGAAACGAAGAGCAAAAACGAGCACTCTCTCTCTCGAAGTCCTATGATCTATACACTTCTCCCCTTGGCAACAAGTTACCAAAAAGTTCGAAAGGTATAGAGCTAAACGTCACTAGGGACTCTTTGGCGGCTCCTGTGCAGGTTGATGGAGTTGAGATAGCTGCATCTGCAAAGGCTTGGTCAAGTCTGTGGAGCTGGAGGAGTGGACATGGAGCCGGAGCTGAACCGATGGAGCTGTGGGAGGTGCCGATGCAAGAGTCTCTGTGTCTCACATCGAATAGCAGTTGATCTGGGTCTTGTGGGAACCGGAGCAGGCTGCTCATAGTCATCTCCGACAAGGTCATCTGCATCTCCTTCATGAGCTCTTCCTTCTCCTCTTGGCTTCTCGATATCCGCCTCAAGCTTGTTGATAAGTGACTTGCACTTGATCATTTTGACATCAGAGCATGGAACTTGTCTTCAACTATCCTCTCAAGGCTCTCCCGAGACTGCACTATGCCGGCCAGCGAGTTCAATCCTCCGGTAGCTTCAAGGAGCTGTTCTCCAACACTCTTGGGTTTAGCTACTCCGCTTCCTTCTCAACTTTAGCTTGTTTGGCAGCTCGACTTAGCTTGACCTTCAACAGACGTGGGATCATCCTCATCATCACAACTTCATTGTCCTCATGCTCAGCTGCAAGTGGCAAGTGGGGTCTATCCAACAAGTAGGTGCCCGTGCAAACTTGGCATTGATTAGCATCCCAATATGCGGGCAAAACCACATGACCTCTTCTCGGTCTCGGCTGCAGCCCTCTTGATAGTCTCAACTATCGTGTCCATCACCTTGAAAGGTGCCTTCGATCTAGTATATGCAGCATGTTGATAGAATAGCCTCGTATCATGCGATGATTCCAGACTTGGGCATCAAGGTATGCCTCGTAATTGTGTTTGGTAGGGAGACCTTCCTGGAGATGATATGAGCCGAAGCTTCCTGTAACTCTACATCCTTAGCTGGTACCTCATTGTACATGTTCTTCATAGACTCATGGTTTTTCTTGGGAATTCCATAGACATCAACATCATCTTGTCTTGACATCGAGCATTCAGAAGGCAGCCCACTCTTCAACAGTTGAAGAGAATCTCGACCTTCACCATCCATACAATCCTGCCATCTAGATAGAAATGAGTGTGGCATAGAATTGCATGATCATCTCATCATTCCAAGTCAGTGGGTTTCGACCAACGAACTCAAGAACACCACATGCGGTGAAGCTCTCATGCACATGTGGAAAGTAGTCTCGTGCTCTTCACTGTCAATATATGCCCAATAACATATCTAGTGTCAAGAATAATGGGCTTCTTGTCCATAAGCACAGCCTCATAGAAATCTTGCTGCTCTCACGGTGTGGAACCTTGATCAACAGCAGTCCTTCTCCTTATGGCATATGGATCAGCTTGTCTCCATAGCCCGAGACCTTTGTCCTTTCTTCCTTCATGTTTTCAGCTCGAGGATGAGCATCATTGTGATGAGGCAATCTCGACGAAGTTTCAACAATACAGTGCCTCATCATCCGACCTGGTGGCACATTGTCTTTCTTCTTCTCTCAAGGAGAATGTTTTCATACTCTTCTTTGGCTTGGCAGAGGCTTGGCTTGAGCTGCCTTTGCTGGAGCAGAAGGCTTAGACTTTGTAGGTGCTCCCGCCTACGATGGCATCTCCCATCAACTTAGGCTTCTGAGGAGGCTTGGGTGCTTCCTCATCAGAATCATCATCAGCTGCTTCATCATGCACAATCCTCTTCCTCTTGGAAGTTTTCTTCACCTTGCTCGAGGTTTCTTCTTCCATGCTCAACTTCTTGGCAACAGTGGACTTCTTCACTTTGCTGGTGCCTTTCTTGGTTTGTTGCCCTTGATGCTCTTTGGCAACCACTTTCCTCTTAGGCTTAGATGTGATCTCTTCTCGGCTATGAAATCGTAATCTTCTTCATCGAAATTTCTTCTTCCGCCCTCGTGGCAGCAGGAGGCAAACCACTTGGTGTGCTCCTCTCACCATCATCGAAAAACTCCGCTTCAGGACTAGTGCCCGCCTCGAATCTCAATTGGTGATTCGGAGACTGTTCACGCTGTCATGGCATCCGACATGGCCGACAACCCGTGAATAGATTAGGTGTAGGCGTAATAGAAGAGTTATCACAAACTGCGAGAAGATTTTGCAAAAGAATGAGTTCAAATTTCAGTTTTAGGTTTTCACAGAATGCATTTCGGTCGACCGAGTCTAAAATTCGTGAATCAAGTGTCTAAACAGATCCATTCACACCACTTCGGTTGGACCGAAATGGGTTTCGGTCTTGCCGAGAACACTAGGGTTTCACTAAATCCTCATTTCGGTCGCACCGATTTGCACAACTCGGTTGGACCGAAAGTGCAAAGGCAATGGCCAGAGGCCAAATCGGTCATCCGAGAATGTAGAATCGGTCTCACCGAGATGTGTTCGTGAAACCTAACCCTAAAACTTTTACTCAATTTCGTTCTAAGAACTAATCTGCTGGATAGGAAGATCTCAAACGTGGCAAGAAGCTAGACAAACCAATCGTGCATAGAATCGGAGGTTGAAACATTTAGAGGATCAAACTCACCCTAACTTGGTGGAGTTTCTCACGGCGGCAACGACACGGAGAGATTGTCCGCTGACGGCACGGAGACCTCGGGCGAGGGCGCATGCGACGATTTACACGGAGACGATCCGGAGACCACGGCGGCGGCAAAGAAAGGGTTTGAGGCGGCGCTTTGAAGAAAGAATCAACGCTACTGCCCTCGTATATATACTTCAGTTGTCGGTGGGACGAGTTGTAAAACTGGTGGCACCGAGATGATTAACGCAAGCGCTACTCACTTCGGTCACGCCGGAATTTGTAACTTCGGTTTCACCGAGGTGAAAACCTAGATCAATCAAGTGATTTCGGTCCGTCGATTTGGAGGGTTGGTCGACCGAAAATACTTAGAAGGTTTTGGAATTTAAGCTTTGACGGATCGGTGGCTCGAAAGTGCTCCTCACCGGTGGGTCCGAAAAAGACTTGATCAAAGTTTGTGATATAAGCATGAATAGAATTTGAGACAAGAAAGCATAGATAGCTAGGGGAGGAACTTAGGCATTCTTGTCCATCCATTTGGTCAAAAAAAAAAATCCAAAAGACCATAGCAACAAATGGATGTCCTCGAATGGATAAAATTATGCATCCAACATGCTCACACAATAAGATAGCAAATGAAATATGTGTCAAACATGCACAAACAAAACACTAGCAACTAGCACACAATTTGTTGATGACTAGGTCATCTATATATGAGTATATTGACTTAGGAGTCAAATGAGAACATTTGATCATAGGTCATACTCATCGTTTAAGCACAAGTGGGGTTACCACTTTTACATAAAGCATTAATGTGTTCACATCATTTGAAGATGCTTTAGCTCAATCTTTAGAGCAAAGCTCCCCCTTGATGTGAGAACCCCTTTAAAGGGTCAAACTAACCTTGGGTTGTCGATAAGACTTCATGTAGATGTTGAAGATGTGGATGCTCAATGTTTATGAAGATCATCAAGAGTTGGGAGCAATCCTTTGGATTGGGCACTTTCAATACCTACATGGGTTAGTCCCACAAGGAACAAACAAGGATATCCATGGACATAGATTGAAGTACACAAAAGATGATGTCCATGAAAGCAATGATTACCTTGTCCCTTGACTTACCAACAAGAGGGTTTGTGACTCCATGAACTAGTGCAAGATGTGGAAGTTGATTGCACAAGTTCTTGCCAAAATGAATGTGAGTGAAGTATGTTGGGAGTCACCTCAAGAACTCTCTAGTTCTTCTTCTTGGGATCCACATCATCTTGATGGGAATCCTTGGGGTTGTAGTTGAGCTTGAAGTAGAACTTGACGCTTCCTTGGGAACCCACTTGACCATGGCCTTAGGTGCTTCAATAAATGCATCAATCTCCTCTTGAAGCTTGTCCTTGCCTTTTAGCTTGTGGTCTTGTGGTGGAAGGTCATCTTGAGCTTGTTCCACATTGGAAGAAGTAGGATCATACTTCTCCTTTTGAGAAACAAACTTTGGAGTGGGATATTGACCTTCTTCCCATTCAACACCCTCGGCGTTGAACTTTCGCTCAAAACCAATTCCTTGATTCTTCCGGTGCCTTCCTTGCTTGTAACAATTTCTCAAAGTTCTTGCTTCCGCAAGGCTCTTGTAGACACCTTTCTATAATCCCTTTCAATAAACTATTTTCTTGCTCAAGTGTAACTTGGCTTGAAACATTGTTAGTGGAATCAAGAGAACTACTAGAAGCAACAATATTGATTTAGCATGGTTATTGTTACTACTAGATGAAGAATTTTTCTTGTGCTTGTCATGCTTAGTTTTAATAGGTGGCAAGAAATTAGACAAGAGAAGTCGTTTGGCAAGATATGAAGAACTCTTCTTTCAAGATCGCTATTGATTGCTTTTAGGAACTCATGTTCTTGCTCTAGATTGAGCTTCTCGAAGCGTAGCTTCTCATGAGATCTTAGGAGCTCTCTATGATCTTCTTGAGTTGTTTCATGAGCTAACTTAAGAGTGTTTAGTTCTTTAGTTAGACGCTCAATCTCCTTCATAGCATTGTCATTCGACTCTTCTCGACTATAAAGACTACTAGCATGTTCATCATTACTAGGCTCACTAGATTTGTCATGTAAAAGCTCATCTTCACCAAGCAAGTCATCCTCATCACTATCAAAGTCAATAAATTCAGGGTGTGATACCTTGGGGCCTTTAGCCATGAAGCATCTTCCAATTCCCTCATTTGGTGAATCAAATAAGTCATAGGAGTTGGAGTTGGAGGATACGAGAGCAAGACCGGCAACACCTTCATCTTGACTATATTCGGAGTTGGAGTGATAGCTTCTTTCGGAGTGATTGTCGGAGTCGGAGCCGAGACCCATTCTCCTACATGAGCTTGATGTTTTCTTCTTGTGTAGCTCCTTGATGACTTGTCTTTCCTCTCCGAATCCTTGCTTCTCCGAGAGGATCTTCGCTCATAACGATCATCTCTACTCCTTCTCTCTTTCGAGGTGACTCTTCTCTTGAGCTTCTTCTTCTTGGAGATTCTTCTCTCTTCTTGTGGGGAGCCGAACACTCATTTGAGTAGTGTCCGGTCTTCCACAATTGTAGCGATTCGATCACGACTAGAAGATCTCTTTTCATCATATGATCTAGACTTTGAGCTTCTTTCCTTGCTTCTACTCTTGTAGAATTTGAAGTTCTTCACCATTAGGCTTATCTCTTCATTGGAAACTAGCTTGTCACTTGAGGTTGTGGGAGCTTCACAGTAGCTTTGTAAGCACCACTTGACTTGTTGTGAAGCTCTTCCTTATCTTTAAGTGTCATCTCATGAGCAACAATTCTTCCAATGACTTCTGTAGGCTTGAGATTCTTGTAGTTTGGCATCATTTGGATCAAAGTGCACACGGTGTCATACTTTCCATCCAAAGCTCGAGAATCTTCTTGATGATGAATCGGTCGGTCATTTCTTCGCTTCCTAAGCCGGCAATCTCATTTGTGATGAGAGCAAGCCTAGAGTACATTTCAATGACTTCTTCACCTTCCTTCATCTTGAACTTGTCAAGTTGACCTTGAAGAACATCTAGCTTTGATTCCTTCACGGACTCGGTACCTTCATGCATTTCACCAAAGTATCCCAAATCTCTTTTGCATTCTCAAGACGGCTGATTTTGTTGAACTCCTCGGGACACAAAGCATTGAAGAGAATGTCACAAGCTTGAGCATTGTTTTGCAACATCCGCAATTCATCCATCGTAGCTTCACGATCCGAACTTTTCCTTCCTCAAGAACTCACCTTGCAAGCCAACACAAATAATGCCCCATGCGGCGAGGGTTATGTCCAAGAATATGCATTTTCATTTTATGCTTCCAACTAGCAAAGTTTGAACCATCAAAGTAAGGACCTCTACGAAAATTACCTCACTAGACGCCATACTCTCCTAGGTTGTGAAACCAAGCTTATGGAGTCCAATGCAATGGAAACCAATCCAATGGAGACCAAAGCTCGATACCACTTGTAGGATCGAAAGTATGTCTAGAGGGGGGTGATTAGACTACTTGACAATTTAAAAGTTTAGCCTTTTGATTAAGACAAGTTTTGGCAAGTTCACAATGATGATCAAGTCAAGTATCACCCTACACATGCAATTCTAGAGTATTTGCAGCGGAAAGTAAATTGCACATGTAGTAAATAGAGGTGGAGAAGAGCAAACGCAATTTGGAGACACGGAGATTTTCTCGTGGTTCCGATAGGTGGTGCTATCGTCAATCCACGCTGATGGAGACTTCAACCCACGGAGGGCAGTTGCAGAGAGTCCACGGAGGGCTCCACCCACGAAGGGTCCACGAAGAAGCAACCTTGTCTATGCCATCATGGCATACGCCCACGGAGGACTAGCCTTACTCGGGTAGATCTTCACACAGTAGGCGATCTCCTTGCCCTTACAAACTTCTTGGTTCAACTCCACATCTTGACGGAGGCTCCCTGCTTACACCTAACCAATCTAGGAGGCACCACCTCCAAAAGGTAATAGATGGTGTTGGTGATGATGAACTCCTTGCTCTTGTGCTTCAAATGATAATCTCCCAACACTCAACTCTCCTCACTGATTTGGCTGTGGTGGAAGAAAGGATTGAGTGGAAAGCAACTTGGGAAGGCTAGAAATCAAGCTTCATATGGTGGGAGTGGAGCAACTTGATCTCAACACAAGGGTAGGTAGTTTTCTCAGAAATGTAAGGTAGGAGTGGTAGTTCTTTCGATGGCTCTCTCCACGTAATGAAGAGGAGGTGGAGGGTATTTATAGCCTCCACACAAAATCCAACTGCTATACACATTTGACCAATCTCGGTCGGACGAAGTTGACAACTCGGTGAGACCGAAAGTTCAAATCTTGTGAACGTTGGGATTTTCGATTGGGACCGAAAATACAATCTCGGTGAGTCCGATTCTTCCAAAGACTAGGGTTTGCCAATCTCGGTGGGACCGACTTTATCATCTCGGTGACACCGATTTGATGACAGTATGTTCTGTAAGCTTATAACACTAGTTTCGTGAGACCGAGTTTGGAATCGGAAAATCCAAATTTCTAGGGTTTGGCTTTGTGGTCGAGGTGGTTCATCTCGGTGTGACTGAGTTTATGGAATCGGTGGACCGAGATTACTTATGAGTGTGTATTGGAATGAAAGATTGCGATAGTTTGGGAGATAGATCACTAAGCACTTTGAGCAAACAGATCATTATCATAACCTCATCCCTTTTAATAGTATTGGCTTTCCTATAGACTCAATGTGATCTTGGATCACTAAACCAAAATAGAGTCTTGAGCTTTTGCCAATGCTTTCCTTAGCATTTTGAGGGGTCCACATCTTGATCATTGCCATACCCATATCACTGAACTTTCTGAAATGTTCTCAAGAAACTATTAGTTCAATGATATATATGTTGTTATTAATTACCAAAACCACCCGGGGATTAGTTGCACTTTCATGGCCCCACCCGGTGGACCCCCGGGACCCTTCCGGTGGTCCTGGTACAATATCGGTGACCCCTGAAACTTTCCCGATGGCCGAAACAGCACTTCCTATATATAATTCTTCACCTCCGAACCATTCCGGAACTCCTCGTGACGTCCGGGATCTCATCTGGGACTCCGAACAACTTTCGGTTTGCTGCATACTAACATCTCTACAACCCTAGCGTCACCGAACCTTAAGTGTGTAGACCCTACGGGTTCGGAGATATGCGTGACATGACCGAGACGCCTCTCGGTCAATACCCAACAAAGGATCTGGATACCCATGTTGGCTCCCACATACCCTCGATGATCTCATCAGATGAACCACGATGTCGAGGATTCAATTAACCCCGTATACAATTCCCTTTGTCAATCGGTATGTTACTTGCCCGAGACTCGATCGTCGATATCCCAATACCTCGTTTAGTCTTGTTACTGGCAAGTCACTTCACTCGTACCGTAATGCATGATCCCGTGACCAGACACTTGGTCACATTGAGCTCATTATGATGCTGCATTACCGAGTGGGCCCAGAGATACCTCTCCGTCATACGGAGTGACAAATCCCAGTCTTGATTCATGCTAACCCAACAGACACTTTCGAAGATACCCGTAGTGTACCTTTATGTTGGGGAACGTAGTAATTTCAAAAAATTTCCTACGCACATGCAAGATCATGGTGATGGTATAGCAACGAGAGGGGGAGTGTATCTTCATACCCTTGAAGATCGCTAAGCGGAAGCGTTTATCAACGCGGTTGATGTAGTCGACGTCTTCACGATCCGACCGATCCAAGTACCGAACGACGGCACCTCCGAAGTTCGCACATGTTCAGCTCGATGACGTCCTCGCCTTCTCGATCCAGCAAGACGCGGAGTAGTAGATGAGGTCCGCAGCATGACGGGTAGCGGTGTTGGTGAAGAACAACTTCCGCAGGGCTTCGCTAAGCACTACGAAAACTATGACGGAGGATAAACTAGAGGGGACGGGGTTGTCAAGACACGGCTTGGTGTTTCTTGATGTGTCTTTGGTGCTAGCCCTGCCTCTATTTATATGTTGAGCCCCGGGTGAAACTTGGAGTAAAAGCTTCCTCAAAGTCGGTTTTGCTCCGAAAAGGCAAGAGTCTACATATGACTCGACTCTGTGGCTAGACGCCAGGTTCCGGCGTCTACCCCTAGACGCCGTGGTTCTGGCGCCTAGCTCTAGTCTCGCAAAACTTCCTTTTGCACTTTCCATAAGCCTCGTGGGCTTTCCCTTTGGCCCAGATAACGTGTTCTCGCATCCAAACATTTCGGGAAACATCCGTAACCCCTTCCGTGAATTCCGTAACCTTTCGAGATCAAACAATATTATTCCATATATCAAACTTTATCTCGGACCATTCCGAGTTCCTCGTCATGTCCATGATCTCATCCGGGACCAACAACATTCGTTACCAACATGCATAACTCATATAATACTATATAAATCAACTAAACATTGTTGCAGGGACCCTACGGGTTCGAGAACTATGTAGACATGACCTAAAACCGTTTCGGTCAATAACCAATAGCGGACCGGATGCCCATATTGGTTCCTACATATTCTACTTAAGATCTTTATCGGTCAAACCGCATAACAACATACGTTGTTCCCTTTGTCATCGGTATGTTACTTGCCCGAGATTCGATCATCGGTATCCAATACCTAGTTCAATCTCGTCACCGCAAGTCTCTTTACTCTGCTCAGAATGCATCATCCACGTAACCAACTCATTGGTCACATTGCTTGCAAGGCTTATAATGATGTGCATTACCGAGAGGGCCAGAAGATACCTCTCCGACAATCGGAGTGACAAAACCTAATCTCGAAATACGCCTAACTCAACATGTACCTTCGGAGACCTGTAGTACTCCTTTATAATCACCCGAGTTACGCTAGACGCTTGGTAGTACCCAAAGTGTTCCTCCGTAAACGGAGTTGCATAATCTCATAATTACAGAACATGTATAAGTCATGAAGAAAGCAATAGCAACATACTAAACGATCAAGTGCTAAGCTAACGGAATGGGTCAAGTCAATCACATCATTCTCCTAATGATCTCGATCCCTGTTAATCAAATGACAACTCTTTTTGTCCATGGCTAGGAAACATAACCATCTCTCGATAAACGAGCTAGTCAAGTAGAGGCATACTAGTGACACTATGTTTGTCTATGTATTCACACATGTATTATGTTTCTGGTTAATACAATTCTAGCATGAATAATAAACATTTATCATGAAATAAGGAAATAAATAATAACTTTATTATTGCCTCTAGGGCATATTTCCTTCACTTTATAGTCACCCAGTTACGTTGTGACGTTTGGCACACCCAAAGCACTCCTACGGTATCCGGGAGTTGCACAATCTCATGGTCTAAGGAAATGATACTCGACAATTGAAAAGCTCTAGCTAAACGAACTACACGATCTTTGAGATATGCTTAGGATTGGGTCTTGTCCATCACATTATTCTCCTAATGATGTGATCCTGTTATCAATGACATCCAATGCCCATAGTCAGGAAACCATGACTATCTGTTGATCAACGAGCTAGTCAACTAGAGGCTCACTAGGGACTTGTTGTGGTCTATGTATTCACACGTGTATTACGATTTCCGGATAACACGGTTATAACATGAATAATAGACAATTATCATGAACAAAGAATATAATAATAACCATTTTATTATTGCCTCTAGGGCATATTTCCAACAGTCTCCCACTTGCACTAGAGTCAATATTCTAGTTACATTGTGATGAATCGAACACCCATTGCATTCTGGTGTTGCTCATATTTTGCCCTAGGGAGAGGTTTAGTCAACGGATCTGCTACATTCAGGTCCGTATGCACTTTACAAATATCTATGTCTCCATCTTGAACATTTTCACGTATGGAGTTGAAGCGATGCTTGATGTGCCTGGTCTTCTTGTGAAACCTGGGCTCCTTGGCAAGTGTAATAGCTCTAGTGTTGTCACAGAAGAGTGCGATTGGCCTCGACGCATTGGGTATGACTCCTAGGTCGGTGATGATCTCCTTCACCCGAGATAGCTTCATCTGGCGCGCCTCCGAGGCTGCCATGTACTCCGCTTCACATGTAGACCCCGCCACGACGCTACGCTTGAATAAATCGCACTAGCCATCGCCCCACCATTCAAAATATACATGTATCCGGTTTGTGACTTAGAGTCATCCAGATCTGTGTCGAAGCTAAGGCCGACGTAACCCTTTACGACGAGCTCTTCGTCACCTCCATATACGAGAAACATGTCCTTAGTCCTTTTCAGGTACTTAAGGATGTTCTTGACCGCTGTCTAGTGTTCCTTGCCAGGATTACTTTGGTACGTTCCTACCAAACTTACAGCAAGGTTTATATCAGGTCTGGTACAGGTCATGGCATACATGATAGACCCTATGGCTGAGGCATAGGGGATGACACTCATCTCTTCTTTATCTTCTGCCATGGTCGGGCATTGAGCCGAGCTCAATCTCACACCTTGCAATACAGGCAAGAACCCTTTCTTGGACTGATCCATATTGAACTTCTTCAATATCTTATCAAGGTATGTGCTTTGTGAAAGACCTATGAGGCGTCTCGATCTATCTCTATAGATTTTGATGCCTAATATGTAAGCAGCTTCTCCAAGGTCCTTCGTTGAAAAACACTTATTCAAGTAGGCCTTTATGCTGTCCAAGAGTTCTATATCATTTCCCATCAAAAGTATGTCATCCACATATAATATGAGAAATGCTACAGAGCTCCCACTCACTTTCTTGTAAACGCAGGCTTCTCCATAAGTCTGCATAAACCCAAACGCTTTAATCATCTCATTAAAACGAATGTTCCAACTCCGAGATGCTTGCACCAGCCCATAAATGGATCGCTGGAGCTTGCATACCTTGTTAGCATTCTTAGGGTCGACAAAACCTTCTGGCTGCATCATATACAATTCTTCCTTAAGGTGACAGTTAAGGAATGCCGTTTTGACGTCCATTTGCCATATCTCATAATCATAGTATGCGTCAATTGCTAACATGATTCGGACGGACTTCAGCTTCGCTACGGGAGAGAATGTCTCATCGTAGTCAATCCCTTGAACTTGTCGATAACCCTAAGCGACAAGTCGAGCTTTATATATGGTAACATTACCATCCGCCGTCCGCCTTCTTCTTAAAGATCCATTTGTTTTCTATCGCTGCGCAACGATCATCGGGCAAGTCTCACAAAGTCCACACTTTGTTTTCATACATGGATCCTACTCGGATTGCATGGCTTCAAGCCATTTGTTGGAATCTGGCCCGCCATTGCTTCTTCATAGTTTGAAGGTTCACCGTTGTCCAACAACATGATTTCCAAGATGGATTGCCGCATTCACCGGGTGCGGAACGTGTCCTTGTGGACCTTCAAGTTTAGTAGGAGCTTGATCCGAAGTATCTTGATCATCATCATTAACTCCTCTCTTGTCGGTCTTTGGCACCACAGGAACATTTTCCCGAAAGGCGCTTACTCACCGCTTCAAGAGGTACTTCATCAAGCTCTACTTTCCTCCCACTTAATTCTTTAAAGAGAATCTCTTCTCCGTAGGACCCATTCTTGGCAACAAAGATCTTGCCTTCGGATCTTATAGAAAGTATACCCTATGGTTTTTTAGGGTATCCTATGAATACGAATTTTTCCGACTTGGGTTCGAGCTTCTCAGTTGAAGTTTCTAGACATAAGCATCGTGATCCCCAAACTTTTAGAAACGCGATGCCAGGTTTCTTCCCAAACCATAATTCATACGGTGTCGCCTCAACGGGTTTAGACGGTGCCCTATTTAAAGTGAATGTAGTGTCTCTAGAGCATATCCCCAAAATGATAGTAAATAAATCGATTAAGTGACATCATAGATCGCACCATACCCAATAGAGTGCGATTACGACGCTCGACACACCATTTCGCCGAGGTGTTCCAGCGGTGTGAGTTGTGAAACGATTCCACATTTTCTTAAGTGCGTACTCAAATTGTGACTTAAATATTCTCCCCATGATCTCGATCAGAGGAACTTTATCTTTCGGTCACGTTGATTCTCTACCTCATTCTGAAATTCCTTGAACTTTTCAAAGGTCTCAGACTTGTGTTTCATCAAGTAGACATACTCATATCTACTCAAGTCATCAGTGAGAGTGAGAACATAACAATATACTCCGCAAGCCTCAACGCTCATTGGACCGCACACATCAGTATGTATGATTTCCAATAAGTTGGTCGCTCGCTCCATTGTTCTGGAGAACGGAGTCTTGGTCATCTTGCCCATGAGGCATGGCTCGCATGTGTCAAACGATTCATAATCTAGAGACTCCAAAAGTCCATCAACATGAAGCTTCTTCATGCGCTTGACACCAATGTGACCAAGGCGGCAGTGCCACAAGTATGTGGGACTATCGTTATCAACTTTACATCTTTTGGTATTCACACTATGAATATGTGTTACATTACGCTCAAGATTCATTAAGAATAAACCATTCACCAGCGGGGCATGACCATAAAACATATCACTCATATAAATAGAACAACCATTATTCTCGGATTTAAATGAGTAGCCATCTCAATTAAACGAGATCCCGACATACAATGTTCATGCTCAAAGCTGGTACTAAATAACATTTATTGAGGTTCAAAACTAATCCCGTAGGTAAATGTAGAGGTAGCGTGCCGACGGCGATCACATCGACCTTGGAACCATTCCCGACGCGCATCGTCACCTCGTCCTTCGCCAGTCTCCGCTTATTCCACAGCTCCTGCTATGAGTTACAAATGTGAGCAACCGCACCGGTATCAAATACCCAGGAGCTACTACGAGCACTGGTAAGGTACACATCATTACATGTATATCACATATACCTTTGGTTTTGCCGGCCTTCTTGTCCGCTAAGTACTTGGGGCAGTTCCGCTTCCAGCGACCACTTCCCTTGCAATAAAAGCACTTTTAGGCTTGGGTCCATTGCTTGAATTCTTCCTGGCAACTGGCTTACCAGGCGCGGCAACTTCCTTGCCATCCTTCTTGAAGTTATTTTTACCCTTGACTTTCTTGAACTTAGTGGTTTTATTCACCATCAACACTTGATGTTCCTTTTTTATCTCTACCTCTGCTGATTTCAGCATTGAATATACCTCAGGAATGGTCTTTTCCATCCCCTGCATATTGAAGTTCATCACAAAGCTCTTGTAGCTTGGTGGGAGCGATCGAGAATCTGTCATGACGACCGCCATCCGGGAGATTAACTCCCACCGAGTCAGCGGTTGTGCAACCTGCACATCTTGAGTATGTGCTCACTAACGAACTGCTTTTCTCCATCTTACAAATGAAGAACTTGTCGGAGACTTCATATCTCTCGACCCGGGCATGAGCTTGGAAAACCATTTTCAGCTCCTCGAACATCTCATATGCTCCATGTTGCTCAAAACGCTTTTGGAGCCCCGGTTCTAAGTGTAAAGCATGCCGCACTCGAATGAGGGAGTAATCATCAAGACGAGACCGCCAAGCCGCTCATAACGCCTTGGTTCTTCGATTGGTGCTACACCTAGCGGCGCTTCTAGGACATAATCTTTCTTGGCAGCTATGAGGATGATCTCGTTCCGACCCAATCAGATAGTTGCTGCCATCGCCTTTTCAGCTTGGTTTTCTAGGAACGTGTTGAAGTTCGTGGACATGAGCGCTGGCCATTTGATCTACAAGACATATTGTAAAGATTTTAGACTAAGTTCATGATAATTAAGTTCATCTTAATCAAATTATTTAATGAACTCCCACTTAGATAGACATCCCTCTAGTCATCTAAGTAAAACACAATCCGAGTAAACTAGGCCGTGTCCGATCATCACGTGAGACGGACTAGTTAACATCGGTGAACATCTTCATGTTGATCGTATCTTCTATACGACTCATGCTCGACCTTCGGTCTTCCGTGTTTCGAGGCCATGTCCGTGCATGCTAGGCTCTCAAGTCAACCTAAGTGTATATGCGTGTGTAAATCTGGCTTACACCCGTTGTATTCAATGTTAGGATCTATCACACCCGATCATTATGTGGTGCTTCAAACAACGAACCTTCGAACGGTGCACAGTTAGGGGAACACTTTTCTTGAAATTATTATGAGGGATCGCCTTACTTACTACCGCCGTCTAAGTAAACAAGATGAAAAACATGATAAACATCACATGCAATCATAATAGTGACATGATATGGCCAATATCATATAGCTCCTTTGATCTCCATCTTCGGGCTCCATGATCATCTTCGTCACGGCATGACACCATGATCTCCATCATCGTCTCCATGAAGTTGCTCGCCAACTATTACTTCTACTACTATGGCTACTTGCGCTTAGCAATAAAGTAAAGTAATTTACATGGCGCTTCTCAATGATACGCAGGTCATACAAAAATAAAGACAACTCCTATGGTTCTGCCGGTTGTCATACTCATCGACATGCAAGTCGTGATTCCTATTACAAGAACATGATCTCATACATCACATATATATCATTCATCATTCATCACAACTTTGGCCATATCACATCACAAAACACTTGCCGCAAAAAACAAGTTAGACGCCCTCTAATTGTTGTTGCAAGTTTTTACGTGGCTTCTATAGGTGATCTAGCAAGAACGTTTTCTTACCTACGTTAAAGCCACAACGTGATTTGATAACTTCTATTTACCCTTCATAAGGACCCTTTTCATCGAATCCGCTCCAACTAAAGTGGGAGAGCATACACCCGCTAGCCACCTTATTCAACTAGTGCATGTCACGGTGGAACCTGCCTCACGAAGCGTATATGTAAGGTCGGTCCGGCCGCTTCATCCCACAATACCGCCAAGCAAAATAAGACTAGTAGTGGCAAGAAAGTTGACAACATCTACGCCCACAACAAATTGTGTTCTACTCGTGCAAAGAGAACTACGACAGACTTAGCTCATGATGCCACCGTTGGGGGAACGCATAAAATAAAAAATTTCCTACGCTCACCAAGATCAATCTATGAGTTCATCCAGCAACGAGAGAGAGGAGTGGATCTACATACCCTTGTAGATCGCGAGCGAAGCGCTCAAGAGAACGGGTTGAGGGAGTCGACACGCCGTGATCCAAATCACCGGAGATCCTAGCGCCGAATGGACGGCACCTCCGCGCTCAACACACGTGACGGTCAGCGGACGCCTTCTCCTTCTTGATCTAGCAAGGGGAAGGAGAGGTTGATGAAGATCCAGCAGACGACGGCGTGGTGGTGGATGCAGCAGGATCCGCGGGAGAGGTGTAGGGGGAAGGGAGGTGCTAGGGGGCAGCAAGCGGCTGCCTCCTCCCCTCTTTATATAGGGTCCCTGGGCGCGCTGCCCTAGGAGATGGGATCTCCTAGGGAGGGCGGCGGCCAAGGGGGGAACTTGCCCCCCAAGGCAAATGGAGGCGCCCCCTCCCCTAGGGTTCCCAACCCTAGGCGCAGGGGGGAAAGGGGGGGGGGGCGCACCAGCCCACCAGGGGCTGGTTCCCTCCCCACTTCAGCCCATAGGGCCCTCCGGGATAGGTGGCCCCACCCGGTGGACCCCCGGGACCCTTCCGGTGGTCCTGGTATAATACCGGTGACCCCCGAAACTTTCCCGATGGCCGAAACAGCACTTTCTATATATAATTCTTCACCTCCGGACCATTCTGGAACTCCTCGTGATGTCCGAGATCTCATCCGGGACTCCGAACAACTTTCGGTTTGCTGCATACTAACATCTCTACAACCCTAGCGTCACCGAACCTTAGTGTGTAGACCCTACGGGTTTAATTAGCGAGGCGGGAGGCTCGAGTCGGCAAGAGTCGGCGCCTCGAGATCACGAGTTCGCGGGGACAAGTTTGGTATTGGCTCCATCGCCATAGATATTGAAGCCCCGGTAGCGTCTATCCACCGACCCTCGTCATGGGCGATCGGCTCGGGCAAGTGGCAGGCGGATTCAAGTCTTGACAGCCAAAGCCTTTGTCTGTGTGAGCTAGATCATGCCCATCGTCACGGTCTTGGCGGCAGGCTGTAGCTCGAGTCCGTCGAAGATCAAGTCTCCATGATCGTCGGCCGTGAAGTTTAAACTTCAAATCTGACTGACGGCGAGCGTAGCTTCGATCTGCTCGGATGGCCAAGAGTTGGCCCGATGTGAAGCCGCCGAATATGAAGATCTGTCCGGGAGGAAAGTCTAGCTACGGACAGCGTCAAGATTGAAGATACCATCGAGCCTATTGGTGGCGACACGGAGGAACTCTCAATGAAAGCACCAATGTCGGTTGTCAAAACCGGCGGATCTCGGGTAGGGGTCGAACTGTGCGTCTAGGCGGATGGTAATAGGAGCGAGGACACAATGTTTTTACCCGGTTGAGGCCCTCTCGATGGAGGTAATACCCTACGTCCTGCTTGATTAATATTGATGATATGGGTAGTACAAGAGTAGATCTACCACGAGATCAATGAGGCTAAACCTAAAGCTAGCCTATGGTATGATTGTGAGGTGTAATGTTGTGTCCTCACGGACTCGGCCCTCCGGTTTATATAGACACCGGAGGCTAGGGTTACAGTCGGTTACAATGGTAGGAGATCTACATATCCGTATTGCCAAGCTTGCCTTCACGCCAAGTAAAAGTACCTTCCGGACCTGAGCAGGAGTCTTCAATCTTCTATCTTCGTGTGCAGGGAGTCCGGCGGATATTGATAGTCGGCTGTCGGGACACCCCTAGTCCATGACTCCCTCGGCGCTTCCTCTTGGCGGCCTCCCAGCCCGCCGGGTCCACGTGCGCCGGGGCACTGGGGCATGGCGCGATGCTACTCGTTCGGTGCAGGGCGACTTCGGCGCCCGCCCAGCGGCGATTCAGGCTCCGCCAGCGTCGCCGCCTCCCCCCGCGCCCGCTGCGACAAGCGGCGTCACCGCCGCCCGTCTTTTTGTACCCACGGTCAACCTTCGAAGATACGAAGAAAAATACAAGACTTACCCTTACGGCGCCCGGCGCGGTGTTGGCCTCGGCCGCCTCCCGCCCGTGGGCGCGAGGCTCCTCCGTCGCCACTGGCACCACCCGCGATGGAGCCCGGGCGTAAGGATGCCGGATCGCATTGAAGCACCTCCGCATCCGTCGGGGGCGGACAAGGAGAGTGCGCACCAGCAAAAATAAGCGACAAGACACTCACAGTGGTGCCGGTTTCCTCGATGTCGATTGCCTTTGCCGATCCTCCCCAAGGTTGGCCTTGGAGATTCCGTTCACTCGACGCGCGATATGCTCCGCCGTTAGGCGCGTTGATCCCATGCGTTTGGGATCTTGAAGACCGACCATCTCGCCAATGAGGCAGGAGCACCTCTGCAGTGGGAGAACCCGGTGCATCATGAACGCGGTGATGAGGTCGTTGCCGGCGAGCCCCTCCCGCGTCCTCATCACTGTCACCCGCTCGCAGAGATGAGAATCTCCTGCGACAAGCGCCTAATGGAGTAGCCCCAGTTCATCTTCGCCCCGCGGCGCTATTGTGAAGGCGGAAGATTGATCACGATGCACCCAAGTTGCGGACGTAGAAGAAGGAGTTACGCCATTTCTTGGCGAGAATCCTCAGCAGGATCTTAGGGCAGTCCGCCCCGCCGCTTCGAGATAGCGGTGGTGCATAATCGGTGTCGAATGGGCCATGGGTAAGCAGACCCGGACCCAAGATCTTTCAAGACGCCGGGGCAGGCCAGCGCCCCTCGGCCGAGTCGGCAGGCGACCTTGAAAGGCGAGTCGGTGGCGACCTTGAAAAGCCGAGTCCCAGACGGCGACTCGGACCAAGCCGACTCGGACTTGCGACCTCTCAAGGGCCGACTCGAGAGTCGGCCCGCGAGCCTTCCACGAGACCCGCGAGGTACAGCCCGTCGTGGCTGTCCCCTCGGACCCTCGGGAGGGCATAGCTGATGAGCAGCGTCACGGAGATCTCCGGTGGTAGCAGCCTGTCGCCATGCCACCCTGACCTCAACCACGATCTGCATAACCTGTACCCTGACAGCGTCTGGCCGGAGATCGCCCGGCCCCTCCGTCGGTGAGATAGAAAGAGCTCGGCGGAGAGTCGAAGGCGGCCCTCTGAGTCGGCCACCCGGGTCGGCCGCCTCCTAGCGAGGCCCACAAGCCATAAACCGATGGGGCGGGGTGGTAGCGGTGATCACTGACAGTGGCGGCCTTTGTTCCCACGACCCCATGACCGAGCTGCGTCATCGAAAGTCTTTGCCTGATACTCGGCTTTGTCCATGAGACCCGCCGGTCGGCGGAGCCCAATCAGCGGAGAAAAGCGGCTGCAAGAAGGCCTTGGCCAGGGGCCACGCCCGGTCAGATTACCTGTACCCCAGGAGGTAGGCCTATCTAAACCCCGGGGCACCCATACAAAGGTTTGTACAGGTAGGTTTTAGACATAGAGCAAGAGGAAAAAGTTAGCCTAGCTCCTTCTGCCTCCACACAGCTCGAGGAGCACCATTGTACTATCACCCCATAGTGATCATGCGGAGACCCTTGAGCAGCGATGGGGTATTATCTCCTCGGAGGCGAAGCTGGGTAAGATTAGCGGCGTGCATGTCTTCGCCTCATCCGTTTCGAGGCACGGCTGACGTTCTACTCGCCCCCACCATGATAAGCCACCCGTTGGCATATGTACGCATCAACCCCGACATTTGGCGCCCACCGTGGGGCCGAGGTGCCGCCGTCGTCCGGAGATACGTACGGGCGGAACCCTCTTCCTCCTGGCGGCGCGGCCAGCCCGGCTTCGCTGATAATTACGCATCAGCCTTGTTGTCTCGCGACGTGAAGCCGCTGCGCGGCGGCCTCTCGAACTCATCGGTGGTCGCCTCTCCAGCGAGCCTGCGTCGAGCACGGCAGGTGGCCCGAAAAACCTCCTCGCGGGCCTCCTTGACCAGCTTCAAGTGGCGGCGAGCCCGCCGTGAACTTGAGTCCGTAAGCTCCTCCGACCCGATCTTTGGTCGACTCCGGCGTCGTATCGGCGATACCTTCCCCTGGCGTGGTGGTTTCTGCAAACCTCTCCGTACGAGAGAAGCGGCGGAAGCGCCGTCCGCGGAGGTGCTTGTTATCGGCACCCGGCGAGCACTCCGGGCGCCCGGGACCCGCTGCTGCGACCTGCGAGACATCGCGCCCCTCGAGGGCGGGCCTTGAAGATCTTTGAAGCGCGCCTTCAGCTCATTGAAGGCGCCAAAGATTAGCAAGCATGAGGCGCTTTGTCTGAAGCGTACCAGCAGCGAGGTGGATCGCGCTATAGGTGGCTCGCCGGCTCCGGTAGGCGAACCGTCTTAAGGATGATCCAAAGCCTTGTGCCAGCCATCGCCGATCTGTTGAGCGAAGCGCCCGTATCGCCACCCTGCGGAGAACATCCGTGCCGTAGCGGCGAGGAAGTTGAGAACCTCGGCGAGGCGCCGTGTGATGCGAGCCGAGTCAGCAGCTCCTCGGCGCGGTTGCTGCGCGAAGCAGCGGCGGCAGCGCTACTGGCGCAGCGCGGAAGAATAGCGACTTACTCCCTCGCCCGAGATCAAAGCGCGACCTCCCCGGGCCTTGTTGGCGAGAATCAGCGGGAGGAGGAGAAAAAGAAGCGACTGCAAGCCCGCGATCGAACTTCGCATCTCCATCGGCGAGACCAAGATAGCGCCCGAGGCGGTGGGCGGCGAGATGATTATCTGCCTCCCCGCCTCGGAGAAAACGGCAGAGTCTCCGCCGCTTTGTCGAGCATCCGACTCTCGAGAACCGCCTTAGTGGCGAGAGGGCGAAAAGCAGCGCCCGCCACGGATCGACCGACTCCACAGATCCCTGGCGTTAGAAGAAGAAAACGAGCTGGGCCCGCCTTGCCGGGCCCCGCCTCGAGCGAGCCCTTCCCCAAAGGGTTCCACCTCCCTCGAGACACGCCCAAATACACGGCTCCGTGAAGCGGAAGATTAGTGATAGACTACTCTCTGCCGTCGGCATCGCTACTTGGCAACAAGCGGTCGCCGTCAAGTATGTTCCCCTCATGCTCGAGAAGGCGGCCGGACATGGCTGAACAACTGAAGCCCCGCAGCATCAACAGCTGGGTCGACTTCACGAAGCCTTCATTCGCAACTTCACCCGCCGTACAAGCGACCTCGACGCGCCGGCTCTCCTTGTGCGTGCAAGGCCCCCGAGGAATCGGCCAGCGACTATCTCTGCAGCGGGCCGGCGACTCCGAAACTCCTGCGGCGTGCGAGTGCGAGCCATCGAGTACTTCTGGCGGGTGCGAGAGGGCACCCTCCTCAAGCACAAGCTCCTCTGCGATGAGCCGAAACCCTCGGCAGGCTGCTAGTCATAGCGAACAAATGCATACGGCCGACTCCTCTATGAAGCGGAGATCCAAGTCAATCTTGGTGGCAAGGTGATCCCAGGCTCCCGAGCGCCCGGTTTGGGAGCGCCCGACCCGGCAGCAGCAATGAAGCGACAACAAGCGCAAGGCCCCCAGCCAACTTGTGATCGGCGAGTCGCGGCGATGAAGACCCAGCAGCGGAGGGCAGCCTCCGACCAAGCGGCGGAAGGCGGCAAGTCCAGCCCGGCTGCGGCTTTCTCCTATGGCAGACTCTGGATGGTCCTTGCAAGTTCCAGATGGCGCGAAGCCGTCGAACCATACCACCACCCGAAAGTGCCAGCGGCTCGTCGGGAATCGCCAAGAAGCGGCCTCGCCCCTCCGCGCCGCTTGAAACGCCGCCGCCTCCGCGCCTCCCTCCAGCGGCTTGGCCGGCGTCAGCGGTCAAAACAGTTCGAAGAGCATGGAGCATCGTAGTGTTCACGGTCGGCAGATGACGGCCAGTTGCGGCGGCGCCGCCAGCGAGAAGAGATTGCGCGATGGCGGCGAAGCCCTGTGTTCATGCATTGGTCAGAAAGCCCTGCTCGGTGGGTCGAGGCGGATCACCGGTGATGCGAGTCCGGGCTCTTCGCCTTGGTTCTTGGAGCAACCTTAGCCTTGACAAGCGGGCCGCCCGCTTCTCGCGAGTCGATGAGCGGAGGCGGCAGCATAAACATCTTGTACAAGGATACCATGGAGAAGCCGGAATCGGGGCGGAGGCAATTGCGGAGCAGCCGCCTTTTATTTTCCATGGGATCGTACCCGGCCTCTCTGCTGCGCCCGATTGGCAAGATTCGATAGATGTCCTCTTGGAGACAAAGATCACTTCGCCCGAGAACCGATCTGGTTCGAGGTGGTGAACAGAGAGCCCATACCACGCTCTGCTAGGGCGGCCTGCCTGGCCAAGTTCATGGCGGTTCCCACTCGCTTATCTCAAGATGAAGATGCCGACTTCCAAAGGTATCGACCGTTGCAGCGACTACAAAAAGTCGTCCGCTGCTGGCGAGAAGCGATCGGCTGGCGAGTCTCACGGTGATCGCGGCGAAGCGGTTCCTTGACGTGTCGTGGCGATGGGTGGAAGCAGCCGGAGATGTCGCCAGACCCCAAGGTCGGGCGCGAAGGATCATTCAAGCGGCCAAAAGACCAAGAAGATACCCTTGGACCCAGGCGCCCAGGAGAGAGTCTGTTTGTCATGGGCCTGGCCTGAAGCGACAAATAGGAAGGCGAGCTCGTCGATTTCCTCCGTGAGAATCGGGACATCTTCGCATGGTCCCCCAAGGACATGCAGGTGTCTGGCGGAATTTCCGAGCACAAGTTACATGTCGGGCGGATGTGAAGCGGTCGGGCAGCCCCTTGCGCCGCTGTCGGAAGAAGAAGGAGAGTAGTTGGAGAAGAGATGGCCCGGCTCACGGCAGCCGGCTTCATCATGGAGGTGTTCTTTCCGGAGTGGTTGGCTAACCTGTGCTAGTGTTAAGAAAAAACAAGCGATGGCGGATGTGCATCGACTACACCAGCCTCAACAAAGGCTGCCCGAAGGATCCGTTAAGCCTGCCAGGATAGATCGGGTGATAGACTCCACGGCGGATCTGGTGTTGAGCTTCTTGGATGCATACTCGGGATATCACGGATCAAAGCTGAATCCAGCCGAGCGGCTGAAACCGCATTCATCACGCCCGTTTGGAGCATACGCTGCAGCGATGACGTTCGGCGAGGAATGCGGCGCCACCTTTCAGCGTTGCATGCGAAATGCCTCCTCAAGCAACTCGGCGGGAATGCCCATGTTTATGTGGATGATGTAGTAGTGAAGGCGGGGCGTGGGGCCAGCTGCTAGAGGATCTGAAAGAGACCTTTGAGAATCTGCGCCGATTCGGATCAAGCTCAACCCGGAGAAGTCGTGTTGAAGTCCCGGCCGGCCAGCTCCTTGGTTTACGGTCTCGAGCAGCGGCATAAGTGCAACCTGTGAAGATCAAGGCCATTGAGAGGATGGAGTACCCAGCCCATTGCTGGATGTGAAGTTCACGGCTGCTTGGCTTCCATAAGCGATTCATCGATCATTTGGGCGAAAGCTCTGCCATTGTATCAACTAATGAAGAAGACCACTTTTTGAGTGGAACCACAAAGCGGATGAGGCATTTCTCCAATGAAGAAGATCTTGTGACTCCCCGTCTTTGTGGCTCCAACTCCCAAAAGAGCCCATGCTTTTGTACATCGCCGCCACCGATCGGGTGGTCGGCCACAGTTATTGTAATCGAGCATAAGGAGGAAGGCAAAGCGCTCGATCGAGACGGTATATTACAGGCGAGTCTTGTCGACCTCCAAGCAAAACTACCCTCACTACGGAAGATGTGCTCGACGTGCATTTGCCGCCAAAGCGAAGCCCTACTTCCAGAGCATCCAATCCTTTGTGGTTTGCACCGCCCCTCGCCGAGATCATCGAGTCGAGATCGCGTCCGGCCGAGTGGCCAAGTGGGCTATCGATCTAGCTCCTACGATCTACTACCAACCTCGCCTGCCATCAAATCGCGGTGCTGGCCGACTTCCTCGTCGGTGGGCGAGACCAATCTGCCGCTGCGCTTTGATTCTACTCATTGGCGACTACGCCAGCGGCTCAAGATGCGCTCGGCCTCGGGCGGCGTAAATCCTCCACCTCCCCAAAGGCGACAAGCTCAAATCGTCTTTGCAAATCCGCCGCCGCCTCCAACAACGTCGCCCGAATATGGCGCTCATCCACGGGCTCCGGCTTGCCAAGGAACTCGGCATCCGCGGATCACGTACTCTGGCGACTCCGACTTGGTGAGTCTGACAGTCATCTGGCGTTGGGGCCTTGAGGGGCATAAACTGTAACAGCTACCGCTTCTTAGTGCAGCGGCTCGGCGGATATTTTGAAGGATGCGAGTTCCTCCCGTACCAAGAAGCGACAACGACCAGCGGTGCTTTGCGCAGTCGGCTCTACTGTAGCGATTCCCTCGGTGTCGCCCTTGGCGCCTCCTCAAGCCGTCTATCAAACCTTCACGAGTCAGCTCTATCTTCGTGCGGCTCCCCGAGATAGTGGATCCGACTCAAGACCCGACAAGCGACCTCAAAAGCCACTGATCGGCGGGGCTGCGCTTGATCGGCCGGGGCTGCGCCATCGGCCAGGGATTCGCCCGGTCGGTGAAGAGATTCCCTCGATTCAGCAAGCGGACAGCGGTCAACCCGCCGCCTCCCAGCCCAGCCGCCCTCGTCAAGTCGCTGTGGTAGCGGTCGAAGATAGCGGCACCTTCATGGGCACAGCCCATCCTCAAGTTCTTAGTCAACAAGGAGTTGCCTACTGAGATGAGACTACGGCTCGGCAAGTACAGCGCCCGGCGGCAGCCTACAATAGTCAGCGGAGAATTAGTCGGTATGGCGTCACTTTGGTGTCCACCATGCGCTGCGTGGAGTGAACAAGGCCAGCGATCCTCAAGGACATCCATCGGCGAGTGTGGTCACCGCGGCCTCGGAAGCTTCGTAAAGCCTTCGGCCACGGTTTCTTTTGGCCTTGCCTGGAAAAGCTAAAAATTAGTCAAGAAGTGCAAGGGTGCAGGTGTTCGCTCCAAGCCCCTTGACCCGGCTTACTGCGAAGACAATCCCCATCGCTGGCCCTTAGCGGTTTGGGGCACTGGACATGAGTGGGACCTTTCAAGGCGGCCGGCGGCCTGACTCATTTACTCGTCGCGGTGGACAAGTTCACCAAGTGGGTGGAAGCAAAGCCCATCAAGAAATTAAATGGGCCTGGCGGTGACTTTCATTGCGACATCACGGTCGCGGTATGGCATACCACAGCATCATCACAGACGGCGGCACCAACCGCCAAAGGCGCCTTGGCTCGTTACGCGACGACAGGGCATCGTGGACTTAAGCGTCCGTTGCCCATCCATGATCAAGCGGCCAGGTGGGCGAGCCAGCGGCCTCATCCTATCGACATCAAGCCTCGATTGGTCGAACCACTCGAGCGCTTCGGTCGGCTGTTGGGTGGAAGAGCTGCTGCCGTCCTCTGGAGTTTGCGCCGCGACTCGAACAGATCAACCCGGCTTCACGCCGTTCTTCCTCGTCTATGGTGCGAAGCCGTCATCCGGCGGATATACAATTTGACTCTCCACGAGTCTCCATGTACACCGAAGGAGGTGAAGAAAAGCGCGCCAAGGCGGCGTCGACCTCTTTGAAGAGGGCGGTTGTTGGCACTCGGCCGATCCGGCATCTACAATGAGTCTGCGGCGATACTACAACCGCAAGGTCAAGCCACGATCATTCCAAGAGGCGACCTTGTGCTCCGGCTGATTCGAGAGAACAGCCGGCCAGCCTGGTTATCGGCGCCTTAGGAAGTCCTTCATCATCGACAAGGTCTTTGGGAAGCAGCGCCTACTACGATCGGCCTTTCGAAGCCTCGAGCGCATAAGAGAGCGACTACGGCAAAGGCAGAGGCGCCCGTGGAATGCAAATCTTCTTGAAGATTTTACAGCTAATCTGATATGTATCGCGCTTCTCCCCCTTACGTATTAAGCACCAAGACCTTGGGCCCCAAGGCGAGCTCGGGGGCTGCCTTTGATTATCGTATGATATGAATCTAAACCGAAATGCTTCCCCATTTTTATCATACCGTCGGCACGGGTCCAGACAAATCGGCCGGGACTCACCGCTTATGCTATGAAAGCGCTCCTGAGGTCGGACAAGTAATGCAGCGCTCAAAGCCGTCTCCTCTGACCCACAGTTCGCGGAGCGGCTAGCCGATGGGAGGCGGAGCGGCGCACACATAGCGGCTAAGGACCTAAAGCTCGCATAGCCCAAGCCGGCTCCCAGTTCCCCTACTAAGCCGACTCATGAGCGGTCAGCTCATAGTTTCAACCTTTGTTAGAATGGCTGACCTTGAGAGTCGGCGGCCGATTCGACCAAACTTGCTCGACACTTTAGCGACTAAGTACTTGCCCCCAAGGTAGCTGAGCAGCTTGACCCAGGCCGTCGTGGAGCGGCTGCCCGGATAACAAGCGGCAACGGAAGGCGACAAGAAAACAGTCTAAAAAGAACCAAAAGCAAGCGAGAAACTTGATAAATATTTACATAAGGCCCTTGGCGAATACACCCAGCAGGTGGAATTGCAGCATAACTAACAAGTTTTTGAGCAGAACAAAAAGCAGTAAGTGATGCATCCTGAGGGCGGCCTCGGGCGGAGGGCGGAGGCAGCAGGCGTCGGGCGGTCGGGGGCGGTCTCGGCTGAGTCGCCCTCGGCGGCGATTGCCTTGTCCTTAGAGGCTCGTTCTTTGGAGGCGCGATCAGGTGAGGCTGGTCGCCTTCTTCGTGCTCTGGCGCCTCCTCCTCCTGCGCCTCCGTCCTCCGGCTCGCCCTCCCCTCGGTGCTGGGGCGATTACCTCATGAAGTCTTCTTCGTACTCTGGGTGCATCCCAGACCACTCGGCGGAGCCTCCTCGCCCGTCGGCCAGTCCGCTCGGGCACAAAAGACACTAGTGTCCGTGTACTCGGCGATAACCGCCTTGTATCGGCGAGGCGCCTTCCACAACCCCGGCTCGGCTGGGCCTCCGGCCGGAGCAGCGGCAAGCGGTCGAGGTCCAGCCGAGTACCAGCCCTTGCGAACTCCGGGGCCAGCGTGCTCGGCGTGGGCGAGAGCCCTTCAAGCCTCGGCGACCGCGGCGACCTCCGGCCGGTCGGCCGTCCGGTAGCGATCTGAAAACCCGGCACCTCCGGCCATAGGCGGTGGCGACTTAGGCGCCCGGCGCATTGAAAACGGCGCATCGAGCGGTGAAGCAGGCGGCGAGCCCGATGCTCAAAATCTGCTCGTCGGCGGTCGCGAAGCGTTGGCGGCGATCGCCGCCTGCGCCCTCCGCTCCTCGATCCGCCTCGATGGCTGGAATAGCGGCCTGCGAGTGGCCGGGAAGAAATGCATAAAGACAAGAAAGGATCACAGAAAACCAGAAAACAGATTGATTGAAAGGTGAAGGACAAAAAAAAAAACTGGAATTACCGTCGGCGGCGTCCTCGAAACGCGTGGTAGGCCGGAGAGTCAGCATCGCCTCGCGGTCGGTCGGCGGCCGCTCCATCTCAAGCTTCGGCTGAAGGCTCTCCTCTCGCGACTTGGCGTCCCCTGCGCCTTCGAAGCGAATCATACCTTTCGGCCAGTGCATGTCGCGAAGGTCGGCGCTCTGGCGAGCTTGTCGCACTCTTCCTCCTTAGCACGGCAGGCGGCGTTGGCTTCATCCAGCTGCCCTTGAAGGCGGCATTGGCATCTGAAGCCCAAAGAAAGATACGCGTCATCAACAAAGAAGGTCGCGGGAGATCCGCCCATTGCGCAGCGATCGGCCGAATCTCGGGGACTACTGACCATGAGTCGCGGCGCCCTTGAAAAAGAAAGAATCCGCTTACCTCGACTCTCCGCCGGATCGTGATCCGCTCCTCGGCTCTTCAGCGTTGCGGTTGAAGGCGGTAGCGGAAGGTTGTGGTACTCTGCAAGGCGGCAAAGCAAAGTCAGCCTTGAAGATCGCTAAAGGAGTTCGAGCCGCTTGCTCGATCGGCCGACTCGAACTCGGGGACTACACCGGTGGGTGCTTATTTGGCGCATACGAAAAAGAGACAAGAGAAACAAAAACAAGCCGTACCCGGTTGAGGCCCGCATGGCGAGATCGTCTGGTGTAGAGTTGGAAGGCCGCCTTCCTTGCGCAACAGGCGAACATCGAAGCGCTGGTTCGGCGGGCCGTTACCGCTCAGCGCACCCGGCGGTGGGCGGCAACGCTGAAGGCCTCGGCGTCGAATTCGCCATCTTGGCGGCGTCCGTCTCCGAGCCTGCGGCGAGCTCGTCCTCGACTTCGGCGGCGTGTCGGGCGGCGACCTGCGAAGCAGTGCTAGCGTCGGCGTCGTCGCGCGTCGGCGGATCTGCGGGTCGGCGGCTGCTGCCGTCTTGACCTCGAAGCGGGCGGCGAAGCGGCGGCGGCAGCTTGAGTGTCGAGCCAAGCATCGCCATCTTCCTCGGCGAAGGTTGGCGGTGCCGACCTCCCGATACGCCCGTGAATTCGAGGCGGCGGCGCTAACGGCAGCGGGGACAAGCATCGCGCCGGCGACAACGCCTCGGCATCGATCGCAGCGGCGCGGCGCGACGCAGCCTCATCCGGAGATGTCATTTGGCGTTGGCGGCCGCCTTGTCGACTGCGCCTTCTCGGCGCCAGCCTCCTCCTCCGCGCTTCTCCCGGCGTTACGCTCCGTCGCCTCTCGGAGATCGGCGGCGAAGTCGACCGCCCGCGTGTTGGAAGGCGTCGCCCCGACCCCATGGCGGGCGCGGCGACTCTCTCAAGGGAGAGGTATTTGGAGAGGAGAGGCGAAGTCGAGCAATTCAAGCGAAAGTAAGAAAAAGAGCAAAAGTAAAGGACCTCTGAAGAGATAGCGGCCTTTTCACTTCCTTCGGAAGCGGTTGGCCTTGGCCGCCTCCTCCAGCTTAGTCGTGGCGGTCCCCCTGGCTTCTTGCCCGCCGCCCAGCGCCTCGGCCCGGCATGGCGCTTCTTCGACCCGGCCTGGTTGGAGGGCGGCTCTCGGTTGCCGGCGGGATGACCTGCGTCGATGTCATCCTCGGGCGGTCGGCGAGGTCGTGACGGCTGAGGCCGCCCTCCTCCTCCTCCCGCCGCCTTGGCGTCGGCCTCAGCGCCCGCTGCTCCTAGGTCGGGGTGCGTCAGCGTCGCCGACCTCGCGGTCGGGGCGTACTCACGCGGTTCCTCGGGCGCCCAGCGGCGCCAGAGGGGATTCTGCTCAAAAACCGACAAGATTAGAGCTCGAGTCGGATACATGCGAGACCCGAGCACGGATGGAAAAACTTACCACCGGCGGAGGGTTGTCGCATGAGTCACGGCTCCTTGCCGAACTTCCACTCGTCGGTGAACTTGTAGTGGGCGGTGAGGTTCACCATGTTCGCCACTTCCACCTTGGCATGTCTTTGGTGCCTGATCGGCTGGGATCATGCGGCCGCTCATCTGGCAGATGAGATGGGGCGGCCTTGGGCGGAAGCACCCGGCGTGCCACAAAGGCGGCGGGGAGGTCGGGCGGCGAGCCCCTCGGCTGCGTCAAGACTTCGGGCGTGCCACAGCGCCGACTCCGGGAGGCAGCGTCTTCGACCATTGGGACCAGGCTGGCGGCCGGCGGTCAGCGGCTCTGGGTGAAAGGGCGCAAGTTGACCCGTCGCCATCGGTGGCGGCGTTCTTCCGCAGAAGTATGTCTTCTGCCACATCTTCACCGACTTCACCGGCGGATGGGCCGGGAAAGGGTTGTCGGCCGTCGTGCGCCCGACGCGATGAGCGTGCCGCCTGCGCCCAGCGTGCGGCAGCCTGCGTGCCGAGCCGAAGAAGAATTCTCCCCACAGCTCGATGGTGGGGAGAACTCGATGTAGCCCTCGCACAGGTGGTGGCGGCGGAGAAGCACCACGGCGTTGGGGGTGAGTGGTGCGGCTGTAGCTGGTACAGCTCGAGCGAACGGAGAAACCCATAGCCGGGAGGCCCATCCGCGCATGAGGTGCAGCGGAAGATGACCCGCTTCGCTGCCTCGGCGCGGGCGGATTTCTCCCGCCCGGCGCGGGGCGGGCCTGCACAGATCAGCGCTCCGGAAGGCGGCGGGTCAGCGGAGGAATTCGATGTCCTCCGCGTCCACGTCTGAGCCGTCCCACTCGCGGAGCCGCGGCGGTGGGCACGCGCGGAGGAGAGCTCATTGTCGGCGAAGAGGAAAAGCGGAGCGGCGGAGTGCGAGCAAGAAGAAGGCGGAGGAGTGCGCGTGCTATGCCGCCCTCCCCGGCCTATTATAGCCTTATGGGCTGAGAAGCGAGGCGACATGGGATTGCTCGCGCCCACAACCCCACGGCGCCCATTAATTAAAACCCACGGTTATTGCCGCGATAACGCGTGGGATGCCAACCGCCCTCGGCGCGGCGGATCCGCTCGGGAGCAGCGCTGTAATGGCGAGCCCCTGGCGGCCCGTCCGTCCTGGCGTGGGCAGCGGGCTATCGCCTCCACGTGGCGTTCTGCGATAGGACCGTCTCGCGAGATGGCGAGGCGTGGTATCGCCGCTGGTTTCCCGCCATGACTTCGCGGGCGGCCCCTAGCGAGGCGAGGCCGGCTCTGCGAGGCGGCGAAGACACGGCAACGAATCTGAGTCGGCGCCCGCGGTCGAAGCGCGAAGCCCACGAGGTGGCGCCCGTCGAGCCGCCAGCCGAGGACTACTGTCGGAGTAATGGGCCATGGGTAGGCAGACCAGGACCCAAGATCTTTCAAGACATCGGGGCAGGCCGCGCCTCAGCCAGTCCAGCGAGGCGACCTTCGAGAAGGCCGAGTCGGTGGCGACCTTGAAGAAACCGAGTCCCAGACGGCGACTCGAGACCAAGCCGACTCGGGCTGCGACCTCTCAAGGGCCGACTCGAGAGTCGGCCGAGACCTCCACAGACCAGCGCAGGGTACAACCCGTCGTGGGTGTCCCCTCGGACCCCGGGGGGGCATGGCTCTGATGAGCAGCGTCACGGAGATCTCCGGTGAGGCGCGCCTGTCGCCATGCCACCTCGACCTCAGCCACAGTCACGCAGCCTGTACCCTGGCAATGGCGGCGCGTGCAGGTGAGATCGCCGGGCCCTCCGTCGATGAGATAGAAGAGCTCGGCGGAGAGTCGAAGATGGCCCTCTGAGTCGGCCACCCGGAGTCGGCCGCCTCTGGCCGAGGCCCCACAAGCCATAAACCCGATAGGGCGGGAGTGGCAGCAGTGATCACTGACAGTGGCGGCCTTGTTCCCACGACCCCATGACCGAGCTGCGTCATCGAGTCTTTGCAAGATTACTCAGCCTATCCATGAGACCGCTTGATCGGCGGGCCCAATCAGCGGAGAAAGGCAGGCTGCAAGAGGCCCAGCGATCAGCCACGCCCATGATCAGATTACCCTTGTACCCCGGGAGGTAGGCCTATATAAACCCCCCGGGCACCCATGCAAAGGTTCGGTCTGGTGTAGTTTTTAGACATAGAGCAAGAGGAAAGAGTTAGCCTAGCTCCTTCCTGCCTCCACACAGCTCGAGGAGCACCATTGTACTATCACCCCATAGTGATCATGCGGAGACCCATGAGCAGCGATAGGGGTATTATCTCCTCGGAGAGCCCGAAGCTAGGTAAGATTCGCGGCGTGCATGTCTTCGCCTCATCCCGTTTCCAGGCACCGGCGACGTTCTACTCGCCCCCACCATGATAAGCCACCCGTTGGCATATGTCGCATCCAACCCCCGACAATCGGCGAACTCTCCGGCCGTCGGGCCCTGCTGCTTCAGTGAGAAGAAGCGCGCCTAGAGGTCGATCGTAGGCTCGACCCCTAGGTACCCCTCGTAGAGGGTGACGAAGCCGGAAAGCTGGACGATGGCGCCGGCGCCAAGATGGTGCGGCTGGAGCTCGAAGAAATCCAGGAACATGCGGAAGAAGGTGCTCGTCGGCAGCCCAAATCCGCACTCGAAGTGCGTGAGGAAGACCACGCGCTCCGACTCCTCGGGTTGCGGCCTCTGCTCGCTGCGCGGCAGACGGACAGCGACATCCGTCTGCCGCGGCAAGCGCCGTGACGGCAAAGATGGGCGATGTCTTCGGTGGTGACGTTTGAGCCCATCCAAGAGCCCGCCGACAGTGCCATGGACGAAAGAAGGAGAAGGAGAAAGAAGATGGACGACGGCGAAGTTACGCTTTCGAGCGGCGAGGCGCCGCGATCGTCGGTTGCAAGGAAGCGAGCGAGGAGCAAAGGCGGGAGGAACTGCGAGAATAATGTCCGCCGCCCCCCTGCCCCCCGATTTATAACCCTCGGTTTGAACATGGGGGAGTGGGATCGTCTGCACTCGCCCTTTCCACTACCCCGCAATAATTATGCACGTACACACGCTATAACTGCCCTGGGAAGAGCAACCGACCCCAGGACGCCCCAATAAATCCGCACACGTGGGCCAAGGGCACGCGGCGGCGGGCCCCAGCCCGTCATTCAGTTCCGTCATGCGCGTGGCCTATCAGGCCCCTCCGACTTCCGGGCACCACGTGGCGCCCGCGTGAAGCCCGAGGGATTGACCCCGGGCAGGCAACAGAACCCGGATCCTTTTCAAAAACAACGGGTCCAGCATCGCCCCTCAAGCCAGCACGCGCTTGACCTGGTCGCTCGACCCGGCCAAGCCCCGCAACCCGGCCAAACTCACCGACCCGGCAAGATGCGTCGACTCGGCCTCAACAACTAGCACAAGACAGCCGAACTCGGCACAGCAATCCAGCCACGGGTCAGCTCCCGTCCTATCCAGGCCGTACGATGGGATGAGTCTTCAGCCACCGATGACCAAGGCAATAGTGCCCTGCCCATGCCTCTGGTCAGCCGGAGTGTGGCAACAGTGCCCCTCACCTACCCGCTGACCAGGGCCGGCCTGGCTACAGTGCCCTCGCCCTCACCGCTGACGACAGCAAGCGGCGACCTGATGGAGCGCCACTATACTCGACTCGACTCGACCACACCCTGACGATCGACAAGACGGCGCACAGTCCCCCTAGGCATGCGGGGCCCACATCTAGGGGAACCCGACAAACCACAGGCCCCCAGCGGGTCCCAGCCCGGGTCCCCAGATGCTGACAACCCGGACCCACTGACTTGTAACATTAACATTGTACCCCTGGGGGGTTGGTCTATAAACCCCCCAGGAGCCCACGCATATACGGGCAAGTGAGCAAGTAAGCAGCAACAGAGCATAGAGAGGAACTAGCCACCAAACAGCAGCATCCACCCGGAGAGAAGGAGCAGCCTAAGCCTTGGCCAGCTTTCCTTCCTCCTCCATATAGCTCTAGGAGCAACATTGTACTATCGAACATCAAACTACACTCGGCAGGACTAGGGGTGTTATCTCTCCGGAGAGTCCCGAACCTGGGTATGTCCGGCGTCTTGCGCCCGCTCATACCAACCTCGCCTCTAGAGCCCACCAGCGCCCTCGAGCCTCCTCCTCTCTTTAGCCATCCCGTGGCATCTGCCGTGCGCCCACCACGACAATAGTGCAACTTATTTGTGGCACTGCCGTTTGGGTCATATCGGTGTAAAGCGCATGAAGAAAATCCATGCTGATGGGCAAGATGACTAAAACTCCGTTCTCCGGGACAATGGAACGAGCTATTGACTTGTTGGAAATAATACATACCCGACGTATGGGGTCCAATGAGTATTGAGGCTCGTGGTGGGTATCGTTATTTTCTTACCTTCATAGATGATTTGAGTAGATATGGTTATATCTACTTAATGAAGCATAAGTCTGAAACATTTGAAAAGTTCAAAGAATTTTAGAGTGAAGTGGAAATCATCGTAACAAGAAAATAAAGTTTCTATGATCCGATCATGGAGGAGAATATTTGAGTTATGAGTTTGGTCTTCATTTGAAACAACATGGGATAGTTTCACAATTAACGCCACCTACAACACCACAACGAAATGGTGTGTCCGAACGTCGTAACCGTACTTTATTAGATATGGTGTGATCTATGATGTCTCTTACTGATTTACCGGTATCACTTTAGGGTTATGCTTTAGAGACAGCTGCATCTTTAAATAGGGCACCATCAAAATCCGTTGAGACGAGGCCTTATGAACTATGGTTTGGCAAGAAACCAAAGTTGTCATTTCTTAAAGTTTGGGGCCGTGATGCTTATGTGAAAAAGCTTCAACCTGATAAGCTCAAACCCAAATCGGACAAGTGCGTCTTCATAGGATACCCAAAGGAAACTGTTGGGTACACCTTCTATCACAGATCCAAAGGCAAAATCTGTGTTGCTCATAGTGGATCTTTTCTAGAGAAGGAGTTTCATTCTCTCGAAAGAAGTGAGTGGGAGAAAAGTAGAAGTTGATGAGGTAGTTGTACCTTCTCCATTATTGGAAAGTAGTTCATCACAGAAATCAGTTCCCGTGATTCCTACACCAATTAGTGAGGAAGCTAATGATGATGATCACGAAGCTTCAGATCAAGTTACTACCAAACCTCGTAGGTCTTCCAGAGTAAGATCCGCACCAGAATGGTACGGTAATCTTGTTCTGGAAGTCATGTTACTAGACCATGATGAACCTATGAACTATGAGGAAGCGATGATGAGCCCAGATTCCGTGAAATGGCTAGAGGCCATGAAATCTGAGATGGGATCCATGTATGAGAACAAAGTGTGGAATTTGGTGGACTTGGCGATGATTGGCATGCCATAGAAAATAAATGGACCTTTAAGAAGAAGACCGACGCAGACGGTAATGTTACTGTTTACAAAGCTCAACTTGTTATGAAAGGTTTTCGACAAGTTCAAGGAGATGACTACAATGAGACTTTCTCACCCGTAGCGATGCTTAAGTCTGTCCGAATCATGTTAGCAATTGCTGCATTTTATGATTATGATATTTTGCAAATGGATGTCAAAACTGCATTCCTGAATGGATTTCTAGAAGAAGAGTTGTATGTGATGCAACCGGAAGGTTTTGTCGATCCAAAGGGTGCTAACAAAGTGTGCAAGCTCTAGCGATCTATTTATGGACTGGTGCAAGCCTCTTGCAATTGGAATAAATGCTTTGATAGTGTGATCAAAGCATATGGTCTTATACGGACTTTTGGAGAAGCCTGTATTTACAAGAAAGTGAGTGGGAGCTCTGTAGCATTTCTAATCTTATATGTAGATGACATATTGTTGATTGGAAATGATATAGAATTTCTGGATAGCATAAAGCGATACCTGAATAAGAGTTTTTCTATGAAAGACCTCAAAGAAGCTGCTTACATATTGGGCATCAAGATCTATAGAGATAGATCAAGACGGTTAATTGGACTTTCACAAAGCACATACCTTGATAAAGTTTTGAAGAAGTTCAAAATGGATCAGTCAAAGAAAGGGTTCTTGCCTATGTTACAAGGTGTGAAGTTGAGTCAAACTCAATGCCCGACCACTGCAGAAGATAGAGAGAAAATGAAAGTCATTCCATTCAGCCATAGGTTCTATCATGTATGCAATGCTGTGTACCAGACCTGATGTATGTCTTGCTATAAGCATAGCAGGGAGGTACCAAAGTAATCCCGGAGTGGAGCACTGGACAGCGGTCAAGAACATCCTGAAATACTTGAAAAGGACTAAGGATATGTTTCTCGTTTATGGAGGTGAAAAAGATCTCGTCGTAAACAGTTACGTCGATGCAAGCTTTGACACTGATCCGGATGACTCTAAGTCGCAAACCGGATACGTATTTTTATAGAATGGAGGAGCTATTAGTTGGTGCAGTTCCAAGCAGAGCGTTGTGGCGGGATCTACGTGTGAAGTGGAGTACATTGCTGCTTCGGAAGAAGCAAATGAAGGAGTTTGGATGAAGGAGTTCATATCCGATCGAGGTGTCATACCTAGTGCATCGGGTCCAATGAAAATCTTTTCTGACAATACTTGTGCAATTGCCTTGGCAAAGGAATCTAGATTTCACAAGAGAACCAAGCACATCAAGAGATGCTTCAATTCCATCCGTCATCAAGTGTCGGAGGGGGACATAGAGATTTGCAAGATACACACGAATCTGAATGTTGCAGACCCGTTGACTAAGCCTCTTCCATGAGCAAAACATGATCAACACCAAAGCTCCATGGGTGTTAGAATCATTACTATGTAATCTAGATTATTGACTCTAGTTCAAGTGGGAGACTGAAGGAAATATGCCCTAGAGGCAATAATAAAGTTATTATTTATTTCCTTAATTCATGATAAATGTTTACTATTCATGCTAGAATTGTATTAAACGGAAACGTAGTACATGTGTGAATACATAGACAAAACATATAGTCCCTAGTATGCCTCTACTTGACTAGCTTGTTAATCAAAGATGGTTATGTTTCCTAACCATAGACATGTGTTGTCATTTCATGAACGAGATCACATCATTAGGAGAATCATGTGATGGACATGACCCATCCGTTAGCTTAGCATTATGATCGTGTCTGTTTCATTGCTACTGCTTTCTTCATGACTTATACAAGTTCCTCAGACTATGAGATTATGCAACTCCCGAATATCGGAGGAACACTTTGTGTGCTACCAAACGTCACAACGTAAATGGGTGATTATAAAGGTTTTTTTTTTGACACTTGAAACAGTAGGAGAGGCTCCTACTGTGTATATTAATTAAAGTATCAAAAGGTTTTTACAAGATCATAACCTTACATCCATGGCCATGATTCAAAAGAACAGAGTATGTATGAAATGTGAGTAAGGTATAAGACTACCCTACGGATGTACAAAAGACTCTAGGAAGGATGTGATAAATCCTTTGTGTTTCTCCTTGGCCCTATAAATAAGGAGAGAGAAGTCTTCACTCAACCTTGCTGCCCACGAGCTGATAGAGGGAGTAACACCTCGAAAGTGTTTATTATTCCTTTCTTTCCACAGGCTCCAAGAGGCATAAAGGAATATCTCCATGAACATTGGGTTGTTCCAAGCGTTTTTGGCTTCTTGAATCCAGAATAACCTATCCTCTCGTGCAGTCCAGTGGATGTGCAAAGTGTCCCAACAGGACTTGCTGAAAGGGCAGTGAAAGATCATATGCTCAAGCGTTTCCTCATCATCACTACCGTAGAGGATACATCCATAGTTGTTGCCAATGTTGTAGCTTCTTCTCTTGAGCATATTCCTTGTGTTAAGTCTATCAGAAAGAAGCAGCCATCCAAAAACTTTGATTTTCATTGTCGCAGAAGATTTCTAGAACCATTTAAAAGCTTTATGAGCTGATGCATCTCTAAAATAGAATCTGTAGTATTTTTTGGCCGTGTAGACATCCGATCCCCGGGCATAACACCACTGGTCTTTCTCAACTTCATCCATCTGGTTTATAGCGTGGGCTGTGATTTCTTTGGATATGTCGCGAGTTCATCGTGGGCTTGCATGGACAGGGGCAGGTGAAAGGTTTCATTGAGGTTTTGGCACCCAAAGAAATTTCTAACAGAGATATCTTCAAGTTTGGCAAAAGAAAAAGCGCGTGGGTGTGAGTCAGTCAAAACTTCATCGAGCCAGAGATATTTCCACATCAGTACCGTGTCTCCTGAGTGAACAACCACATGGGAGATGCCTCGATAAATGGGAGTAAGCTTAAGAATGTCTTTCCACCAGAAAGATCCACAGGGTTCCGAGGCATGTGGGATTTTATCCACATAGTAAGTAGACCAAATCAAGTTTACCCACGGCACATCCCAATGATTGTAGAACTTATGAAGGTGTTTCATGAGTAACGCATCACTTTGGGTTTTAATGTCCAGGACCCCAAGGCCACCACAATCTTTAGGTCAGCACACCATTTGCCATGAAGCCAGCGAGTTACATTTGTCTCCATCATCTGTTTTCTTTGTCCAAAGGGCTTTCCGTTTGATTTTGTCGATGAGGTCAATGATCTTTGGTGGTAATTTCAGAGTGCACATCGCAAAGATTATAAGGGACGTGATAACAGAATTCAACAGTGACAACTTGCCTCCGTAAGATATCATTGACATGGTGGAGGAGAGTCGTCTTTCAATTCCACAGACGAGAGGCATTAGATCGTGCACCGCTGGTTTTGATGTGCCCATGGGTAGGCCGAGGTAAGTGAAAGGTAGTTTGCCTATCACACACCCAAAAATTTCAGCAATATGTTCAGCGGTGATCACATCACAGTTGAGAGGAACAAGGGTTGACTTGTGGAAGTTGATTTTTAGCCCAATGGAGGTTGCATAATCCGTTAATATTTGCTTGACTAACGATGCTTGATCAGCACAGGCCGGTAGTAGCATGATTGTATCGTCCGCGTACTGGATGACCGGATAGTCTGATTGGTTGGGTCTATTGAAAGGCAGTTGCAGATCATTTCTCCTATAAGAATCATTTATGGCTGCTTGAAGAAGATCCGCCGCCAGGACAAATATGAGGGGGGATAGGGGATCCCCCTGACGAACGCCACATTTGCAATGGAATTGTCGTCCTGGCACTCCATTAAGTAAAACAGAGGATTTGCCCGAAGAAAAAATGTCCTTTATCCATCCCAACCACTTATCATTGAATCCCATGTTCCTCATAATTTCAATCATGGCCTCATGCTCTATGGTATCGAAAGCTTTGGCAAAAGTCCAACTTAAGCAAGACAATTGGTTGCTTAGAGTTTTGGCACTGATATATGTATTCAAAAGCCCACGCAAGGCAGTCTTGTATTGACCTTTTTTCAGAAAGCCGTACTGGTTGCGGTGTATGATCTTCAAAATAACTTTTTGCAGCCGATTAGCCAGGAGTTTAGTGATGACTTTAAGACAGCAGTTAAGAAGAGTTATGGGTCGGAAGTCAATAACTGTTTGCGGTGTAGCAACTTTGGGAATGAGAGTAATGTAGCCATCATTAATGCTCTCAAGATTGAGCCCTCCCTCAAAGAACTGATCGCATAACGCGTAGAAGTCTTCTTTTATTATGTGCCAACACGATTTCAGGAATGAGCCATTGAATCCATCCGGCCCAGGGGCCCGGTCAGCCGGCATTTCTTTGATAACAAGGTCGATCTCTTGTCTTGTGAATGGAACAGTTAGAACATCCAGACCATCAATCCTCTTAATAATGTTAGCCAGATTAAACTTCATTTCATGCTTGGATGAGGTACCCAGTCGTTCTTTAAAGGAATGAAAGAGAACAGACTCCTTGCTCAGTATGATCTTGACTACCGTGCCATCTTGAAGAGTGAGAGATGCAATATTATTCATACGTATCTTTCTCGGCGCCATGGCCTGGAAAAACTTGGAGTTCTCATCCCCAAAACGAACCCAGCGAATTGTGCACCTTTTCTTCCAATATTGTTTCTGGTATGATAGAAGTCTCAGGATGCGGGTTTTGAGGATAGATCGAAAATTGCTCTCAGGAATGGTTAATCTCCATTTATTTTCAATTGCATCCAGATCTGACAATGCCTTAATGGAGTTGTTAATGGCATTGGATAGTCGGGAGATGTTTTTGCTCCAACGCTTCAGACACTGACGCAAGTGTTTGAACTTTCTGCATAGTATAGTTGCACCGTTGGTCGATCTGATTTCCTTATCCCAAGCAGCTTGAACAGTTTCCATGAAACCAGGATGTTCAATCCAGTAAGGTTCGAAGCGAAAAAGTTTGCTCCTAGGTATTGTGGTTTCGATTGTGATAACACATGGGATGTGATCGGACACGGGTTTACCTAGAGGTTTAACAATGGTGTTGGGGTAAGCATGTGTCCAATTGCAAGAAGTGAAGAACCAATCAAGCTGTTCCAAGAGGGGATCTTGCTGCATGTTACTCCAAGTGAAAGTCACGGCCTTTGAGTGGAAGTTCTACCAAACATTGTGATCGTATGAAATCATTAAATGTGATCATATCATTAACGTTCCTCCCGGTTTATTACGGTTATGCGGATTGCGGATATAGTTGAAATCTCCCACAAGAAGCCAATCTTCATTAGCGGAATATTTAGGAGAACAACCAATTGGTATAAGTGATCGTGTGTCACCCTGGCATGGCCCATAGATATTTACCAGTGTCCATGATTGTGAAGATTGTGTGGATTGAAACTTGATGACCAGGGCAAAATCCTCAGAAGCAATTACCGTACCAGTAAAAACAGCACTATTCCAGATGGTGGCAATCCCACCCGAAGCCCCATTAGATGGAATAAAAGCAAACTGATCAAAACGACGAGGGAAACAAGATTTAATGAACGCATGATCAATAACAGGTTTCTTAGTTTCTTGCAGGCATACGACCGAACATCCACTAGCAGCGATAGCATTAGACAGAGCTAATTGTTTGTCACCAGAGTTCAACCCACGAATGTTCCAACATAACACATTCCAATTAACCAAAAGACCCATGAAAAGCGAGAAGTAAAGAAATTAAGCAGAGGAGGAGGACCCCGCAGCAGAAGAGGCCATGAGCGCAGCTTCAGTCAGCTCCTCCGCAGGAATAGCACATTGCGCTCCCACTTGCTGAAGCGTCTGGATGGGGGTGGGGGGAGGCACCGCATCATCTTCAATTTCCGTGATGACCACTGAAGAAGGAGCTGCCGGGGTGTGCCTTGGTTTGACCTTAGAAACTTTCCTCTTAGTGTCAGAGATAGCATGAACCCGAAAACCATCATACTTATTTGAGCGCGCACTGCGTCGAAGGCTAACAGTAGATTCAGGGACTGGGATTTTTCCACGGTAGCTAGAATTTGCATTGCTGTCAGTGATAGCCACCAGAGAGCTATCATCGTGAAGGCGGAGGAGCTGGCGGCATCAGGGTTGGTGTGACATCCAAGTTGATAGCAGCAGAGATTGTCCAGCACTGTGTAGTGGTAACAGCATCAGCATTCTCTCCAGAGAGTTGATGTTCTGTAGTAACACGAAGAGAGCCATTGTGGTCAGACACCTGAACACGGATATTCAGGCTATCTCTGAATCCATAACCTGAACTCCAAGGACCAAATGATGCTAAAATCGGCCTGACAACATTCATAAGAAAAGAGGAGATCTGCCTCGCTGGACTGGCGTTATGTAGGAGCAAAGATGCAACCATGTTTCCTTGATCAGACCATGAGAAATGCAAACCAGAATTATTGAGAGAGAGGTCAATATGTAGTGTAGGAGCAGAACGCACAAGAGTCTGACTAGGAGTGATAGCATTGGTACTATTGTTCCTCCATAATGTATTCAGCAGGGTAACTGGAACTAAGACCAAGCTGTCAGAGTTAATCTTTGGGCTGGAGCTCTTTGTCCGAGAGATTGAATCATTCAAGCCGTGCAGGGCTGTCTTGGAGGTTATTCTCTCAGGAGCATACCATCGACAACATGAAGGCCTTCACTAGCAAGCCATGCCTGAAAATTATAGACAGCTGGAGGGGGTGGGGCAGGCCAAGCACCCCAGTTCGCCTGAAACTGTAAATTGTTGCCATTATCAACCACTACATCATCAGCTTCATTGTTAGCAGCATTGTTGGCCTGATCAGCTGCCACATTTTGGGCCATCCAGTTGTGCAGCTGAGCCTGATATAGTTGCTCAGCAGTCAGCCCCTCCCCAAAGAGAGGATGAGGGACACCATCATCCGGAGGTGGATCTTCTCCGGCCGGCGGCACTTCCGGCAAGTGGGAATTCGATCATTTGCTCGCAGCATGGTGACCTAATCGTCTAGCGATGTGAGCCCCCAAGCTGCCTCATGATAATACTTTTAGGGACCAAGCGAAGATGAATGACCCTAGCCTTAAGGAGAACAAACCTTCTGTCACCTCGTGGATTATGCCACTCAATCAGAGTACCGAAAGTGTCCACAGACTTGTGCAAATAATGCTGAGTTTGATAATCATACGGGAACCCAACATATAAAATCCAAATTTCAGGCCCAAACGAGGTGAGACGCATGTTTAACGCAGCATCATGAGGAACAAAGGAGATAACAGTATGTTCCTCTGCCTGAAACTCATCTAGCTCAAACGTGGTGCCCACAACAGAGTCACGGATCAAAGAGTCATCAAATCCAAAGATACCAATCCCTAGTGGATGATCTTCAACTTCAGTGGGGAAGAAGTGAGATTCATGGAGCAAACCTTGGATAATATCCCTGAGAGCTGCTTTCTGATGCTGCGGGATGAACCTGTTGGCTTCAGCGATGGCCAAGAAATCATGGCGGAGGGGAGGTATTGCACTGAACACCATATCATTCCGCACCTTCCGATCCGGCGGACCAAGCTCGATCGTCATGCCCTGCGGGAGGTAGGGGACGATGTTGATTGGGAAGTTTGCCATTGTTGGTGGCGGAGGAGGCTGCAGAGGAGCAGAGGAGAGCACGCAGGGCGAGGAGGAATGCATATCGGCAGGCAACCGGGAGGGCTTGGGAACCCAAATCTCTTTGTTGGGGCGCCGTCCTCCGTTGTTGGATGAGGCCACATGGCGTAGCCGACCAGTAGTAGGGCGATGGACGGTAGTAGATCGAGCGTGCAACGAGTGGGGTCGATAGGCAGGTGCGTTGAGTAAATGCTTATCTGTGGATAGAATCCCCGCAGAGGTTGATTTGACCGGACGAGAATCAATTAGTGCATCGTTTCCCAACATGGCTGTAGCAGATTTATTTTTGGATGCCAATTGCGTCTGAGGATCACTAAAAATGGGATTCTTGCCGTTCATGAAATTATCCCTCCCAAAAGTTCCGGTTGAATTACCAATCATCGAATCCTTTCCATCTTTGGGTCGCCAAAAATATTGTTTTGCAGTAGGATCAAAGCAGCAGTGCCTAGTGTGACCCAAGAATAAACACCGGTCACATTTGAGGTAGGCTGGACATTCAAAAAAGATATGCCTGTTAGAACCACAAATAGAGCAGACCCGAGAATGTGATCCATGATGGAGGCCCAAGTTTGGAGTAGGCCCATTGTCATTAGATTGTTGGACCGGAGGGGAGCACGAGCAAAATTCTTTGAGACATTCTTGGCAGGAAATAGTCGGACAAGAAGCAGCAAGGTGGCCCAAAGAGTGATAGACGGAGCACAAATTAAGCCTGTCATGAATGTAATCCATAGGAGGAATCGAGTCCAGAGACCAAATGGTCTTAATGTGAGCATCCGAATATCCAAAAAGGCGCTGATCACGAATATGGAATAATATAAAATTCGGAATTTTGTCCCAGGCATTCTCATGAAACCGACAACCTTGGAATCTGCATTTAATGTCATTAAAACTCCCAATATTGCAAGGTTGGAAACTGCCAAAAGTAATACCCGTAGATGAGGCAGGTGGGTAATTGTCCGCAATTGATGGTGGACCAAAATTTGAATCATGCAACGTCCTGTCCGGTGACCGTCTCACCGCCGGCGGAAGCTCCGGCGAGGTATCAATAGGGGACGCCCCAGCATCTTTGTGAAAAAGACCAAATTTGGCAAGTTCCAAAGAGGACGAAGGTAGATCATAGGTAGCCTGCTCAGATAACTTATATTTGGACTTAATAGCCATCGGTGTACGAGCAGCCACATCAGAAATATGATCATCAAGGTGCCACGAAGTATCAGAAACCAGATGTCCAGTAAAATTGGGCCGAAAAAGATTAAAGTGGCACACAAAGTCAGGCCAAATTCTGTCCTTAAGACCATAGATGTAGTGGCCAACCTTGTTTGAAGCCACAGAGAACCTATACCTTCTCCCAGAGAGATGTAAAACGTTGAAACCCGTAGGGTTCCCACCAATACAGCATTGTAAAGCAATGGCCACAGAATCTTCATTGAGAGGAAAAATTGCCGAGGAGAAATGAGCCACCAAGAAAAACTCCTTGAGTGAACCAGAGGGGGTGAAGTGCACCGAGGAGCCAAAACGTTTACGCACCTGTGCCGCGACCGCTAGGCCGGGGGAGAAATCCCAATGGAGTAGGCCGTCCATGGTGAACTAGGTTAGAGATCACCATCGTTGCTCAACGTGAGGTGGAAGCAGGTGGGAGAGGAGAGGAGAGGAGAGGAGAGCCATCTGTACCATTTTCATGCATGTTAGAACAAATTATGACCACCGGTGATTATAAAGGTGCTCTACAGGTGTCTCCGAAGGTGTTTGTTGGGTTGGCATAGATCGAGATTAGGATTTGTCACTCCGTGTTTCGGAGAGGTATCTGTGGGCCCTCTCGGTAATATTCATCACTATAAGCCTTGCAAGAATTGTGACTAATGAGTTAGTTGCGGGATTAAGTATTACGGAACGAGTAAAGAGACTTGCCGATAACGAGATTGAACTAGGTATTGAGATACCGACGATCGAATCTCGGGCAAGTAACATACCAATGACAAAGGGAACAATGTATGTTGTTATGCGTTTGACCGAGAAAGATCTTCGTAGAATATGTAGGAACCAATATGAGCATCCAGGTTCCGCTATTGATTATTGACCGAAGATGTGTCTCGGTCATGTCTACATAGTTCTCGAACCCATAGGGTCCGCATGCTTAACGTTCGATGACGATTGGTATTATGAGTTTATGTGATATGATGTACCGAAGATTGTTTGGAGTCCCGGATGTGATCACGGACATGACGAGGAGTCTCAAAATGGTCGAGACATAAAGATTGATATATTGGACGACTATATTCGGACACCGAAAGTGTTCCGGAGAAGTTTCGGATAAAACCGGAGTGCCGGAGGGTTACCGGAACCCCCCGGGGGAACTAGTGAGCCTTGATGGGCCTTAGTGGAGAGAGAAGAGGGCCCCAAGAGGGCTGGCCACGCCCCCGCCCCCCCTTGAGTCGGAATAGGACAAGGGAAGGGGGGCGGCTACCCCCCTTTCCTTCTCCCTCTCTCCCTCTCCTTCCTTCCCCCTCTCTTCCCTTGTTGAAAACCTACTAGGAATAGGATTCCTAGTAAGAATCCTACTTAGGGCACGCCCCATGAGGGCCGGCCGGCCTCCCCCTTGCTCCTTTATATACGGGGGCAGGGGCACCCTAGAACACACAAGTTGACAATTGTTTTAGCCGTGTGCGGAGCCCCCCTCCACAGTTACACACCTCGGTCATATCGTCGTAGTGCTTAGGCGAAGCCCTGCACCAGTAACTTCATCATCACCATCACCACGCCGTCATGCTGACAAAACTCTCCCTCGACCTCAGCTGGATCTAGAGTTCATGGACGTCACCGAGCTGAACATGTGCAGATCGCGGAGGTGTCGTACCTTCGATACTAGGATCAGTTGGATCGTGAACACGTACGACTACATCAACCGCATTGTCATAACGCTTCCGCTTTTGGTCTACGAGGGTACGTAGACAACACTCTCCCCTCTCGTTGCTATGCATCACCTAGAGATAGATCTTGTGTGATCGTAGGAATTTTTTTGAAATTACTGCATTCCCCAACACAGATTGCCTACAAAATGAGGAACATGATAGCCCTAAGGAATTTGAGAGCTCAAATTTCCAACCTGTCGTGGGATTGTCACGGCAGATGTCCTCTTGCAAGGACTTAGTTGTGGAGCCATCGCAACTAGGAAGCTTAAAGGGGTTAATTTAGGACAAAGGACACAAGAGATTTATACTAGTTCGGCCCCTTACGGTGAAGGTAAGGCCTACGTCTAGTTGGGTTGGTATTGCTTGATGTTTCGATGACCAGGGAGCGAGATATGCTATGCCCGATTCTCGATGAGTTGTTTCTTGTCCCTAAGCCGCCGGCGGGTCATCCCCTTATATACATGGGTTAACACCCTGCGGCCTACAGAGTCCCTGCCGGCTCATAGACAGTGTCCGGCTCGGTGACTAGTTAATTCTACCTTACGTTACAAGTCATGTCATCATGGTGGTTTACCACTATGGGCCTTAAGCCGCCCGTGGGCCTTAGACCCTTTACTGAACCTCCATATTCATGCTTGGTCTTGGGCTTCTTTCTGATGAGTCTTATTTGCGTAACCCGGCCCCTCCTGGGCGGCTTACACAAATAGTTATATCCCCAACATTAAGCCCCAGATTGATTTGAACCGGTTCATGTCAATCTTAAAATACCTTTAAGAAATAAACCTTTAGCCTTCTGCCTGTGCAAAGGTTTTTAACCCGCCATGAAGTCACCTTCTGGATCCGCGTTAACCCACCGTGATGTCATCTTACTTAAATTCATATTTTACTCCGCCATATCCTCCAACGGATCTTTGCTTTTACTGACCGTTCCAAAAACCGAGGCGTCGGGGCCGCTGGATAATGATGTTTAGTATCCTCGTTTCTCACGCCATCTCAGTCGGTCTTCCCTTATAAATAGGCACGACCTAGGTCTTCCATTCTCCCTCCTTTCGGTCATCCTCTTCCTCTCGCTGTGTCTCTACCACCCGAGCTCCGCCGCCGCCGCCGTCGAGCTCCTCGTCTTCACCGACTCAGGCCGCTGCATCAACCCGAATCTGGCCAGAAATCAACGGCGAACTTCCGCAGCCCGTCCACATCCGTAAGTTCCCTTTTTCCCTTTCTTAGATCTGCATTGGAGCTTCTTCGAGTTCGTCCGTGTTTATCGCCGTCCGCGGCGAACCCTTTATGTTCTTCACCTTCGATGCCCTGTTCAGATCGTTGAATAATATAAAACTGCTGCGAAGACTGTTTTACGTTTATCTCGAACATAGACAGATCTCTTTTCTTTTGTTCAGAGGCTCCTTCAAGTGGATGACCTTCTCTGCATTGATTTTAGGTCTAGAAATTTTTCTTTTTAGAATGACCGTTTGATCCAAAACAAAATTGCAGCTTGTGAAATCTGTTTGTTCCACACTTAGTCAAAAAACTGCCTCTGTTGAATTTGTTTAACCATGGTAATCTATGTAGCCGGTTTATGACAACACCGATTGTCACTCTTGCTTGCTTCCGGCGACTTTAAGAAAATTTAACTGCCCCTGATACCTGTAACGGCTTAAATATCATTGTGTAGTTACCTATATGTCATTAGGCCCCGTCTTAAGCCGCCATTTTGAATAGACTTAAAAATACTTTCCTTATGGGTTAAAATTGAACTGGAGCTTCTTATTTTGTCATAGGATTCCACTTACGCCATGGCACCTAAGGCTCCCAAGGCTCCTGTGACCTATAATTGGGTCCAATCCATTGTCACAGAAAACAAATTGTCTGAATTTGTGAAGTCTAGCCACCTGCCCAAGAAGGAGGTCATGTTTTATCGTGCCCCTGACCCGTTCGAGGAGAAACCTCAACCCAAAGAAGGGGAGGTGATAGTTTTTACGGATCATATGAGCCGGGGATTTGCTCCACCCGGTTCAAAATTCTTCAGGGATGTTTTGCATTTCTTTGACCTCAGACCTCAAGACATTGGACCCAATTCCATGTCAAATATCTGCAACTTCCAAGTTTTCTGCGAAGTGTTCCAGGGAGAAGAGCCCAATCTGCTTTTGTTCAGAGAGCTATTCTATTTAAACCGGTAGAATGAACATGCCAACGGGCCCAGTCTAGTACTCGGCGGCATCTCAATTCAGCGGCGGAGAGACTACCTCTTTCCTTATCCCGAACTGCCCAGCCACCCAAAGGACTGGAACCAGACGTGGTTTTATTGCCAGGACGTTTCTTCGGCTGACGAGAACCCTCTGCCCGGCTTCCGTGCTCTGCGCCTTGAATCAAATCACCCGCTGCTGGATAAGCTAACCGTGGTTGAACGTCTATCACTTGCCCCTACCATCAAGAAGATCAAAGCCCTCTTAGGCAATGGCTTGAGCGGTATTGATTTAGTGCGAGTTTGGATCTCCTGGCGGGTGATCCCGTTAAGCTGCCGCCCCGACTTAATGTGCTCTTACACTGGCGAGAAGGATGACCCGCTGCGCCATAGTTCTGATGACTTACCAGATGATATGATTGAAGTTACGACCCAGACCTTGTTGAAAGAAGGCATGGTGACTAGTAATGCCTTTGGCTTACTTCCCTTCTGCAAGAAGAACCCGGCCCCCGCAGTGAGTCATCAACCTCAATGAATACTCTTTACTATATTACACCTTGCTTTTACTCATAACCCCTCATCATTCTTCACAGGCCGATGACAACTTCTGGAAGGTCAAGTACGACCATGAGGCGTCCAAACAAGCCAGAGCGGCAAAAAGAGCCGAAAGGAAATCCGCCAAGACTGGAACTTCGAAGAAGAGGAAACCAAGCGCTTCAGATATGTTTAAACTTGACGATACCGATGATGATGAAGAAGAGGTAACTTCTAACTCCCTTGACTCTTTATCATCACCTTACTGACATTAAATCTTTCCATGAATACACAAGGAACAGACAAGCCGTCGAGGAAGAGGTAACTATAATCTCCTCCGACTCCGAGCCCCTGCCGCGTCAGAAAATTCGAAGAGTAACTCGGAAAGTAAGATTTTCACATCCTTTGGCTTACCAAGATGTCGAGCTCTCCTCCGGCTTACCTGATGTAACCAGGAAGCATCGGACTGAAGTTATTTCCGATTTACATTCTGTTTTACCTTTGGCGGGTTTAATTCGTCAACCTCTTAATTCATCTGACTCCAATTATCAGGATACCTCTCCTTCCTCCGGCGAGTCTATGCAATCTAACATGCCGGCTTTCAAAACTGCCCCTGTGTAATGTAATTTTGTTTACCTTATGCTTTACCTTACTCATGCTTTTGTACTCATCCTTCTGCCTTTGTCCACAGCGTGCAAGTGAAACCCAGTAAGAGGGCAAAAAAGAGTAAGCCATCCCAAGACCGGTCGTGGTCGAACGAGCTTGCACGGCTGCTCTGACAGATTCTACCCATCACCACCGCTTTGAACCGCCTATGGCATTCCAGCACCAACCTCTGATCCACCCGCCGAAGATACTCTCAACAGCTCTGATAACCAGGAAGCTCCTAGCCTGGCCAAGACAATTGATCCGGAAGTTGAGATTCTGAAGACTCAGTTTGTTGAGCCGGGGCAGCCCACTGTCCTTGCCAAGTGCTCTGCCAAGGAGGAGCTTCTGGAACGCCGAAAGGCCAAGCTAGACATTGCTGATTATACTCATTTGAGCATTGGAGAGATAGTCTCTGGCTATCTCAATCAAGTACATATATAGCAGCCGTGACCTGGAAATTGACATGGTGAAGAAAATACAACAAAAATCTGAGGTATAACTTATGCTACTTTTCTTAATCGTACTTACTGTATCAGCCCCCAAGTCTATTGCTTATGAATAAATATATCGTAGACTTATAAAACTACTTAGCACTGCTTTATCCGGTTTAGAAAGAAGATATTTAACCCTGTTGTAACATGATACCTTGAACTTGCGATACACATTAGCCCCCAAGTGTCAAGTATCTTTGCTTGCAAAGTGCTTGGGACTTAATTTCCATGAACCGGCATTGTAAGTTAAAATTCTTCAGCATACATTAGCCCCCAAGTGTCAAGTATCTTTGCTTGCAAAGTGCTTGGGACTTAATGCTATCTTACCATGATTCTGACTATAATCCGGCATCAATGCAGGCCACCATAAGTCAATTTGAATCGGAGATTGCTGACCTGAAGAGCCGCCTGGCAACTCAAGAACTTGAAATCCAAAAGGCCAACTCCAAATTTGAATTCAGCGTCTCTGAACAAGAGAAGTTGAAGAAGAACTTTGAGGCGGAGAAGAAAATCTGGGCTGATGAGAAGACCTCACTAGTAACCCGGGTCGAGAAAGCAGAAACATCACTTGCAGAAGCAACAGCCGAGCTGTCCGGCTTAAAGCGCTAGATATCTCAAATGGTCTCAGCAATCTTCGGTAAGTTACTATATATAACCTCAAATAGTGCAATCCTTCCTTTGATGACTATTTTAATTGTTATCTCCGGCTTCACCTTATGTTTATGAACGCAGGCCCCAGGAGCACAAACCTCAAGAAAAACATGTTGACCAAACTGAAAGCGGTTTACACTCTAGTGGAGCAACTGTACACCGGGTCACAACGTGCTTTGGCCGTTGTGGCTTTATCAAATGACGTTCCTCATCTCCTGCAAGATGTGCTAAAGCGGCTTGCCGTGCTACCTCAGCAGGTCCAAGAGCTAAGATGGGCATCTGCTAGAGCCGGGGCTATAGCCGCATTGAGTCGGGCCAAGGCGTGGCTTCCAGAGTTAGACCCGGCAGACATTGCTCTTGGGTATCCCAGCTTGAAGGAAGACGGCTCTTTATTCAACGAGACAGACTTCACCGCCTGTGTGAAAGACATACGTCCTGTGGCTACTCTCATTGGGAATGATACTGACCTTACCAAACATCAGCCGGGCTATGACAGTGAGAACCGGAGAATTCCAACACCTCACTACTCGTAAGCATACCTTTGCCCCTGAAGTGGACCCAGCCGGTTTAATAGATGATGAAGCTAAGTTTGAAGCCTTGAGTGGCATTGACTGGGCCTCGTCAACCTTCCAGGACAGGGCAACCGATGCAGAGGCGGAGAAGGATAGCCCGGAATCTTCAAGCCAACCAAAGGAGTGAACCGCCATGCGTTTATGACTTTGCGAAAACAATGCTTCATTATTCAGACTCGGGGAGTCTTGTAATAGGGTAGAAAAACCTCTCAACTTTTGTCATGCCTTCGCGCATGTTTATGGCGCTTAATACTTTCGTAAGCCGCCATCGCTATATACTTCCAGCTTATGTTGATCTTTTATTTCCTTGATGTTAAAAATTTGCTTGCCTTATCCTGCATATAAAACAAGCAAAATTCCCTTGGCGATTTATCACATTGGGTGTCACATAAGGTATTGATAACCCGGAGTGCGAACCAAAACATCATATAAAGGCCGGTTTATGATTATATTTGTTAAACATAATCACAACAGCATACCTGCGATCCTTTTGGTAATCTCGCCGGTTTATGTGACCTAAATCATGAGGGTAAGTTTAACTCCTGAAAGTTGGCACATATGATATTCACCTGGCCCTTAACAACTAAAGTGACCAATATTAAACCGGTGGAACGAGAACCCCATAGTACTTTCGAGAAAGGCCTCACGATAGTCAAACATTTACACTTACAAAGTATGATGAATAATAAACAAAATTTAAAAGGCCTCTGATTCGAATATGATCAGTGAACCGTTCCAAAGGGGTTAAGCTAAGATTCGAATATGATCATATAGCCCCCAATGGCTTTGGCGATGCCGATCAAGTGGGTATCGACATCTATGTTCTCTTTGGTTCGAATACGACCTATGTTTGAACAGGAAGCCCCCAAGTGACCATAAGAGTTGTTTAATGACGCTGATTCGAATACGATCCACGTCAGACCCAAAGGGGTTAAGCTATGATTCAAATATGATCAAGAAGCCCCCAAGTGGGTTTGGCAGTATGCCGATCAAGTAGGTATCGACAGCTATGTTCTCTTTGGTTCGGATACGACCTATGTTTGAACAGGAAGCCCCCAAGTGATCATGGCTAGATTCAGATATGACCATAAGCCGGACCAAAGGGAAAGCCGGATTCAGATATAATCCGCTCCCTGTTGGTTGTTTCCACCACCTGGTAAAGAAGACATATAAACCTTTGAGGGTGAAAAGGACAGAGGTCCTGCTTTATTGCTTTATATAATATATACCCTCATTGCATGTTTTCAAATAGGGCATACTGCCTGTGATTTACTATTTTCGTTAGAATATATACATCTTGAGAGTCGGTGGCTCAAGTATAATAAGGCCGAAGATGAGCGATATTCCACGGCCGGCGGGTCTCCTCCTCCGACTTACGTGAGTCTTTGTGCTCTCGAACATCGATAAGGTAGTATGACCCGTTGTTCAGATTCTTGCTGACCACAAAGGGTCCTTCCCAAGGAGGAGATAACTTGTGCATATCTGACTGATCTTGGATGAGCTGGAGCACTAAGTCGCCTTCCTGAAAGGTTCTGCTTCTAACCCGGCGGCTCTGATAGCGGCGCAGGTCTTGCTGGTAAATCACCAAGCGGGCTATTGCCAAGTTTCGCTCCTCATCCAACAATTCAAGTGCATCCTGACAAGCTTTTTCGTTATCAGCCTCAACATAAGCCGCCACGTGGGGTGAGTCGTGTCGGATGTCACTTGGCAGGACTGCCTCTGCTCCGTATACCATGAAGAAAGGTGTGTAACCTGTAGATCTGTTAGGCGTAGTGTTGATGCTCCACAGTACAGAGGGTAACTCCTCCACCCAACAACCCGGAGTCCGCTGTAAGGGGACCAAAAGCCGGGGTTTGATACCCTTCAGGATCTCCCGATTAGCTCTTTCTGCTTGACCCATTGGATTGAGGATGAGCAACAGCCGAAACATCAAGCCGGATATGTTCTCGTTGACAGAACTCTTCCATGGCACCCTTGGAAAGAGTAGTGCCATTATCAGTTATAATACTGTGTGGAAAACCAAAACAAAAGATCACCTTTTTTATGAACTGAACCGCTGTGGCCGCATCACACTTACTGACCGGCTCTGCCTCAACCCACTTTGTAAATTTGTCCACTACCACCAGGAGGTGTGTCTTTTTATCCTTAGACCTCTTGAAAGGTCCAACCATGTCAAGCCCCCAGACTACAAACGGCCAAGTAATTGGAATCATCCTCAACTCTTGAGCCGGCACATGAGCTCGTCATGAGAATTTTTGACATCCGTCACATTTGCTGACTAGATCCTCCGCATCAGCATGAGCCGTCAGCCAATAGAAACCATGACGGAAAGCCTTGACCACAAGAGATTTTGAACTGGCATGATGACCACAATCTCCTTCATGGATCTCACAAAGTATCTCCTGACCCTCCGCAGGTGACACACAACGTTGAAACGCCCCAGTGACACTGCGGTGATGTAACTCGCCATGAACAATCGCCATAGATTTGGACCGCCCGATGATTTGTCTCGCCAAGGTCTCATCCTCAGGCAACTCTCCCCGGGTCATATAGGCCAAATATGGCACTGTCCAATCCGGGATGACGTGAAGAGCTGCCACTAGTTGTGCCTCCGGGTCTGGCACTGCTAGTTCTTCCTCTGCAGGTACCTTGACAGAAGGATTATGCAAAACGTCAAGAAAAGTGTTAGGCGGCACCGGCTTATGTTGAGATCCCAGCCGGCTTAAAGCATCAGCCGCCTCATTCTTCCTTCGATCAATGTGCTCCACTTGCTAACCTTTGAAATGCCCCGCCACAGTGTCAACTTCCCGACGGTAAGCCGCCATTAAGGGATCCTTGGAGTCCCACTTGCCTGATACCTGTTGAGCCACGAGATCTGAGTCACTCAAACACCTTACCCAGCTCAAATTCATCTCTTTGGCCATCCTGAGACCATGGAGTAAGGCCTCGTGCTCAGCTGCATTGTTAGTACAAGGAAACATAAGCCGGAGCACATAACAAAATTTGTCACCTCGGGGGGAAGTTAAAACAACTCCAGCCCCCGAGCCTTCCAACTACCTGGACCCATCAAAGTGAATAGTCCAATACGTGTTATATGGCTTCTCCTCAGGTGCGTGCAACTCTGCCCAATCATTGATAAAGTCCACCAAGGCTTGAGAGTCAATAGCAGTACGTGGCATATACTTCAAACAATGAGGCCCAAGCTCAATAGCCCACTTGGAGACTCGTCCTCTGGCCTCCCTATTCTGGATGATGTCTCCCAAGGGGGCAGAACTTACCACAGTTATAGGATGATTTTGGAAGTACTGCTTCAGCTTCCGGCTTGCCATAAACACTCCGTAAACAAGTTTCTGCCAATGTGGATACCTTTGTTTAGACTCAATGAGCACCTCACTGATGTAGTAAACCGGCCGTTGAACCAGATGCTCCTTGTCAGCCTCCTTCCGCTCCACCATGATGGCAACACTGACGGCTCGTGAATTAGCAGCCACATATAACAACAACGGCTCTTTATCAATGGGACCCGCAAGGACCGGTGGCTCAGACAACTGTCTCTTTAAATCTTCAAAGGCAGTATCAGTAGCATCACTCTAGACAAAAGTGTCCGTTTTCTTCATCATCTGATACAGCGGTAGGACCTTCTCACCTAACCGGCTTAAAGCAGCAACACGACCCGCCAGTCGCTGAACGTCATTGATGCACGCCGGTTTAGCCAGAGAGGTAATTACTTTAATCTTCTCCGGATTAGCTTCAATGCCTCTGTTTGAGACCAGGAAACCCAAGAGCTTGCCTGCAGGTACACCAAATACACACTTGGCCGGGTTAAGCATCATCTTATAAACCCGGAGATTATCAAAGGTCTCTTTCAAATCAGATATCAAGGTTTCCTTCTCTCTGGACTTCACCACAATGTCATCCACATAAGCGTGAACATTGCGCCCAATTTGATCGTGGAGACAGTTCTATACACATCGCTGATAAGTCGCCTGAGCACTCTTGAGCCAAAATGGCATAGATACATAACAGAAGGCTCCAAATGGAGTGATGAAAGCCGTCTTCTCCTGGTCCTTAACTGCCATTTTGATCTGATGATAACCAAAGTAAGCATCCAAAAAGCTCAAACGCTCGCAACCCACCGTAGCATCAATAATTTGATCAACACGGGGGAGAGCAAAGGGATCAACCGGACAAGCCTTATTTAAGTCCGTGTAATCCACACACATCTGCCAGGTGTCGTTCTTCTTGAGCATGAGCACCGGGTTAGCCAACCACTCTGGGTGAAAAACTTCAATAATAAATCCAGCCGCTAAGAGCCGAGCGACTTCCTCTCCAATAGCTTTCCGTCTCTCTTTGTTGAACCGTCGAAGAAACTGCCTGACCGGCTTATACTTCGGATCAATATTGAGAGTGTGCTCAACGAGTTCTCTCGGTACACCCGGCATGTCAGAAGGTTTCCATGCCAAGATGTCCTGGTTCTCACAGATGAACTCGATGAGCGCGCTTTCCTATTTAGGATCCAAATTGGCATTGATACTGAACTGCTTAGATGAATCACCTGGATTGAAATCAACAAGCTTGGTCTCAGCAGCCGACTTAAACTTCATCGCCTGGTCATGCTCGGTGGTTGGCTTCTTTAAAGAGGTCATATCCGCCGGGTCAACATTGTCTTGATAAAACTTCAGCTCCTCTACTGCACAAACAGACTTAGGATAAGCTGTGTCGCCCTCCTCACATTCCAGGGCTACCTTTCAACTTCCATGCATGGTGATGGTGCCCTTGTGACCCGGCATCTTAAGCTGCAGATAAACATAACACGGTCGTGCCATGAACTTGGCATAAGTCGGTCGTCCAAACAGAGCATGATACGGACTCCTGATTTTGACCACCTCAAAGGTTAATTTCTCAGCTCTAGAATCATACTCGTCTCCAAAGGCCACTTCCAGTTCAATCTTGCCAACTGGGTAAGCCGACTTACCAGGAACCACTCCATGAAAAACAGTGTTGGACGTCTTCAAATTCTTATCAGTTAATCCCATGCGTCGAAAGGTCTCATAATAGAGGATATTGATGCTGCTACCCCCGTCATGAGTACCTTAGTGAATTTATATCCACCAACCTGAGGTGCTACCACCAAGGCTAACTGACCAAGATTATCAACCCGAAGGGGGTGATCTTCCCTGCTCCATACAATGGGCTGTTCTGACCACCTCAAATAACGGGGAACCGCCGGATCAACAGAATTCACGGCCCTCTTATGAACCTTCTAATCACGTTTGCACAAGCTAGTGGTGAACACGTGATACTACCCACTATTCAGCTGCTTTGGATGGCTTTGATAACCCGACTGCTGCTGCTGTTGTTCCCCTTGACCAGACTGCTGTTGATTATAGCCACCTTGATGTCCCTGAAAGCCGGAACTTGAACCGCCGCCCGGGCCATGAAAGCCGCCAGCTCCTGAGCCGCTGCCCGAACCATGATTGCCATCAAACGTGTTGGAATTCTTAAAAGCTTTCATGATCGCACAATCTTTCCATAAGTGGGTGGCGGGTCGTTCCCGGGTGCCGTGTCTCGGGCAAGGCTTATTGAGTAGCTGCTCAAGAGATGGGCCTGACCCACCAGATCGAGGGGGCGGTTTTCCCTTACGTCTCTGATTGTTACCCTGCACATTGGCATTGGCCACAACCTCCGGGTTACCCTCGGCCTTACGCTTGTTGCCTCCTTGATTCATCGGGTTATGCTGCTGACCCTTTCCATCGCCATTCTTCTTTCCCTTCCCTGTCTTTTCCTCATCAGACGCGGGATCCTTGGTACTATTAGAGTTGGCGTATTTGACTAAAGCTGCCATCAGCGTACCCATATCACTGCAATCATGCTTAAGGCGCCCCAGTTTCTATCTTAGCGGCTCAAAGCGGCAATTCTTCTCCAACATGAGGACTCCAGAACCGGCATCCATCTTATCAGACGAATGTATTATCTCCTTGACCCGGCACACCCAATGAGTTGTGGATTCAGCCTCCTTCTGCTTACAATTTGTCAAATCCACAATCGACATGGATTGCTTGCAAGTGTCTTTGAAGTTCTTGATGAATCGGGCCTTTAGCTCTGTCCATGAATTAATGGAATTGGGCGGCAAGCCCTTTAACCAAGACCGGGTCGTTCCATCCAACATCATGGTGAAGTACTTAGCCATTGTTGCGTCACTGACCTCCAACAGCTCCATGGCCATCTCATAACTTTCGATCCACGCTCCGGGCTGTAAGTCGGCCGTGTAGTTCGGCACCTTTCGAGGTCCCTTGAAGTCCTTGGGTAGGCGTACATTATGCAGAGCGGGCACTAAACAAGGAACACCGCCGGTTCTAGTAGCCACTCCCACCTCAAAGGAAGTCCTCGGATACTCTAGGAAATCTTGATGAGCCGTCTATTGAGCCGCTAGCTGAGCCGCCCGCTCGTTCTCCTGACGTATTCGGTCTTGTACCGGGTTATAGCCACCGGGCTGGTTATGGCGCTGGGCGTTGCTTGACAAAGCTTCTGACTCCATGTGCCTGCTGTAACTTGGACTCCGGTTTTCACAAGGTGGTGCTAACCAAGGCGGAGGAGTCGAATGAATCCTGTCCCGGCTGTAAGAATAAGTCTCTTGCTGAGCCAGGGCCGTCTGGACAAGTTCTCTGATCCTCTGGATCTCCACCGCTGTCGGATCATCACCGTCCACTGGGAGAGCCGCCAAACGCGCCGATGCTGTGATTAAGTTCTCCATGAGGTTGGAAAAGTGACCCGGTGGTATTGGTACATAACGGGGCGGAGCCATACTCCCATGAGGAGGTGCCATCTCTCGAGGCTGAGCCGGTCCTCCCGCTCTGGCTGTCATGAACTGATTTGCTTCGGGCAGGTTGCTAGGGCCGGCAGAGGGTGTAGTCAAAAGGTTCCGAGGGTCGTAAATCGGAGGCAAACGGGATTGAGTTTTCTGGTGCCTCCTTCTCATCACCTCATTAGATGCGTTCAGTTTCATTGTAAGCTGGAAAGCCTCTGACTAGAGCTGCTACGCCCGTGCATCCAAAGCCGCCCGTTCTGTAGCTAACCTGGTGTCCTCAGCTGCCAAGGCCTCCTTGGCCCGAGCTATCTCCTCGCGCACCTGTGCCACCTCCACGTTATGCTCATCTTGATTTGCAGGAATAACCGTGGCGGTTAACAGGGCCGTAAGCTTATCCATGAGATCCATCAGTATCTGAGCCGGCGGGCGCACAGGGCCTCCTGCCCCGGCCGCTCCTGACCCGGACGTTATTGTTGCGGCGGTTGTGGAGTTTTAGCCGGGTTGAGTCCCAGCCATGAAGACTCCTGCCCTTGGCAGATCATAGGGGTCTGGAATACTGGGGCCATCGGAATAGCCCCCGGCATGCCATCTTGCACTTGATACAACGAATTTGTTGAATCGGCGGACAAATCACCGTCAGAGAGGACGGTCGTCTCACCACCATCTTCAGATTCTTCAGAAAGTTCCTCTGCGTGGATGCAGCCCACGAAGACACGCTTCATGACGGGTTGAACTCGGCGGGTCTCGCATGCTGAGCTGTCTTGACGAGGTCGGTGCAGTTGTCCGACTCAGGGCCCGGCTCACCAATCCGGCCGATGAAGACGTGGATTCCGCTGAAGGGGACCCGGTACCCGTACTCAATTGAGCCGGCGTCGGGGCCCCAGCCTTCATCATCAATGTAGATCTTGCCGCGGCGACTCTTGGTCATCCGGCCAACTACGTATCCCTTGAGCCCTTCGAAGCTGCCCTTCAAGAACACAAATCCACCGTGCGCTGGCCCCACGGTGGGCGCCAACTGTCGTGGGATTGTCACGGCAGATGTCCTGCAAGGACTTAGTTGTGGAGCCATCGCAACTAGGAAGCTTAAAGGGGTTAATTCGGGACAAAGGACACGAGAGATTTATACTAGTTTGGCCCCTTACGGTGAAGGTAAGGCCTACGCCTAGTTGGGTTTGTATTGCTTGATGTTTCGATGACCAGGGAGCGAGATACGCTATGCCCGGTTCTCGATGAGTTGTTTCTTGTCCCTAAGCGCGCGGCGGTCGTACTTTATATATACGGGTTGGCGCCTGCGGCCTCTGAGTCCCCGCCGGCTCATAGGATGTGTCCGCTCGGTGACTAGTTAATTCTACCTTATGTTACAAGTCATGTCATCATGGCGGTTTACCACTATGGGCCTTAAGCCGCCTGTGGGCCTTAGACCCTTTACTGAACCGCCATCTTCATGCTTGGTCTTGGGCTTCTTTCTGATGAGTCTTATTTGCGTAACCCGGCCCCTCTTGGGCGGCTTACACAAATAGTTATATCCCCAACACGATCGTTGTTGTGCTATGCACCAGCTGTCCCAAAATATACTACCCACCTAACGGTCATATCATTGAAGGGCATTTATGTCTTATCATGGCGGGCTGCTCCCTAGGCTATAAATAGCCGCCCCATACAACCACTAGCTGCTTGGCTGCTCCGGGAGAAACTGACACTTGTCATTGAGAGCATCCCATCCTCCGACGACTTTGAGCGAAAATCATCAAGTGAGGAAAACCCAAACCCAAACACCTACAACCCAAAGTGATTGAGCATCATTGAAGAAATTGTTCCTGTGTGGAACCGATGCTTGTTACCTTTGAGGACTGTGCATCCTCCATACGGTTAGGCATCATGGTCTAAAGCGTCCAAGAGGAATTGTGGATCACCGAGTGGCCGAGTCTGTAAAGGTTTGAAAGTCACCTGAAGACTTACCACGAGTGATTGGGCAAGGTCTGTGTGACTTTATCTCAAGGAGAATACGGTGAGGACTATGTGTCCGGGACTGTGTGTCCTCGGCTTTAAATACCTAGCCGCTCCAACCAGACGTACAACTGTCACAGCAGTTGGAACTGGTCTACCAAATCATCGTCTTCACCAAGCTACTGGTTCATTTCCTCAACCCTTTCATTTCTTCATTCATGTGTTGATGAACTTGATCGTTACTGTTTGAAGACTTTGACTGAAGACTTTCTCAATTTCCTCAATCCTATTTCTTCAGTCACTTTTTCTTCAGCCTGCTTATCCTATTTTCACGCTTCATGTGCTCTGTGTATGTTTCATTTCATCAAGGTGCCTATGCTACTTCTCTGTTATGCATGTACCTGAGTACTTATTCCGCTGCTAGTGTTTCGTTGCCTAGGAAATTCCTAACTTAGAATTTCTCCATTGACGAATTTGTAAATATCGCCTATTCACCCCCCCCCCTCTAGCTGATATAATGCACTTTCAGTGTTTCAATTAGTGTTTGTGCCAAGTAAGACCTTTGGATGGCTTACGGTGATAATTGATTTGATCTTGCTGAAAAACAGAAACTTTTGCGCCCAGCAAAATAATTTTCATAATTCACAGAAGCGTGCTTTTGATCTGAAAATTTTACACAAGATTGATATACAAATTGCCGAGGTTGTCCTAATTTTTAGAATTTTTGGAGTTACAGAAGTATTCGAAGTTTTCAGATTGCTGATGACCCACAAGTATATGGGGTCAATTGTAGCCCTTTTCGATAAGTAAGAGTGTTGAACCCAACGAGGAGCAGAAGGAAATGACAAGTGGTTTTCAGCAAGGTAATGTCTACAAGAGCTAAAATTGTAAGTAGCGGAGTAGTTTGGTAGCAGGATAATTTCTAACGAGCAAGTAACAATAGTAGTAACAAAAGTGCAGCAAGGAAGCCCAATCCTTTTGAAGCAAAGGACAAGCCAAAGCGGTTTCTTATGATAAGCAAAGTGTTCTTGAGGGTACACAGGAATTTCATCTAGCCACTTTCATCATGTTGGCTTAATTCGTGTTCGGTACTTTGATAATTTGATATGTGGGTGGACCGGTGCTTAGGTGTTGTTCTTACTTGAACAAACCTCCTACTTATGATTAAACCTCTCACAAGCATCCGCAACTACGAGATAAGTATTAAGAATAAATTCTAACCATAGCACTAAACTTTTGGATCCAATCGGTCCCTTACGGAATAGCGCATACACTGGGGTTTAAGCTTCTGCTACTCTCGCAACCCACCATATAAAAACTACTCCACAATGCATTCCCTTAGGCCCAAATATGGTGAAGTGTCATGTAGTCGACATTCACATGACACCACTAAGAGAATGGCAACATACATACCATCAAAATATCAAACACATATCAAGTTCACATGATTACTTGCAACATGATTTTTCCCGTGACCTCAAGAACGAAAGTAACTACTCACAAATGATAAACATGGTCAAGATCAGAGGGTATTGAATAGCATAATGGATCTAAACATATAATGTTCCACCAAATAAACCATATAGTAATCAACTACAAGATGTAATCAACACTACTAGTCACCCACAAGCACCAATCTATAGTTTTGGTACAAAGATTGAACACAAGAGATGAACTAGGGTTTGGGAGGAGTTGGTGCTGTGAATATGTTGATGAAGATAGCCCTACCCCAAGATGGGAGAGTTGTTGGTGATGACGATGACGATGATTTCCCCCTTCCGCGGCGGAATCGCTTCGCCGGAGGGCAAAAGTGCTCCTGCCCAAGTTCCGCCTCGAGGCGGCGGCGCTTCATCCTGAATGTCCTCCCCCTCTTTTTTTCTAGGTCAAAATGACTTATATACCAGAAAATGGGCACCAAAGGTGGGTTGTGCCCACCTGCTGGCCCTCCTTTGGTACTTATTTGCTCCAATATTTATGAAATATTCCATAAAAAATCCTCAAGGAGTTTCAGCTCATTTGGAGTTGTGCAGAATAGGTAGCTTGACGTAGCTTTTTCAGGTCCAGATTTCCAGCTGCTAGAATTCTCCCCCTTGGTGCATACCTTGCATATTATGAGAGAAAAGGCATTAGAATTACTCCAAAAAGCATTATTATACAATAAAACAACATAAATAGTAGTAGGAAAACATGATGCAAAATGGACGTATCAATTGCTACAGACTGTTCGGTTTTTGACAGGTTCTGTTTTCTATGTGTTGTTTGCTTATTTTGATAAATCTATGGGTAGTATCAGGGGGGGTATGAACCATGGAGAAGTTGGAATACAATAGATATATTATACCAATATAAATAAAAAATGAGTTCACAACAGTACCAGAAAGTGGTGATTTATTTTCTTATACTAATGATTGATACGTCTCCAACGTATCTACTTTTCCAAACACTTTTGCCCTTGTTTTGGACTCTAACTTGCATGATTTGAATGAAACTAACCCGGACTGACGATGTTTTTAGCAGAACTGCCATGGTGTTATTTTTGTGCAGAAAATAAAAGTTCTCAGAATGACCTAAAAATCCACGGAGATAACTTTTGGAAAATATGAAAAATACTGGCGAAAGAATCAAGGCCATGGGGCCCACACCCTGTCCACGAGGGTGGGGGCGCGCCCCCTCGGCGCACCCCCTGCCTCATGGCCCCCCTGGTGCTCCACCGACCTCAACTCCAACTCTATATATTCCGTTTCTCGGAGAAAAAATCAGAGAGAAGTTTCATCGCATTTTGCGATACGGAGCCGCTGCAAAGCCCTAATCTCTCTCCGGATGGCTGATCTGGAGTCCGTTCGGGGCTCCGGAGTGGGGGATTCATCACCGCCATCATCATCAACCATCCTCCATCACCAATTTCATGATGCTTACTGCCGTGCGTGAGTAATTCCATCGTAGGCTTGCTGGACGGTGATGGGTTGGATGAGATTTACCATGTAATCAAGTTAGTTTTGTTAGGGTTTGATCCCTAGTATCCACTATGTTCTGAGATTGATGTTGCTATGACTTTGCAATGCTTAATGCTTGTCACTAGGACCCGAGTGCCATGATTTCATATCTGAACCTATTATGTTTCCATGAATATATGTGAGTTATTGATCCTATCTTGCAAGTCTATAGTCACCTATTATGTGATATGATCTGACAACCCCGAAGTGACAATAATCGGGATACTTCTCGGTGATGACCGTAGTTTGAGGAGTTCATGTATACACTAAGTGCTAATGCTTTGGTCCGGTACTCTATTAAAAGGAGGCCTTAATATCCCTTAGTTTCCATTAGGACCCCGCTGCCACGGGAGGGTAGGACAAAAGATGTCATGCAAGTTCTTTTCCATAAGCACGTATGATTATATTCGGAGTACATGCCTACATTACATTGAAGAACTGGAGCTAGTTTCGTGTCACCCTGTGTTATAACTATTACATGAGGAATCGCATCCGACATAATTATCCATCATTGGTCCAATGCCTATGAGTTTTCCACATATTGTGCTTTGCTTATTTACTTTACTGTTGCTACTATTACAATTACTACAAAACTACTATCGTATATTTATCACAGTTACCATTACTATCATACTACTTTGCTACTAAATACTTTGCTGCAGATACTAAGTTATCCAGGTGTGGTTGAATTCGCAACTCAACTGTTAATACTTGAGAATATTCTTTGGCTCCACTTATGTCGAATCAATAAATTTGGGTTGAATACTCTACCCTCGAAAACTATTGCGATCCCCTATACTTGTGGGTTACCAACGATCTCACAAGATTTTCTGTTGAGTTTTGTGTTGTGAAGTTTTCAACTTTTGGTAAAGATTTGATGGACTATGGAATAAGGATTGGCAAGAGCCTAAGCTTGGGGATGCCCAAGGCACCCCAAGGTAATATTCAAGGACAACCAAGAGCCTAAGCTTGGGGATTCCCTGGAAGGCATCCCCTCTTTCATCTTTATCTACCGGTAACTTTTACTTGAGGCTATATTTTCATTCACCACATGATATGTGTTTTGCTTGGAGTGTCTTGTATGATATGAGTCTTTACTTTTTAGTTTGTGAAAGTGCAACTAATCCCCGGGTGGTTTTGGTAATTAATAACAACATATATATCATTGAACTAATAGTTACTTGAGAATCATTTCAGAAAGTTCAGTGATATGGGTATGGCAAGGACTGAAGAAGTGGACCCCCCAAAATGCTAAGGCAAGCATTGGCAAAAGCTCAAGACTCCATTTTTGGTTTAGTGATCCAAGATCACATTGAGTCCATAGGAAAAGCCAATGCTATTAAAAGGGGATGAGGTTATGATGATGATCTGGTTGCTCAAGTACTTAGTGATACATCTCCTAAACTATCAGCAACTCTCACTGCCATAGACACTCATAAGTAGTCTCGGTCCCACCGATATTCCAAACTCAGCCACACCGAGATGAACCACCTCAGCCATAAGCCAAACCCTAGCAAACTCGGATTTTCCGATTCTGAACTCGGTCTCACCGAAACATGAGTTGCCAAGCTTCTGTAACCTTCTGTCATCAAATCGGTGTCACCGAGATGATGAAGTCAGTCCCACCAAAACTGGCATGCTCTTGTCATTGCACGAATCGGACTAACCGAGATTGTATTTTCGGTCCCACCGAAAATCCCAACGTTCACATTATTTGAACTATCAGTCTCACCGAGTTGTCCACTTCGGTCCCACCGATATTGCTCAAATGTGTGTAACGGCTGGATTTTGTGTGGAGGCTATTTATACCCCTCCACCCCCTCTTCATTCGTGGAGAGAGCCATCAGAAAGAACTACCACTCCTACCTTACATTTCTGAGAAGAGAACTACCTGCCCTTGTGTTGAGATCAAGTTGCTCCACTCCCACCATATGAAGCTTGATCTCTAGCCTTCCCAAGTTGCTTTCCACTCAATCCTTTCTTCCACCACAGCCAAATCAGTGAGGAGAGTTGAGTGTTGGGGAGATTATCATTTGAAGCACAAGAGCAAGGAGTTCATCATCATCTACAACATCTATTACCTTTTGGAGGGTGGTGCCTCCTAGATTGGTTAGGTGTCGCTTGGGAGCCTCCGTCATCGAGATGTGGAGTTGAACCAAGAAGTTTGTAAGGGCAAGGAGATCGCCTACTTCGTGAAGATCTATCCCGAGTAAGGCTAGCCCTCCGTGGGCGTAGGCCATGATGGAATAGACAAGGTTGCTTATTCGTGGACCCTTCGTGGGTGGAGCCCTCCGTGGACTTGCGCAGCCGTTACCCTCCGTGGGTTGAAGTCTCCATCAACGTGGAAGTACGATAGCACCACCTATCGGAACCACGAGAAAAACACCGCGTCTCCAAAATTGCGTTTGCTCTTCTCCACCTCTCTTTACTACATGTGCAATTTACTTTCCGCTGCCTATACTCTAGAATTGCATGTGTAGGGTGATGCTTGACTTGATCATAATTGTGAATCTGCCAAAAACTGTTCTTTGTCAAAAGGCAGAATTTTATATTGTCAAGTAGTCTAATCACCCCCTCTAGACATACTTTCGATCCTACAAGTGGTATCGAGCTTTGGTCTCCATTGTATTGGTTTCCATTGCATTGACTCCATAAGCTTGGTTTCACAACCTAGGAGAGTATGGCGTCTAGTGAGGGTAATTTTCAGAGAGGTCCTTACTTTGATGGTACAAATTTTGCTAGTTGGAAGCATAAAATGAAAATGCATATTCTTGGTCATAACCCAGCCGCATGGGGCATTATTTGTGTTGGTATGCAAGGTGAATTCTTGAGGAAGGAAAAGTTCGGATCATGGCTACACCGGAAGAATTGTGGATGTTGCAAAACAATGCTCAAGCTTGTGACATTCTCTTCAATGCCTTGTGTCCCGAGGAGTTCAACAAAATCAGCCGTCTTGAGAATGCAAAAGAGATTTGGGATACTTTGGTTGAAATGCACGAAGGTACCGAGTCCGTGAAGGAATCAAAGCTAGATATTCTTCAAGGTCAACTTGACAAGTTCAAGATGAAGGATGGTGAAGGAGTCGCTGAAATGTACTCTAGGCTTGCTCTCATCACAAATGAGATTGCCGGCTTAGGAAGCGAAGAAATGACCGACCGATTCATCATCAAGAAGATTCTCAGAGCTTTGGATGGAAAGTATGACACCGTGTGCACTTTGATCCAAATGATGCCAAACTACAAGACTCTCAAGCCAACCGAAGTCATTGGAAGAATTGTTGCTCATGAGATGACACTTAAGGATAAGGAAGAGCTTCACAACAAGTCAAGTGGTGCTTACAAAGCTACAAGTGATGCTCCCACAAACTCAAGTGACAAGTTAGTTTCCAGTGAAGAGATAAGCCTAATGGTCAAGAACTTCAACAAATTCTACAAGAATAGAGGCAAAGAGAGAAGCTCAAAGTCTAGATCATATGATGAAAAGAGATCTTCTAGTCGTGATCGAAACTGCTACAATTGTGGAAGACCCGGACACTACTCAAATGAGTGTACGACTCCCCACAAGAGAAGAGAAGAATCTCCAAGAAGAAGAAGCTCAAGAGACGAGTCACCTCGGAAAGAGAGAAGGAGCAGAGATGATCGTTATGAACGAAGACCCTCTCGGAGAAGCAAGGATTCGGAGAGGAAAGACAAGTCATCAAGGAGCTACACAAGAAGAAAACATCAAGCTCATGTAGGTGAATGGGTCTCGGCCCGACTCAGACAATCAATCCGAAGGAAGCTATCACTCCGACTCCGACTACAGATCAAGATGAAGGTGTTGCGGTCTTGCTCTCGTATCCTCCAACTCCAACTCCTACGACTTATTTGATTCACCAAATGAGGGAATTGGAAGATGCTTCATGGCTAAAGGCCCCAAGGTATCACACCTGAATTCATTGACTTGATAGTGATGAGGATGACTTGCTTGGTGAAGATGAGCTCTTGCATGATAAATCCAGTGAGCCTAGTAACGATGAACATGCTAGTAGTCTTTATAATCGAGAAGAGTCGAATGACAATGCTATGAAGGAGATTGAGCGTCTAACTAAAGAACTAAAAACTCTTAAGTTAGCTCATGAAACAACTCAAGAAGATCATAGAGAGCTCCTAAGATCTCATGAGAAGCTACGCTTCGAGAAGCTCACTCTAGAGCAAGAACATGAGTTTCTAAAAGCAATCAATGACGATCTTCGAAATAAGAGTTCTTCATATCTTGCCAAACGACTTCTCTTGTCTAATTTCTTGCCACCCATTAAGACTAAGCATGACAAGCATAAGAAAAATTCTTCCTCTAGCAGTAACAATAACCATGCTAAATCCAATGTTGTTGCTTCTAGTAGTTCTCTTGATTCCACTAACAATGTTTCAAGCCAAGTTACACTTGAGCAAGAAAATAGTTTATTGAAAGGGATCATAGAGAAAGGTGTCTACAAGAGTCTTGCCGGAAGCAAGAACTTTGAGGAAATTGTTCGCAAGCAAGGAAGGCACCAAAAGAATCAAGGAATTGGTTTTGAGCGAAAGTTCAACGCCGAAGGCGTTGAGTGGGAAGAAGGTCAATATCCTACTCCACAGTTTGTTCCTCAAAAGGAGAGGTATGATCCTACTTCTTCCAATGTGGAACAAGCTCAAGATGACCTTCCACCACAAGACCACAAGCTAAAAGGCAAGGACAAGCTTCAAGAGGAGATTGATGCATTTGTTGAAGCACCTCAAGCCATGGTCAAGTGGGTTCCCAAGGAAACGTCAAGTTCTACTTCGTCAAGCTCAACTACAACCCCAAGGATTCCCATCAAGATGATGTGGATCCCGAAGAAGAAGAACTAGAAAGTTCTTGAGGGTGACTCCGCCAACATACTTCACTCACATTCATTTTGGCAAAAACTTGTGCAATCAACTTCCACATCGTGCACTAGTTCATGGAGTCACAAACCCTCTTGTTGGTAAGTCAAGGGACAAGGTAATCATTGCTTTCATGGACATCATCTATTGTGAACTTCAATCTATGTCCATGGATATCCTTGTTTGTTCCTTGTGGGACTAACCCATGTAGGTATTGAAAGTGCCCGAATCCAAAGGATAGCTCCCAACTCTTGATGATCTCCATCAACATTGAGCATCCACATCTTCAACATCTACATGAAGTCTTCTCTACGACAACCCAAGGTTAGTTTGACCCTTTAAAAGGTGTTCTCACATCTAGGGGGAGCTTTGCTCTAAAAATTGAGCTAAAGCATCTTCAAATGATGTGAACACATCAATGCTTTATGTAAAAGTGGTAACCCCACTTGTGCTTAAACGATGAGTATGACCTATGATCAAATGTCCTCATTTGGCTCCTAAGTCAATATACTCATATAAAGATGACCTAGTCATCGACAAATTGTGTGTTAGTTGCTAGAGTTTTGGTTGTGCATGTTTGACACATATTTCATTTGCTATCTTATTGTGTGAGCATGTTCGATGCATGATTTTATCCATTCGAGGACATCCATTTGTTGTTTTGGTCGTTTTGATTTTTTCGACCAAATGGATGGACAAGAATGCCTAAGTACCTCCCTAGCTATCTATGCTTTCTTGTCTCAAATTCTATTCATGCTTACATCACAAACTTTGAACAAGTCATTTTCGGACCCTCGGGTGAGGAGCACTGAGCCACCGATCCGTCAAGGGCTAATTTCCAAAACCTTCTAATTGATTTGGTCGGACCAACTCACTCAAACTCGGTCGAACCGAAAGCATTTAGACGATCTAGGTTTTCATCTCGGTGAAACCGAGTTGTGATTTTCGGCGTGACCGAAGTGCATAACTGCCTAGCAGTTATCCATCTCGGTGCCACCGAGTTTTACAACTCGGTCCCACCGACAGCGAAGGGGTATATATTCCGAGGGCCGCGCACGTTGATTCCTCCTTCAAACGTTTAGCCCCCACCCCTTGTCGCCGCCTTGGTCTCCGGATCGTCATTGTTGCCGCTCAGGCCCTCGCCATGAGTCTCCGTCGCCGTCAACGGCCATCTCCTCCGAGCCGTTGCCGCCATAGAAAAACTCCACCAAGTTAGGGTGAGTTTTGATCCCACTCGTGCTCCCATCTCCGATTCAATGCACGTTTGGATTGCCTAGTATCTTGCCACGATTGAAATCCTCCTGTACACCAGATTGGTTCGTTTGAACTAGATTCGAGTAAAAGTTTTAGGGTTAGGTTTCATGAACACATCTCGGTGAGACCGATTTTATATTTTGGTATGACCGATTTGGCCTATGGCCATTAGATCGCACCTTCGGTCCAACCGAAGTTGTGCAAAATCGGTGTGACCGAAATGAAGATTCTGTGAAACCCTAGTGTTTTCGGCAGATCGAAACCCACTTCGTCAAACCGAAAGTGGTGTGCCAAGCTCTGTTTAACACTTCGGATTCACGAACCTTAAACTCGGTCGACCGAAATGTCTTCTGTGAAAACTTAATACTAGAATTTGAACTCTTTTTTGCAAAAACTTCGCATTTTGTGATGACTCTTCTTCTCTGCCTACACCTTATCTATTCACGGGTTGTCACCATGTCGATGCCGGTGATAATCGAACAGGTCGAGACACCCATTGCGACATTCCGAGGCGGGCACTAGTCCCGATCCTAGTAGCTCATCGATGATGGTGAGAGGAGTACACCAAGTGGCATGCCTCCTGCAGCCACCGAGCTAGAAAGAAGAGGAATTCAGATGATGAGGATTCAGATTTTGTTGTTGAGGAAGAGGTGACCTCAAAGCCTAAAGGAAGGTTGTTGCCAAACAGCAACAAGGTCAACAATCTAAGAAGGGCACCAAGCAAAGTCAAGCGATCAACTGCTGCTAAGAAGCTGAATTTGGGAGAGGCAGCTGCAAGCAAAGTGAAGAAAACCACCAAGAGAAAGAGGATAGTGCATGATGCAGCAGTAGAGGATGAGGATGAGGAAGCACCCCAGCCTCCTCCTCAGAAGCCGAAGCTCATGGGTGATGCCATTAAGGCTGGAGCCACATCAAAGCCCAAGAAATCTGCTCCAGCTAAGGCAGCTCCAGCAAAGCCTGCTGCCAAGCCCAAGAAGACCGTCAGGAACATTCCAGCGTCTGAAAAGAACAAGGATGATGTGCCACCAGCTGAGTCAGACGATGAAGGACCAGTTTTGCTGAAACTTCGTCCAAAACTGCCACTTCATAATGATGCTCATCCTCAAGCTGAGGATATGAAGGCAAGGAAAGATAAAGGTCTCAGGCTATGGAGACAATCTGACCCATATGCCGTGAGGAGAAGAACTGTTGTAGATCCCAGATTTCACACCAGAGAGCAGCAGGACTTCTATGAGACCGTCTTGATGGACAAGAAGCCCATAGTCGCAGACACCGATATGTTATTTGGAAGTACATTGACAAATAAGAGCACAGAGATTTCTTTCCACATGTGCATGAAAGTTTCACCGCATGTGGAGTTGCAGATTTTGTAGGTCGAAATTGACCGGTTGGAACAATGAGATGATAATGCAATTTTATGCCTGACTCACTTCTACCCCGATGGAAAGATTATGTGGATAATGAAGGTCAAAGGTTTTCTTCTTCGTTGAAGAATGGGAAGAAATTCTGAATGCTCCAAAGGCAACGAGAAGATGATATTGATGTATATGGGATTCCAAAGAAGAATCATGAATCCATGAAGAACATGTACAAAGAGATTCCAGCAGAGGATTTGGGAATCTGAAGCTCGGCTCGATCTACCATCTCGAGCAGGCTTACCTACCACTAATACCATTTTGAGGCATACCTTGATGCCCAAATCTGGAGATGATCGCATGATCAGAGGATACTCTATCAACATGCTGCACATACTTGATGAGAGAGCACCTTTCAAGGTGATGGACTTGATGGTAGAGACCATTAAGAGGACTGCAGCTGACCATAAAAGGTCGTGTGGATTTGCCCCGCAGATTCAGATGCTTATCAATGCCAAGTTTGGCACGGGCACATTCTTGTTGGATAGAGAACATTTGCCGTTGCAGCCAGAACATGAAGACAATGTTGTTGTGATGAATGAGGACGATCCGACATCTGTTGAAGGTCAAGCCAAGATCGAAGCTGCTAAGAAAGCCAAAGCTGACAAGGAAGCAGCAGCAGCAGCAGCTAAACCAAAGAGTTTCGGAGAGCAAATTCTTGAAGCTACTCAAAGGATTGAACAACGCCTGGCCAGCATTGTACAGTCTCAGGAGAGCTTAGAGAGGATTGTTGACGAGAAGATCTACGCTCTGGACGTGAAGTCGATCAAGTACAAGTGACCGCCAACAAGCTCGAGGCGACATTGAGGAAGCAAAGCAGGAGAAGGCGAGCTTATGCGTGAGTTGCAGGATGACTTAGTCCAGATTCTCATCAACAGATCGCTCCGGTTCCCAAAGGACCCGATCAGCTGCTATTCCGAAGGATCGACACTGGACTACAACTTCAGCACCTCCCACAGTCCAGCGATTGCTCCTACTCCAGCTCCAGCTCGGTGTCCACTCCTCCAAAGACAGACATTAGCTGAAGTCTTCGCCGATCTTTGTCATATCCACTCCGACATCAACCTGCACAGAGCCGCCAGCAGAGTCCTCGGTGACGCTTAGCTCTATGCTTTTTGAACTTTTGGTAACTTGTTGCCAAAGGGGAGAAATTGTATAGATCATAGGACTTTGAGAGAGAGAGTGCTGTTGTCTTTGCGCTTTTGCTCTTTCGTTCTTTTGCGGTTTCTTTGAGATACTTTTGGTTTTCGAGACATTCAAATGTGTTTGATACTCCGTTTGATTCTACCTTAATGAGTGCTTGGTCGTACTATGCTTTAATGTGTGCTTAATGCTTATCATATGCCATTCCTATCTCGTATGACCATTTACTCATGTCTTGGTGATTGGATGCATGCTGTTCATTCTTATCATTTTGTGCGCTCCACCAAGATGTATGTGACATGGAAGAGTGACCCATGGTCCTAATCGATTGTGCATTTGCATTCAAACGCAAATCTTAAATAATGCACAAATTTAGGGGGAGCTCTTGCTTATCACATACTTCTCAAAGCGACGATATTATTCATTGATTATATCCTTTGTCGAAGCTTTGATCTATATGTTGTCATCAATTACCAAAAAGGGGGAGATTGAAAGTGCAACTAATCCCCGGGTGGTTTTGGTAATTAATAACAACATATATATCATTGAACTAATAGTTACTTGAGAATCATTTCAGAAAGTTCATTGATATGGGTATGGCAAGGATCAAGAAGTGGACCCCCCAAAATGCTAAGGCAAGCATTGGCAAAAGCTCAAGACTCCATTTTTGGTTTAGTGATCCAAGATCACATTGAGTCCATAGGAAAAGCCAATACTATTAAAAGGGGATGAGGTTATGATGATGATCTGGTTGCTCAAGTACTTAGTGATACATCTCCTAAACTATCAGCAACTCTCACTGCCATAGACACTCATAAGTAGTCTCGGTCCCACCGATATTCCAAACTCAGTCACACCAAGATGAACCACCTCAGCCATAAGCCAAACCCTAGCAAACTCGGATTTTCCGATTCTGAACTCGGTCTCACCGAAACATGAGTTGCCAAGCTTCTGTAACCTTCTGTCATCAAATCGGTGTCACCGAGATGATGAAGTCGGTCCCACCAAAACTGGCATGCTCTTGTCATTGCACGAATCGGACTAACCGAGATTGTATTTTCGGTCCCACCGAAAATCCCAACGTTCACATTATTTGAACTATCGGTCTCACCGAGTTGTCCACTTCGGTCCCACCGAGATTGCTCAAATGTGTGTAACGGTTGGATTTTGTGTGGAGGCTATTTATACCCCTCCACCCCCTCTTCATTCGTGGAGAGAGCCATCAGAAAGAACTACCACTCCTACCTTACATTTCTGAGAAGAGAACTACCTGCCCTTGTGTTGAGATCAAGTTGCTCCACTCCCACCATATGAAGCTTGATCTCTAGTCTTCCCAAGTTGCTTTCCACTCAATCCTTTCTTCCACCACAGCCAAATCAGTGAGGAGAGTTGAGTGTTGGGGAGATTATCATTTGAAGCACAAGAGCAAGGAGTTCATCATCATCTACAACATCTATTACCTTTTGGAGGGTGGTGCCTCCTAGATTGGTTAGGTGTCGCTTGGGAGCCTCCGTCATCGAGATGTGGAGTTGAACCAAGAAGTTTGTAAGGGCAAGGAGATCGCCTACTTCGTGAAGATCTACCCGAGTAAGGCTAGCCCTCCGTGGGCGTGAGGCCATGATGGAATAGACAAGGTTGCTTCTTCGTGGACCCTTCGTGGGTGGAGCCCTCCGTGGACTCATGCAGCCTGTTACCCTCCGTGGGTTGAAGTCTCCATCAACGTGGAAGTACGATAGCACCACCTATCGGAACCACGAGAAAAATCACCGCGTCTCCAAAATTGCGTTTGCTCTTCTCCACCTCTCTTTACTACATGTGCAATTTACTTTCCGCTGCCTATACTCTAGAATTGCATGTGTAGGGTGATGCTTGACTTGATCATAATTGTGAATCTGCCAAAAACTGTTCTTTGTCAAAAGGCAGAATTTTTATATTGTCAAGTAGTCTAATCACCCCCCCTCTAGACATACTTTCGATCCTACAGTTTGACACAATCATCCTTGTTGTACACACCTTTTAAGAGGGACACACATGGATCGTGATTTATTAGAATACTCTATGTGCTTCACTTATATCTTTTCAGCTAGGCAATTTTGCTCTAGTGCTTCACTTATATCTTTTTAGAGCACGTCGGTAGCTTTATTTTATAGAAATTGTTGAACTCTCATGCTTCACTTATATTAGTTGAGAGTCTCTTTAAACAGCATGGTAATTTGCTTAGGTTATGAATTTAGTCTTAATATGATAGGCATCCAAGAGGTATATAATAAAAACTTTCATATAAAGTGCATTGAATACTATGACAAGTTTGATTCGTTATGATTGTTTTGAGATATGAGGATGGTTAATGTCTACTACGCAACTTTATTCTTGTAGACTCATGTTGGGCCTCCAAGCACAGAGTTTTGTAGGACAGTAGCAATTTTCCCTCAAGTGGGTGACCTAAGGTTTATCAATCCGTGGGAGGCGTAGGATGAAGATAGTCTCTCTCAAGCAACCCTGCAATCAAATACAAGAAATCTCTTGTGTCCTCGACACACCCGATACAATGGCAAATTGTATAGGTGCACTAGTTCGGTGAAGAGATGGTGATAAAAGTGTAGTATGGATAGTAGATATGATTTTTTGTAGTGCGAACAATAACAAAAAGCAAGGTAGTAAATAGTAAAACGGAGCACAAACGGTATTGCAATAATGGAAAATGAGGCCTAGGGTGCATACTTTCACTAGTGCAATCTCTCAACAATGATGGCATAGTTGGACCATATGATTATCCCTCAAAGTGCAATACAGGAGTTCCTATTAGCGGAGAACAAAAGATAGAAATTTTTTGTAGGGTACGAAACCACCTCAAAGCTATTCTTTTCGGTCAATCTATCCTAGAGTTCGTACTAAAATAACACAAAGCTATTCTTTCCGATCAATCTAACCAAGAGTTCATACAAAAATAACACCATATGACACACATCAACCAACTCTAATGTCACCTAGATACCCCAATGTCACCACAAGTATCCGTGAGTTAATTCTATGATATGCATCAAACAACTTCATGATCATAATATTCAATCCACACAAAGAACTACAAGGAGACCCCAAAGTTTCTATCGAAGAAAAGATAATAAAAGCATGCATCAACCCCTATGCATAGATTACCCCAATGTCACATCGAGATTCGAAAGTTGAGTGCCATAACATACATCAAGTGAATCAATATGATACCCCATTGTCACCTCAAGTATTCATATCGCAAGACGTACATCATGTGTTCTCAGATCTGAAGATTCAATCCGACAAGACAAAACTTCAAAGGGTAAAGATTCAATTCATCACAACAAGAGAAGAGAGGGGAGAAACATCATATGATCCATCTATGTTAACAAAGCCCATGATATATCAAGATCGTGACATCTCCAGATCACAAGAGAGAGAGAGAGAGATTAAACACATAGCTACTGGTACAAACCCTCAGCCCCGAGGGTGGACTACTCCCTCCTCATCATGGTGGCCGCCGGGATGATGAAGATGGCCACTGGTGATGATCTCCCCCTCCGGCAGGGTGCTGGAACGGGCTCCCGATTGGTTTTTGGTCGCTACAGAGGCTTGCGGCGGTGGAACTTCCGATCTAGGTTCTCCCCCGAGGGTTTTTGGAATATTTGAGAATTTATAGGGTGAAGAGGGGGTGCAGGAGGCCACTGAGGTGGGCACAACCCACCGGGGCGCGCTTGGGGGGCCCAGGCGTGCCCTGGTGGGTTTTGCCCCCCTTGGGGCACCCCTCAGGTGCTGCTCTGGCCCATTGGTAGTCTTCTCGTCCATAAAAAATCCACAAAAAGTTTCACGGTGTTTGGACTCCGTTTGATATTGATTTCCTGTGATGTAAACAAGCAAAAAAACAACTGGCACTGGGCACTGGGTCAATAGGTTAGTCCCAACAAATGATATAAAGTTGCTATAAAATGATTGTAAAACATCTAAGAATGGTAACATAACAGCATGAATACTTCATAAATTATAGATACGTTGGAGATGTAACAATGGTGATATTAGAGTCATATGCTAGTGAGTAATTGTGGATTGTAGAAATACTTGTGTTGAGGTTTGTGATTCCCGTAGCATGCATGTATGGTGAACCGTTATGTAACAAAGTTGGAGCATGATTTATTTATTGATTGTCTTCCTTTGTGTGGAGGTCGGGATCGCGTGATGGTTAACTCCTACCAACCCTTCCCCTAGGAGCATGCATGTAGTACTTTGTTTCCATAGCTAATAGACGTTTTTAATAAGTATGTGAGTTCTTTATGACTAATGTTGAGTCCATGGATTATACATACTCTCATCCTTCCACCATTGCTAGACTCTCTAGTACCGCGCAACTTTCGCCGGTGCCATATACCCACCATATGCCTTCCTCAAAACAGCCACCATACCTACCTATTATGGCATTTCCATAGCCATTCCGAGCTATATTGACATGAAACTTCCACTGTTCCGTTTATTATGACACACTTCATCATTGTCATATTGCTTTGCAAGATCATGTAGTTGACATAGTATTTGTGGCAAAGCCACCATTCATAATTTTTCATACATGTCACTCTTGAGTCATTGCACATCTCGGTACACCGCCAGAGGCTTTCATATTGAGTCATATTTTGTTCTAGTATCGAGGTGTAATTTTGAGTTGTAAGTAAATAAAAGTGTGATGATCATCATTATTAGAGCATTGCCCCATGTGAGGAAAAATAAAAAGGCCAAAGAAGCTAATAAAAAAAGGAAAAAATGAGAGAAAAGAGATAAGGGGCAATGTTACTATCCTTTTTCCACAGTTGTGCTTCAAAGTAGCACCATGATCTTCATGATAGAGAGTCTCCTATATTGTCACTTTCATATACTAGTGGGAATTTTTCATTATAGAACTTGGCTTGTTTATTCCAATGATGGGCTTCCTCAAATTTCCCTATGTCTTCATGAGCAAGCAAGTTGGATGCACACCCACTTAGTTTTTTTTGAGCTTTCATACACTTATAGCTCTAGTGCATCCGTTGCATGGCAATTCCTACTCACTCACATTGATATCTATTGATGGGCATCTCCATAGCTCATTGATACACCTAGTTGATGTGAGACTATCTCCTTCTTTTTGTCTTCTCCACAACCACCATATTCTATTCCACCTATAGTCCTATGTCCATAGCTCATGCTCATGTATTGGGTGAAAGTTGAAAAAGGTTGAGAATACTAAAGTATGAAACAATTGCTTGGCTAAAACCGGGGTTGTGCATGATTTGAATACTTTGTATGATGAAGATGGAGCATAGCCAGACTATATGATTTTGTAGGGATAGCTTTCTTTAGCCATAGTATTTTGAGAAGACGTGATTGCTTTATTAGTATGCTTGAAGTATTATAAAATTTATGTCAATATTAAACTTTTGTTTTGAATCTTATGGATCTGAACATTCATGCCACAATAACAAAAATTACATGGATAAATATGTCAGGTAGCATTCCACATCAAAAATTATGTTTTTATCGTTACCTACTCGAGGACGATTAGGAATTAAGCTTTGGATGCTTGATAAGTCTCTAACGTATCTATAATTTTTGATTGTTTCATGTTATTATATTATCTGTTTTGGATGTTTTATATGTATTAATATTCTATTTTATATTATCTTTGGGACTAACCTATTAACCTAGAGCCATGTGCTAGTTTCTGTTTTTCCTTGTTTTTGAACTTCGTAGAAAAGGAATACTAAACGGAGTTTAAAAGGAATAAAACTTCACAATGATTTTTCTTGGACTAGAAGACACCCAGGAGACTTGGAGTGCAAGTCAGAAGAGCCACGAGGCGGCGGTAAGGATGGAGGGCGCGCCCTAGGAGGGGGGTGCCCCCTACCTTGTGGGGCCCTCGTGTTGGAAATATGCCCTAGAGGCAATAATAAAAGTATTATTATATTTCATTGTTCATGATAATTGTCTTTTATTCATGCTATAACTGATTATCCGGAAATCGTAATACACGTGTGAATACATAGACCACAATATGTCCCTAGTGAGCCTCTAGTTGACTAGCTCGTTGTGATCAACAGATATTCATGGTTTCCTGACTATGGACATTGGATGTCGTTGATAACGGGATCACATCATTAGGAGAATGATGTGATGGACAAGACCCAATCCTAAGCATAGTACAAAGATCGTGTAGTTCGTTTGCTAGAGCTTTGCCAATGTCAAGTATCTCTTCCTTCGACCATGAGATCGTGTAACTCCCGGATACCGTAGGAGTGCCTTGGGTGTATCAAACATTGCAACGAATCGGGTGGCTATAAAGGTGCATTACGGTATCTCCGAAAGTATCTGTTGGGTTGACACGGATCGAGGCTGGATTTGTCACTCCGTATGACGGAGAGGTATCTCTGGGCCCACTCTGTAATGCATCATCATAATGAGCTCAAGGTGACCAAGGTGTTGGCCACGGATCATGCATTACGATCTGAGTAAAGTGACTTGCGTAACGAGACCGAACAAGGTATTGGGATACCAAGATCGAGTCTCGCAAGTAACGCACCGATTGACAAAGGGAATTGTATACAGGGTTTTGATCAATCCTCGACATCGTGGTTCAACCGATGAAATCATCGAGGAGCATGTGGGAGACAACATGGGTATCCAGATCCGCTGTTGGTTATTGCCCGAGAGTAGTCTCGGTCATGTCTCCATGTCTCCCGAACCCGTAGGGTCTACACTTAAGGTTCGGTGGCGCTAGGGTTATTAGGAAGACTAGTATGTGACTACCGAATGTTGTTTGAGTCCGGATGAGATCCCGGACGTCACGAGGAGTTCGGAATGGTCCGGAGGTGAAGTTTTATATATGGGAAGTTGTCATACGGACAACGGAAAGTTTCGGGTGTCTATCGGTAATGTACCGGGGCCACCGGAGGGGTTCCGGGGGTCCACCGGGAGGGGCCACCCCTCCCGGAGGGCCACGTGGGCCGCAAAGGGAAGGGAGCCAGCCTGGAGGCTGGGCGCCCCACCTTGGGCCCATGCGCCTAGGGTTGGGGGAACCCTGAGGGGGGCGCCCCCCTTGCTTGGGGGCAAGCCTCCCTCCACGCCGCCCCCTCTAGATCCCATCTAGAGGGTCGGGTATTGCCCCTTCGCCTATAAATAGAGGGGTGGGGAGAGGGCTGCTGTACACAACTCCAAGGCGCAGCCCCTCCCCTCCCCAACACCTCTCCTCCTCCGTAAGCGCTTGGCGAAGCCCTGTCGGAGTACTGCTGCACCAACACCACCACGCCGTCGTGCTGCCGTTGGAGCGAGCTTCCTCAACCTCTCCTTCCCCCTTGCTGGATCAAGAAGGAGGAGACGTCTCCCGTCCGTACGTGTGTTGAACGCGGAGGTGCTTTCTGTTCAGCACTTGGACATCGGTGATTCGAATCACGTCGAGTACGACTCCATCATCACCATCCCCTTGCAAGCTTCCGCACGTGATCTACAAGTGGTATGTAGATGCAAACTCTCTCCCATGACTCGTTGCTTAGATGAACTCATAGATGGATCTTGGTGAAACCGTAGGAAAAATTCTAATTTTTCGCAACGTTCCCCAACAAAGGGCATCATGAGCTAGGTCTATGCGTAGTTCTCTAATGCACGAGTAGAACACAATTTTGTTGTGGGCGTGGATCTTGTCAACTTGCTTGCCTCTACTAGTCTTTTCTTGCTTCAGCGGTATTGTGGGATGAAGCGGCCCGGACCAACCTTACACGTACGCTTACGTGAGACCGGTTCCACCGATTGACATGCACTAGTTGCATAAGGTGGCTGGCGGGTGTCTGTCTCTCCCACTTTAGTTGGAGCGGATTCGATGAACAGGGCCCTTATGAAGGGTAAATAGAAGTTGACAAAATCACGTTGTGGTTATTAAGTAGGTAAGAAAACGTTCTTGCTAGAACCCAATTGCAGCCACGTAAAGATGCAACAACAATTAGAAGGACGTCTAACTTGTTTTTGCAGCGATTGATCATGTGATGTGATATGGCCAGAAGTTGTGATGAATGATGAATTGTGATGTATGAGATCATGTTCTTGTAATAGGATTCACGACTTGCATGTCGATGAGTATGTTTGTATGACCTGCGTGTCATTGAAGAACGCCATGTAAACTACTTTACTTTATTGCTAAACGCGTTAGCCATAGAAGTAGAAGTAGTCGTTGGTGTGACAACTTCATGAAGACACGATGATGGAGATCATGATGATGGAGATCATGGTGTCAAGCCGGTGACAAGATGATCATGGAGCCCCGAAGATGGAGATCAATGGAGCTATATGATATTGGCCATATCATGTCACAACTATATATAATTGCATGTGATATTTATTATGTTTATGCATCTTGTTTACTTAGGACGACGGTAGTAAATAAGATGATCCCTTACAAAAATTTCAAGAAGTGTTCTCCCCTAACTGTGCACCGTTGCTACAGTTCGTCGCTTCTAAGCACCACGTGATGATCGGGTGTGATGGATTCTTATGTTCACATACAACGGGTGTAAGACAGTTTTACACAGCGAAAACACTTAGGGTTAACTTGACGAGCCTAGCATGTACAGACATGGCCTCAGAACACGGAGACCGAAAGGTCGAACACGAGTCGTATGGAAGATACGATCAACATGAAGATGTTCACCGACGATGACTAGTCCGTCTCACGTGATGATCGGACACGGGCTAGTCGACTCGGATCGTGTGACACTTAGATGACTAGAGGGATGTCTAATCTAAGTGGGAGTTCATAATTTGATTAGAACTTTATTATCATGAACTTAGTCTAAAACCTTTGCAAATATGTCTTGTAGATCAAATGGCCAACGCTAATGTCAACATGAACTTCAACGCTTCCTAGAAAACCAAGCTGAAAGATGATGGCAGCAACTATACGGACTGGGTCCGAACCCGAGGATCATCCTCATAGCTGCCAGAAGCAATATGTCCTAGAAGGACCGCTAGGTGACGCTCCGTCCTGCAGAACCAAGACATTATGAATGCTTGGCAAACTCGTCTTGATGATTACTCCCTCAAGGCGGCATGCTTTACAGCTTAGAACCGGGGCTCCAAAAGCGTTTTGAGCATCACGGAGCATATGAGATGTTCAAGAGCTGAAACTAGTTTTCCAAGCTCATGCCAGGTCGAGAGATATGATGTCTCCGACAAGTTCTATAGTTGTAAGATGGAGGAAAATAGTTACGTCGGTGAGCACATCCTCAAGATGTCCGGGTTGCACAACAAGATGACCCAAATGAACATTAACCTCCCGTGATGAGGCGGTCATTGATGAATCCTCCGATCACTCCCACCAAGCTACAAGAGCTTTGTGATGAACTACAACATGCAGGGGATGGTGAAGACCATTCTGAAGTGTTCTCGATGTTGAAGTCGCAGAGGCTGAAATCAAGAAAGAACATCAAGTGTTGATGGTCAATAAGACCACTAAGTTCAAGAAGGGCAAGGGTAAGAAGAACTTCAAGAAGGACGGCAAAGATGTTGTCGCACCGGTAAGCTGCTGCGGGAAGAAGTCAAAGAATGGACCCAAGCACGAGACGGAGTGCTTTTATTGCAAGGGAAGGGTCACCGAAGCGGAACTGCCCCAAATACTTAGCGGATAAGAAGGCCGCAACACCAAAGGTATATTTGATATACATGTAATTGATGTGTACCTTACCAAGATCGTAGTAACTCCCGGGTATTTGATACCGTGTCGTTGCTCATATTTGTAACTCACAGCAGAGCTGCGGAATAAACGGAGATGGCGAAGGGCGAGGTGACGATGCGCGTCGGGAATGGTTCAGTCGATGTGATCGCCGTCGCACGCTGCCTCTACATTTACCTACGGGATTAGTTTTGAACCTTAATAATTGTTATTTAGTGCCAAGTTTGAGCATGAACATTGTATCCGGATCTCGTTTGATACGAGATGGCTACTCATTTAAGTCGAGAATAATGGTTGTTCGATTTATATGAGAGATATGTTTTATGGTCATGCTTCGATGGTCAATGGTTTATTCTTAATGAATCTCGAGCGTAATATTACACATGTTCATAGTGTGGATGCCAAAAGATGTAAAGTTGATAACGATAGTCCCACATACTTGTGGCATCGCCGCCTTTGGTCACATTGGTGTCAAGCGCATGAAGAAGCTCCATGCTGATGGACTTTAGAGTCTCTTGATTATGAATCGTTTGACACATGCGAACCATGCCTTATGGGCAAATGACCAAGACTCCGTTCTCCGGAACAATGGAGTGAGCAACCAACTTGTTGGAAATCATACATACCGATGTGTGCGGTCCAATGAGCGTTGAGGCTCATGGAGGATATCGTTATCTTCTCACTCTCCGATGACTTAAGTAGATATGGGTATGTCTACTTAATGAAACACAAGTCTGAGACCTTTGAAAAGTTCAAGGAATTTCAGAATGAGGTGGAGAATCAACGTGACCGAAAGATAAAGTTCCTACGATCAGATCGTGGAGGAGAATACTTAAGTCACGAATTTGGTACACACTTAAGGAAATGTGGAATCATTTCACAACTCACGCCGCCTGGAACACCTCAGCGAAACGGTGTGTCCGAACGTCGTAATCGCACTCTATTGGATATGGTGTGGTCTATGATGTCTCTTATCGATTTACCGCTATCATTTTGGGGATACGCTCTAGAGACAGCTACATTCACTTTAAATAGGGCACCGTCTAAATCCGTTGAGACGACACCGTATGAATTATGGTTTGGGAAGAAACCTAAGCTGTCGTTTCTAAAAGTTTGGGGATGCGATGCTTATCTCAAGAAACTTCAACCTGAAAAGCTCAAACCCAAGTCAGAAAAATGCGTCTTCATAGGATACCCTAAGGAAACTGTCGGGTATACCTTCTACTTAAGATCCGAGGGCAAGATCTTTGTTGCCAAGAACGGATGCTTTCTGGAAAAAGAGTTTCTCTCGAAAGAAGTAAGTGGGAGGAAAGTAGAACTCGATGAAGTACTACCTCTCGAACGGGAAAGTGGTGCAGCGCAGGAGACCGTTCCTGTGATGCCCACACCAACTGAAGAGGAAAACAATGATGATGATCAAGGTACTTCGGATCAAGTTGCTACTGAACTTCGTAGGTCCACAAGGACACGTTCCGCACCAGAGTGGTACGGCAACCCTGTCCTGGAAATCATGTTGTTAGACAACGGTGAACCTTCGAACTATGAAGAAGCGATGGCGGGCCCGGATTCCAACAAATGGCTTGAAGCCATGAAACCGAGATAGAATCCATGTATGAAAACAAGGTATGGACTTTGACAAACTTGCACGATGATCGGCGAGCTATAGAAAACAAATGGATTTTTAAGAAGAAGACGGACGCGGATGGTAATGTTACCATCTATAAGGCTCGACTTGTCGCTAAGGGTTATCGACAAGTTCAAGGGATTGACTACGACGAGACATTCTCTCCGTAGCGAAGCTGAAGTCCGTCCGAATCATGTTAGCAATTGCCGCATACTATGATTATGAGATATGGCGATGGACGTCAAAACGGCATTCCTTAACGGACATCTTAAGGAAGAGCTGTATATGATGCAGCCGGAAGGTTTTGTCGATCCTAAGAACGCTAACAAAGTATGCAAGCTCCAACGGTCCATTTATGGACTGGTGCAAGCATCTCGGAGTTGGAACATTCGCTTTGATGAGATGATCAAAGCGTTTAGTTTATGAGACTTATGAAGAAGCTGCGTTTACAAGAAAGTGAGTGGGAGCTCAGAGCATTTCTCCTACTATATGTAGATGACATACTCTTGATGGGAAATGATACAAAACTTCCGACAACATTAAGGCCTACTTGAATAAGTGTTTTTCAATGAAGGACCTTGGAGAAGCTGCTTATATATTAGGCATCAAGATCTATAGAGATAGATCGAGACGCCTCATAGGTCTTTCACAAAGCACATACCTTGATAAGATTTTGAAAAGGTTCAAAATGGATCAGCCCAAGAAGGGTTCTTGCCTATGTTACAAGGTGTGAGATTGAGCTCAGCTCATCACCGACCACGCAAAAGATAAAGAAGAGATGAGTGTCATCCCTATGCTTCAGCCATAGGATCTATTATGTATGCCATCTGTGTACTGGACCTGGTGTAAACCTTGCCGTAAGTTTGGTAGAAAGATACCAAAGTAATCCCAGCAAGGAACACCGGACAGCGGTCAAGAATATCCTCAAGGCACGAAAAGGACGAAGGACATGTTTTCGCTTATGGAGGAGACGAAGAGCTCGTCGTAAAGGGTTACGCCGACGCTAGTTTCGACTCAGATCTGGATGACTCTAAGTCACAAACCGGATCGTGTATATGTGGAATGGTGGAGCGATGAGTGGTGCAGCCGCAAGCGAAGCGTCGGGCGGGATCTACGTGTGAAGCGGAGTACATGGCAGCCTCGGAGGCAGCGATGAAGCGATTTGGGTGAAGGAGTTCATCACCGACCTAGAGTCATACCCAATGCGTCGGGGCCGATCAAACTCTTTCGTGACAACACTGGAGCTATTGCCCTTGCCAAGGAGCCTGGTTTCACAAGAAGACCGAGCACATCAAGCGTCGCTTCAACTCCATCCGTGAAAATGTTCAAGATGGAGACATAGAGATTTGCAAAGTACACACGGATCTGAATGTCGCAGATCCGCTGACTAAACTCTCTCATGAACAAAACATGATCAACACCGAACTCTATGGGTGTTCGATTCATCACAATATAACTAGATTGGTGACTCTAGTGCAAGTGGGAGGCTGTTGGAAATATGCCCTAGAGGCAATAATAAAAGTATTATTATATTTCATTGTTCATGATAATTGTCTTTTATTCATGCTATAATCGTATTATCCGAAATCGTAATACACGTGTGAATACATAGACCACAATATGTCCCTAGTGAGCCTCTAGTTGACTAGCTCGTTGTGATCAACAGATAGTCATGGTTTCCTGACTATGGACATTGGATGTCGTTGATAACGGGATCACATCATTAGGAGAATGATGTGATGGACAAGACCCAATCCTAAGCATAGCACAAAGATCGTGTAGTTCGTTTGCTAGAGCTTTGCCAATGTCAAGTATCTCTTCCTTCGACCATGAGATCGTGTAACTCCCGGATACCGTAGGAGTGCCTTGGGTGTATCAGACGTCGCAACATAACTGGGTGACTATAAAGGTGCATTACAGGTATCTCCGAAAGTATCTGTTGGGTTGACACGGATCGAGACTGGGATTTGTCACTCCGTATGACGGAGAGGTATCTCTGGGCCCACTCGGTAATGCATCATCATATTGAGCTCAAGGTGAGCAAGGTGTTGGCCACGGATCATGCATTACTAAGATGAGTAAAGTGACTTGCGGTAACGAGACTGAACAAGGTATTGGGATACCGACGATCGAGTCTCGGGCAAGTCACGCACCGATTGACAAAGGAATTGTATCTGTGGTTTTGATCAATCCTCGACATCGTGGTTCAACCGATGAAATCATCGAGGAGCATGTGGGAGCCAACATGGGTATCCAGATCCCGCTGTTGGTTATTGCCCGAGAGTAGTCTCGGTCATGTCTGCATGTCTCCCGAACCCGTAGGGTCTACACACTTAAGGTTCGGTGACGCTAGGGTTATTAGGAAGACTAGTATGTGACTACCGAATGTTGTTCGGAGTCCCGGATGAGATCCCGGACGTCACGAGGAGTTCCGGAATGGTCCGGAGGTGAAGTTTTATATATGGGAAGTTGTCATACGGACACCGGAAAGTTTCGGGGGTCTATCGGTAATGTACCGGGGCCACCGGAGGGGTTTCGGGGGTCCACCGGGAGGGGCCACCCCTCCCGGAGGGCCACATGGGCCGCAAAGGGAAGGGAGCCAGCCCCTGGAGGGCTGGGCGCGCCCCCCACCTTGGGCCCATGCGCCTAGGGTTGGGGGGGAAACCCTGAGGGGGGCGCCCCCCTTGCTTGGGGGGCAAGCCTCCTCCCGCCGCCGCGCCCCTCTAGATCCCATCTAGAGGGTCGGGCCCCTGCCCCTTCCCCTATAAATAGAGGGGTGGGGGAGGGCTGCTGACACAACTCAAGGCGCAGCCCTCCCTCCCAACACCTCTCCTCCTCCGTAAGCGCTTGGCGAAGCCTGCCGAGATCTTCTGCACCAACACCACCACGCCGTCGGCTGCCGTTGGAGCGCTTCCTCAACCTCTCCTTCCCCTTGCTGGATCAAGAAGGAGGAGACGTCTCCGTCCCGCACGTGTGTTGAACGCGGAGGTGCTGTCCGTTCAAGCACTTGGACATCGATGATTCAATCACGCCGAGTACGACTCCATCATCACCATCCCCTTGCAAGCTTCCGCACGTGATCTACAAGTGGTATGTAGATGCAAACTCTCTCCCATGACTCGTTGCTTAGATGAACTCATAGATGGATCTTGGTGAAACCGTAGGAAAAATTTTAATTTTCTGCAACGTTCCCCAACACCTCGGTGACTCCCTGACCTAGATCTTCCTCCTATATATTCACATATATTCCAAATCCACCAGAAGCATCCACGAAAACACTTTTCCACCGCCGCAACCTTCTGTCCCCGTGAGATCCCATCTTGCGGCCTTTTCCGGCATCCTGCCGGAGGGTGATTCTATCACGAAGGGCATCTACATCAGCTCTATTGCCCTTCCGATGAAGCGTGAGCAGTTTACCTCAGATCTACGGGTCCATAGCTAGTAGCTAGATGGCTTCTTCTCTCTCTTTGTTTCTCAATACCATGTTCTCCTCGATGTTCTTGGAGATCTATCCGATGTAATCTTCTTTTATGGTGTGTTTGTCGAGATCCGATGAATTGTGGTTTTATGATCAACTTATGTATGAATATTATTTGAATCTTCTCTGAATTCTTATATGCATGTTTTGGTATCTTTGTATTTCTCTTCGAATTATCGGTTTGGTTTGGCCAACTAGATTGGTTTTTCTTACAATTTGAGAGGTGCTTAGCTTTGGGATCAGTCTTGCATGATTTCACCCAGTGACAAAGTAGGGGTAGCGAGACACGTATTGAATTGTTGCCATCGAGGATAAAAAGATGGGGTTTTCATCATATTGCTTGAGTTTATTCCTCTAGATCATGTCATCTTACTTAAGGCGTTACTCCGTTCTTTATGAACTTAATACTCTAGATGCATGCTGGATATCAGTCGATGTGTGGAGTAATAGTAGTAGATGCAGGCAGGAGTCGGTCTACTTGACATGGACGTGATGCCGATATTGCATAATTATTGCTTTGGGTATCGTCATAACTTTGCGCTTTTCTATCAATTGCTCGACAGTAATTTGTTCACCCACCGTATTATTTGCCTTCATGAGAGAAGCCTCTAGTGAAACATATGGCCCCCGGGTCTATTTTCCATCATATTAGTTTCCGATCTTCTATTTTCCATCATATTAGTTTCCGATCTTCTATTTCCGATCATATTAGTTTCCGATCTACTGTTTTGCAATCTTTTATTTCCAGATCTATAAACCAAAAAAACCAAAAAACATTTTATCTTCTGTTCAGTTTTATCTATCTCTATCGGATCTCACCTTTGCAAGTGACTGTGAAGGGATTGGCAACCCTTTATCGCGTTGGGTGCAAGTGTTTGATTGTTTGTGTAGGTACATTTATTTGGGACTTGCGCGTTTCTCCTACTAAATTGATACCTTGGTTCTTAACCGAGGGAAATATTTATCTCTACTTGCTGCATCACCCTTTCCTATTTAAGAAAAAACCAACGCAAGCTCAAGAAGTAGCAATGCCTCAAGTTGCATTGCTCGCGTTTGGCTTTGAAAAAAGTTGCCATTCAAATGTTTCTTTTGCTAGAGTCAGGCCTATGGGTGCTTTAAGTTCCTTACGTGCCAAGGTCTTAGACATTCAAATGGTCTAAGGGCCTATTTGGTTCCAATAATCACCTCAGGTGACTTAAAACCAGTGACTTATAAGTCACGCCTGTTTGGTTGTCACCTGACACATCCTCCCACACCAATCAACATCATGCAGGTGGTGGGACCCATGCAAAGGGGGGTGACTTATAAGTTTTAAGTTGGGGTGGAGCAACTTATGACTTATAAGTTGGGGTGACTTATAAATCGGGTCTGTTTGGCAAAATAAGTCACTTTTTTTATTTTTCGATTTATAAGTTGGTGACTTATTTGAAACCAAACAGGCCTAAATAAACTAGATCCAATAGGTTCCCTCCCTGCCTTCCCTCCAATTTTCGTTGTCGCTGGGCACGCGTAGAGGAGCACATCACAGGCTGCCAATACGGCAATACCGTCGTCTACACGTCGCCCGACGCAAACCGTGCGGCGTCGCGGTCGGCACGCACGGCGCCATTATAAAAACTGAGCACATAGGCTGTGGCACTGAGCCACTGACAACGTAAGCGGTGCAGGCAACAGAAGTCGGTCAGAGAGAAGGTGCCAAGGCACGTACCTACCTCTACGCAGCAACGCACAGTAAAGCCAACAACAACTTTTGGGGTCAAGAGACACGGGCCTCGCCAAAGCGTGGTGCGTGCGTGCCCGTGGCGCCTGCGTGCGACCGCCTGTGGATGTGGATCAGTGGAAGTGGAAGAAAGCCAAACCCCAAAATGCCAAAGGCGTAGGTGTAGCATGCATGCACGTCCGCCCAGGCTTTTCGTGCGGATAAATAATGGGATTGTCTAATTGACATCTGACTGTTTTCCTTTTTGAAAACAGTCAAATTTCTTGTCCAATGACAACGTTACAGCTGTACTACCACGACAGCCATCAAAAAAGGAGAAAAACAACGCGCTAACGGGTCCGCCAACCATCCGACCCGCTTTCTCCAGAAAACAAAACCTCCACCTAATCAGGGACCACAAACAGTACTTCCTGGTAGCTTGCAAACCACGCAACATGTCAAAAACGCTATACAAGACCCCCACCTCGAAAAAACTCTACACAGATCTCACCTAACCGGATCTGGCGACACCCCGTGGGAAAAGGGGAGGCGAACATGACAGATCGGGGGGGAGGAGAGCTCCCAGGAAGAGAAGAACGAAGAGGAAACGCACAGATCACAGACGGGGATGAACCTGCTGATCACGAAAAAGCTGAAGACCATGATCCACAGGTCAGCAACTCCTCTGCATCAACTCTTGTTTTCACCCCCCTCATATGTCTCTTGCGCTGACAGTTTCACAAAGATTTTCATTCGATCTACTCTGAAACATAGGAGAGAGATCAACATCAGAGCCACAACAAAAAATTGCGCTGTAAAATTCCTCTAAAAATCACTATTTAACTAGCCTTGTATCCTCTAAATTTACAGTGTAACTTTCTCTTAAATTCCAGAGTAAAAGAAGTTCCAAAAACAAAATGAAGTAATTACAAAAATGCAAGAACATATACACTACAAAAAACACAGAAAGTACAGAGAAAAAATAGTTGCAAACAAAAAGAAGTAATTACAGAGCAAAAAAGAACATAGTAAATTATAGTACAGAAAACACAGTAAGTACATTCTAAATTCCTCCTAAATTACAGTAAAAAAACAAAGTAAGTACACTATAAATTCCTCGTAAAAACGTAGTAAGTTACACAGAAAAGTACACTGTAAAATTCCTCCTAAATCCCCAGAGTAAACTACTAGTTACAGACAAAAATGCTTGAAAAATTCAGACAAACTAGTCGCATAGTAAGCCATATTCATACAAAATGCTTGGTAGCTGATGCTTCTTACTGTAGTATTGCATTTTCTCAGTAACATGTCATACAAACATTCAAAAATTACTCTGATGCTACCTTGAAAAATTACAGAGCAATACCAAAAATTCACTGTTATTCTTCTTTTCATTTAATTATTATGGAAAATTTACATTGAAAGTACACGAGACATTTACACTGGAAAAAAATGCACTAGAAAAATGCAGTGTAAAAGCCCCTCATGATTGTGTTCTTTCTATTGCTATGTTCTTTGTTGCTCATCGTTATGATAACACTGACATTGAACTGTCCAAAATGTTTAAGGAGAGGAGCATGATGAGGGCAGTGATTGAAGAGGATCTACTGAGATTATCACAGGAAGAACTCATACTGAATGTGAGATGCAGTTGCAAAAACTTTTTTAATATACATAAAAGATAAAAAAGCTAACACAATGATCATGCAGAATCATTTTCTTTCATCGCTCCTTCATTCCGACATTATATACAAGGTAAACATCTAAAAATCATTAAAATACACAGTACATTTCAGGAGAATGGTTGAAAAAAACTTGTGATGAACCTTGCAGGTACATTCAGCAGATGGATCTATGAACATTGCCGAAGCTATGTATGAAAACTCCAGGAGCAAAACAAATGACAGTATCATCACAACAAATGATGGCCATGTAAGCAGACCTACATCTGAATACCTACTACAAGAGAAAATGCTGAATAAAAACACACTAACAATCATTAAACTTACTTTGCAGACAATGGAGGCAGACTTGCATCGAGAAATGCCAGTGGCCGAAGATGGGGCAGGAGAATCCGATCCATGGGACACAAACTTGAACGACAACATCAATCTGCAACAGGTAGACACCACAAAATTAAAAAAAAGAAGTACATAACGTTTCAGAAGAAAAGTAACTAAAAATAAAAATCTGTAAATGTTGCAGGAGCCTAAAGAAGTTGATCCCAGTGTAGCACCGGCTAACACGAACTCTAGTACAGGCAGGGACGAAGAAGAAAAAAAAGAACCAGAACACTCACTACAACAAGAGGGAGAAGATGAATTCCTTGACGAAGAAGACATTGAAAAATTCCTGCAAAATGAAGAAGAAGCTGCATCAGAGGGAAATCTGATGAACACTAGCAGTAATTTCAAGCCTCAATTAGGCATGCAGTTCAAAACAAAGGAAGAAGCTCAGGAATATTTCAATTTCTACTCGAAAGTGGCAGGATTTTCAGTGGCTACAGTAGCAATCTCAAGAACATCGAGCAAAAAAAGGAACAATGAGGTGACAAGGATAACAATGAAGTGCAACAAGTGGGGCAAGACAAAGGAAATAGATAAGGAATGCATAGTGCCCATGAGAAAATCTACGGTCATAGCTAAAACAGATTGTAAAGTCGTCATGGTCATATCAGAAAAAGGAGGCATGTGGGAAATCACAAGACAAGAACTAGAACACAACCATGAGTTAACACCAAACAGTAGATTCTTCAGGTCGCATAAGTACATGTCGGATGAAGAGAAGTGCTTGATAAGGGTGCTGAAGCATACAAACCTGGAAACAAGAAGGATTGTAGCTGTCTTGGCTTACTTGAGAGGAGGAATGGCTCATCTGCCCTACACAAAGAAACATGTCACAAACTATGCAGCAACAATTAACAGAGACATCGCAAACTCTGACATGATGGAAGTAGTGCAAATGTTCAACAAAAAACAAACATAAAATCCTGGCTTTTGCTACTCGTTTGAGCTAGATGGAGAGAATAAAGTGAGGAGCTTATTCTGGACAGATGTGAGGTCAAGAATGATGTATGACATATGTGGAGACTGCATCAGTTTTGACACTACATTCCTAACAAACAAGTACAACTTGCCGTTTGCACCCTTTGTTGGCATATCCCCACATGGCAACACATACTTGTTTGCTTGTGCATTCATCATCAATGAGACAAAAGAAACATTTGCTTGGTTGTTTGAACAATTCCTGATGGCTATGGGAGGAAAGCATCCTATATCGATCATTACGCATCAGACAAGGCAATGCAAGCAGCAATTGAAAAAGTTTTTCCTAATGCTACCCATAGGAGCTGCCTCTTCCACATAAAGAAGAAGGCAGAGGAAAAAGTTGGGCCCTGCTTCCAAGCTAATGAGGGACTCTATGAAGATTTCCAGGACATTGTGGACAACTCCTTGACAGTTGAAGAATTTGAAACACAATGGCAAGAAATGATAGAAAAATTCCAAGTTCATCACATCAAGTACTTTAATGACATGTGGGAAAACAGGAAAAAGTTCATCCCAGTGTACTTCAAGGACAGATTCTTCCCATTCATACAAACTACAGCAAGAAGCGAAGGGACAAACGCCCTTTTCAAAAAAGGGGTTGGAGCTAAATTTAGTGCTACAAGCTTTTTGAGAGAGTATGACCGGATACTTGATGTTGTGCATGACAGGGAAGAAGAATGCGACCATGTTTCTAGAAACAAGAAAGTTGCACAGAAAGCATTTTGGTCGAAATATAGCATAGAAAGGCAAGCACATGAGCTATACAACATCGGAATTTTTAGGAAATTCCAGTTTAAAATGGCAGACACAACAAGGCTACATGTCTTTGAGCAAGAAAAGGACAAATACTACATTGTGACACAAGCTGAAAACTACCCTATAAAAGAACTCCGGAAAAGGTTGTACCTAGTGCAAGTTGGACTAAAAGAAGAAGAATACTCTTGCATCTGTTGTGCGTTCCAAAAAGATGGCCTGCTATGCTCGCACGTACTTCGAGTGATGATCCATCTCAACATCGAAAAGATACCAGAAAAATACATCATTGACAGATGGAGGAAGACTGACTACAAGCTTGATATTACAAAAACACCAGCTGTTGCAGCTGAAAACTCCACACTAAGGTACAATGTGTTAGCAAGGAAATTGGTGCATGTGGCATCAATAGCTTCGAAGAAGAAGAGGAAATATGAGTATTTGTTGGGAGAGTTGGACAGGATACAGAAAAGGTTACGGGAAATGGATGATGAAGAAGAAACAATGAATGAGGGGCAAAGTGCAACAACAAGAACAGTTACATTTGTGCCAACAGCGGGAGAGGTAGAAGGAACAACAGCATCATTCACAATTCAAGACCCAGATGTAGCAAAAACAAAAGGCAGACCAAGGATGCTAACTATTCGTGAAGCAATAAAGCAGAACAAGTTCTACAAATGTTCACACTGTGGATCGCAGAAACACACAGTAAAGAATTGCACGAACCTTGACAAGGTGTACAACAAGCCTAAAGGGAAACAACCTAAGCAGTCAAACCCAAGGAATGTCAAGAAAGGTAAGTAAAAAAAATTGAAATGAGCTCTACTTGATTGCAAGTATATATTTTAATACCACTCATTCGACACAGGTGGAGAAAAACAAGTGAAGTAGCCAGAGCAACAACGGCAAGAAGAAGACCGAACCAACAACACAACACAACCACGAGCACAACCCTCCGGAAGAAGTGAAGAAAACAATTGACCATGACGTGAGATAAATGTGAAAAGACAAGATGACAAGGCAGGAAAGTGAAGATGAGTAGGAGGGAAAAAAGTGATAGGGAAAACTAGTAGTGAACAAGGAATGTACTGTGATGGAAAAAGCAGTGTTGCTACCTATTTTTGAATTCATTGTTGGTCATCAACAATTATCACTGCTGCTACCTAATTTGAAAAAATCGTTGTTTTACTGTAATTGAGAGGAGTGTTGCTACATGATTTCGATCTGCTTTGACCGAATTACGCTACAATACATACATTTCAACGAAAAATGTAAAAAAGCCTATAGAACATTTCAGGAAAATGTGGGAGAGCGGAAAGTACCTGACAAAGACTGAAGAGAACAAAGACGCGGAGTTAAAATCGACGAGATGATCCACAAAAGAACAAGTAAAGATGGAGATTCTTCACCTACAAAACACAGATCAACATCAAAACTATAAATTTAGTGTAATTACAGTGTGGACACCAAAAACATTAGCAACACTTTCAAATCCCTTGATCTTGTAGTGATTGTTAAAATACATAGAAAATCAATGTACAAAAACACAAAATGGAATTTACATTAAACTATCAGGCATCTAAAATTGAAACTTCCCCAGGAGTTACATTAAACTATCAGGCATCTAAAATTAAACTATCCAATACTTTCAAAACCCAAGTATTTACACCGAGCTTACACTGTAAAAAACGCATAAACTTACAGTGTAAATTTCATAGGACTTACACTGTAACTTCCAAAAAAATTACAGTGTAAGTCCTAGCAAGCCTCTGAATTTACATTGTGGGAAAGAAACATAAGAAATGGAAAACCTACATAAATTCATGGGAATAAACATAGAAAACTACTACAGTAAACTACACTACTACAAAAATACAGTAACAAGGGACCAAAATTACACTGCAGAACAAAAGAAACTAGCTAGAACGACGAAAAGGCACGCCCAAAATTAAACACAAAGGGAAAAAATGAAAAAGCCCAGCAAGCATTCTTTTACCTGAAAACAAAATGAACTAGTAAGTTTAACAATCTGAGTTTAAGTGTTGGGGGGCTTCAGAAAAGAATTAAGCCAACCCTGCAACAACAAACAAACAGACAAAAAAATGATTAGAATATACTAAACACCCCAAAAGGAAAAACAAAAGCAAAAATAAATTGTTGGGTGGAAATTAACCTTGATAACCCAAGAACGTCCAACTGCCGCTGAAGCAACCATGCTTAAAAATGCATTAAAAAATAAAAAGTAAAATCAAAACAACCACAAAAAGGAACAAACACAACAATATATAGAACAAAAAAAGACAATGAAACCATCCTCCTCATACTACTCTGTAAAAAAAGTCACTAAATCACAACATTGAAAATCAAACAGCTGTCCAATACACCATACATCACATGAAGGCCAAAAAGTGTACAAAATTGTCGCATTCAGTCACACTATTGAAAAAACACACAAGGCCAGCAGTACTACTATCTAAAATCTCTCAAATGCCTAGTTTTAAGCAAAGCCTTCAAATGCCGGACATGCATCTTCCAGGAACACCTAAGCCATGACCTGTACAAAAAAAAACAGACTTTAAAACTACTTCAACAAGAATAAGACACATCAAACCAAAAATCAAAAGAAAAGCATACAAAAAAACTCACATCATCAAAGAAATGTGTGACAAAAGTCTTGTCGACACTGTTGAATCCACTGAAGTACAACTCATTTGCCAATCTGATTCTTATGTTGTCAACATCGGATGCGCCAAACATATTGCCAATTGGGGTCCTAGGAGTCCAGTGCTTCAGGTACATGACAGTAAAAACACCACAATCATCCCTGCAAAAGAAGAAAAACCGTGAAGATAAATGGACAAAAGACACCCCCGAAATGGAAAAAGGAAAAATACATACCAATTATTTTGCTGTGGAAGAGTAGGATACACAATGTCAAAATTCTCAAAGTCGATGCGCTTACGCAACAAAGGAGTCACAAACTGATCCCAGATTGTTATGAAGTTTGCAATCTAGATTGAAAATGATGGAATAATAATGAGTGCAACAACACAACTAGAAAAAGTAAAAGTCGTGATTAACTAAAGTGAAAAATATGTTTGATTACCAATTTATCACGGATTCCCAGGTGAAAATGATCCTTTGCCCCATACAGAGAATCAAGAAATGCAAAGGCCCTCTCCTTCAAGCAAACAACAAAGGTAAACCAATGGTTCTCCTGTCCAATGGGGAAGAATAACTGCACACCAAAATCCAGACCAAATTAGACTTCAAACAAATTAAATTAAAAATAACTAAAAGAACAAAATACAATAACAAGATATATGAACTAAAAAATGAAGCAAAAAAGAACTAACCAGATTACTTCTCCACATTGGGAAAGCACTGTTAGCACCAGTGAAAGCGTTGCCTACAATTTCAACATCAGAGCCTCTCAGGATGGTTTCCTGAAAAAAAGAGAAGAGAACATAACTACAAAACTGAAAAACAAAAAGGAAGATAACACCACAGTTAAAATGCTTAAAAAAATGGCACAAAATAACAAAACAATGACACAAATACAACATACCCCGATATAAGAGAAGAAGAAATGTTTCTTTGATACTGATGGGTGAGCTTGTTTGAACAGATACCGACAAACACACAAAATCAAGAAATTATCCACATGTTCTCTTGACTTCAAAGTTGCAAGATTACGATAGCTACAGTAGGCTCGGTCATATCGAATTGCTTCATACCTATGAAAAAAAAACAAAGAAGAAATAAATTCACATAGGGAAATGAGGTAAAAGTAAGAACCTACTAAAATGACAGCTACAAACACTACGAGTCTAAAAAGAAATTCATACATTAGCATTTGATAAAAGCATATAGAAAAAAGGAAAAGTACACAAGGCCAGCAAAACGTACTTGCACCAACTTTCATGATTTCCAATTTGCACCATTGCTTGGTGGTGTCGCCTTTCTTTGACAGTGACAGGAAACTTGTTACCCTGAGCAACATAAGGATCCGAGTTAAATCTACCTGGTAAAACCATCCTGCGAGGTTGATGACCACCAGATGAACCACTAGGAAAAACGAAAGATGCGCCATCAGCTTTAGGAACTTGAGCAGGAGAGAGATCTCTAGAGGCATTCCCGGAAGACAAAATTTCTACTTCTGGACTAGCACCAGCCTGAAAAACATCACAAAAAAGAAGCGGAAGGAAAATAAAAAAAGGATGAAAACAAAAGGAAACAGGATGACTAAATTATGAAAAATATAAACACAATAGAAAAAGCAAAAGAGAAAATGCCATTACTTTTTGATTCTTAGGGAAACGACTAGTTGATTGAGCTTCTACCAAGTTGAAGTTGTTAAGCTTGTTGTAAGCAGCATCATTAGATCTTGAAAGGTCCTTGCATCTATCAACAAAACTGGAACTCCCCACAATTTGAACATCGTCTATTGCCTTCTACAAACATTGAAGAAAAACCATTAGATTAAGATGATGCAATAACTAACTGTGCTGCAACTACCAACAGAGACACCAAAAACTATAGTGTAAAAAACTCTACTCAATTACTATAAGCTCCATAAAAATTACGGTGTAGAACTCTACACAATTACAGCGTAGACGCTATGCTTAATTACAGTGCAAAACTCTAAGAAAATACAGTGTCAAAAAGTCTAGGAAACATACACTGTAATCCCCACCGAAAATACAGTCCACACAAAAAACAGGGCATAAAATTCTGCTGATTTTTACATTGTAAACACTAGGGATACATTTCAAAAATACAGTGAAAACCTCTGTCAAACTACAGTGTAAAAGCCTCAGAAATTACATTGCAGAATTACAGTATCCAAACACACAACTTACAGTGTAAAACTCTACTTAAATACAGTGTAAAGTCCTGAAAAACTACATTCTCAACCATTCTCAAATTACAGTACTAAAAACACACAACTTACACTGTAAAACTATGGATAATTACATAGAAAATAATGCAAAACAAACAGCCCCCAAACCATACGTTTGAAAGAAAAAATACAGTGTAAACCTCTACCAAACTACAGTGTAAAGGCCTCAGAAATTACATTGCAGAATTACACTATCCAAAACACACAACTTACAATGTAAAACTCTACTTAATTACAGTGTAAAGTTCTGAAAAAAATACATTGTCAGCCATACTCAAATTACAGTACTAAAACACACAACTTACACTGTAAAAACTATGGATAATTACATTGAAAATAAAGCAAAACAAACAGCCCCCAAACCATACATTTCAAGGAAGAAATACAGTGTAAACCTCTACCAAACTACAGTGTAAAAGCCTCAGGAATTACATTGCAGAATTACAGTATTCAAACACACAAACTTACAGTGTAAAACTCTACTTAATTACGGTGTAAAATTCTGAAAAAATACATTGTCAGCCATACTCAAATTACAGTACTAAAACACACAACTTACGCTGTAAAAAACCATGGATAATTACATTGAAAAGCAAAACAAACAGCCCCCAAACCATATATTTCAAGGAAAAACTAAAAGGGTATTACATTACAAAAAAATGAAGGGACAACCATAAAAATCAGAAGTAAAAAACCAAAAACTCCTACTAAACGAGAAGACAAGACTTAAAATTCAGAAACAATTACCTCATCATTCGCATGATCAATCGAACTCAAGAATCGCTCAACAACGTACTGAGAGCACTCAACATCATCTACCTGATATATAAAACAAATGAAATATACAAAATCAATACTAAAAAAACAAGGAAAAACAAATGAAAACAAAAAAAATAGCATAAAATGACAACACAAAAGAGGTAGATGCTAACCACGTTACGGAACCGCTGCGTCAAACGAGTCGGAACCAGAGGTGACAGTCCACCAACAGAAGATATACCCTCTTTAACTTTCGGCTGTTCAATGGAATCTTCAGGATGCGATTGGACACCAAGAGAGCGACTGAATTCAGCAGAAGTTGGTTTTTGGAAATCATTGACAACAACCTTGGGCTCACACTTCTTATCAAGACCGACTGCACAAAAAACACAAAAAAGATGGTTGTCTACAAACAAAAACAAAAATGAAAACTATGCCCTAGAAATAATTAAACAAAAAATTACCTGATTGCATCAACGAAGAACCAACAGTAGGGAGTGGACACTGCATTGTTGAAGGGGATACACCTACAAAAATGAAAACAAACACGAAAACATGAACAACAAGAAAAAAATCTAAAAAGAAGAACCCACGGGAGAACACAAAAAAAAAGAAAAAAAGAAACAGAAGTGGAAAGATCAAACCTATAGCATCAGAAGCACTTTTTGCACAAGATAGAGGAGCTATTGAATTGCACCTTCAGCGTTAGCTTCATTCACCACACTGTCAAAGCAAAAACACAAAAATGATAAGTAAAAAAATGCATCAAACAAATAAAAAAACATAAAACTGTTGTTACTAGACAAATACCTCAACACACACCTTAGGAGCTGGAGACGAGCTAGATAATACTACTGGATTGACAAAATCCCCATCCGAAATAACACCAGCAGCAAAATTAGAAGCTTCATTCAAATTGGGGATTGGGGGCTGAACTTGGGAGGACGGCTTTTCGACAACATTTTCAAAGTTTCTTTCAGCAATAAAAGAATGAATAGAAACAGACTTTTTGCCTTCAAAAAAGGATAAAGAAACAAACACTAAAACATGAGCAAAAAACAAACAAGTCATATAAAAAAAATTTACATAAAGAATCAAAAAATAAAGACAAAATGAAAGAGAAACATTAAGGAAAAGAAACTAACCAAAAGAGAAGTTGCTCAGAGATTGAAATTCGCTTGGAGAAAATTTTGGTGTAGCAATAGATTTTGCAATCAATGGTGAGTTTGCTATGCAATCGAGAATATCAATTACAAGTGATTCTGACCATTCTACAAAAAGCTTAGGCTTGTCCTTGTTCCTATCTTTAACAAGGTCTACAACTACTTGAGCAGCCTGAAAAGAAAAAGAATAGAGTAAACCCGCAAGAATAAAACAAAAGAAAAGCATAAAAGGCAAAAAGAGCATAATCATAACTATGCTAACCTCTAACCCAAAACGAGCACCAAATGATTTCGGACGCTCATTTGAAAAGTTTGGCATTGCAAAAGGGAGCATCACCATCCTTGCTTGCTGAAAATTTGTCAATAGACTGCTACAATGACAAAAAAAAATTGTCATCGCAACACACAGAGAAAATAACATCAAAAACAACAAAAAAGAGAAATCAAAAGACCAAACCTGCGGATGAACTGAAGCACACAGCTGCTTTAGAGGCCTCTTACCAAAAGAGTGGCTATTGTTTCTATCAAGCTCTGAAAATTGCTTAACTTTGTTGCCTCTCCAGGCTAGGATGCGAGGCTTTACATCAGAAATAGAGTGAAGACCGAAATTGAGTTGGTCAAGGTAACAAACCTGGGAACATAAGAACAAAAGAAAAGATTAAAATGACTATAACAACACAAATCAAACTATAAAACAAAAAGAGAGAAAAACAATAACAAGACTTACAGCAAAAGCGTAGTGACAACCGCCAAACGTCACTGATCTTTTGGAAGCAACTTTAGTGGAATCCTTGAACTTTTTTATGCAACTCAACACCACTCATAAACAAATTTTGACAGATCATAGTTACGCATGTAGGACAATCCGGAAGATGTGAAGGTACTTTGGGCTAGGACTGAGGCTAGAGTTGGGACAAAGGAATGATGAAAAAGCAACAATCATGAAACAGATAAAGACATCTTCATCAGGCAACTCGACTTCGGTTGATTTTAGCTTGTTAGCAAAGAAGGACACTGGAGGAATACTGGTCAAGTTGAAGTGAGAGAGGATAAAATCACGGCCAGATTCAGCATCACACACAAGTGGCTCACCATCTACTGGAAGGTCAAGGATGTCATGAATATCATACTTGGTCATTGGGATAAATTTCTTTTTGAGCTGGAATTCAGATGAAAGGACATCAAACCTACTGGCGAGCCACTTCACTAACCTAAGGGGCACCTCAGTCCTAACAAACTCTAAGAGACAACCCATGCCATATCTCTGGACAACATCTCGATACCTAGAACATAGACCATCAACAACACCAGAGAAGAACTTCCCAGAATATCTAGTGAAAGTAGCACAAGTAGGGTAATCAGTAGAGCGTTTCTGCCTCTACAAAAAGCAACAAAAAAGAAACACCATATCAACCACTCAAAAAATAATTACTTCACATTACTATTACTAAGTACAAAAAATATTTTACAAATACATCAAGAAATAAAGCTACTAAAACAATTGGATTTACACTAGAAAATAACAAAAACAACATGAGTGAAAACACATACCAAACCAGACAAAAAATAGCTTCAGATTACTATTACTTAATACAAAAAGAACATTGCAATACATTCAAAAAATGCAGTTACTAATAATTGGACTAGCACTACAAAAAAATCATTAAGATAGACCTTCAAAAGCATTTTTCTTTCAGAAAGTAAAAACTGCTGAAAACAAAAAAGAAAATACGAACTAACCACATTCCTCCTTGAAGCAGATGATAATTTCCTCTTGAGGCATTTTACTTTCTGAAAACATAAGAAAAACACACACTATCACGCATCAGAAAAAATGTAAAAAATGAAAACAAGAATAAAAAGTCCTAGATGAAATAAAACATACTCGGTTGAGATAGAACTTCGGAAGAGCTTTGTCAAGCCCTCCTTCATCGCCAGATAATTCCTGCAGAAAAAACCAATAAAAAAATAAGACAACCCAAGAAAATGAAGGTCAAAAAAAACTAAAATAAAAAGAAGCAGAAAGTAAATAAATACCATAGACACAGGGAAAGAACCATCTTCTGCAAAATCATTAGGCACAAATCCTTCACCTCCAGAATCATCGCTATCTAAAGATGAAACTACAGGGACATCCCAATTACAAGCTTTCCGTAGCTTGCCCATTTAAACCTAAAAAAAGGAAAAAAAAACAAAAACATAAGAAACAGTGAAAAAGTATCCAATTAAAACTCAAAATACAATGTAAGTATACAACATAATGCACTCCCATTACACTGTAAAAAACTAGCACAACTACATTAAAAGCATTGGACAAAAAAATATGATGTAATTACAGTATAAACCTAGCACAATTACACTGCAAAACCAGCACAGCTGCACTGTAAGTATTGAACAAAAATTACACTGTGATCGCACTGTAAAAACTAGCGCAAGTACAGTGTAAAACCTAACAGAAATTGCATTGTAAAAACACTAGCGCAACTACACTGTGTATTGGACAAAAAATACACTGTAATTACAGTGTAAAACTAGCACAACTACACTGTAAGTAAGGGACAAAAAGCAATAAAATTACAGTGTAAAACTAGCACAACCTACACTGTAATTTTACAAAAACACTGATATTATACTGTAAAAACTACCACAATTACAGTGTAAAACAAACAGGATTACGCTGTGAGACTAGCGCCATTATACTGTAAAAATGAGTAGATTTGCAATGCAAAACTAGCACAACTACACTGTGATTATTGGACAACTACACTGAGAAACTAGCACAACCTACACTGTAATTTTACAAAAAACACTGATATTATACTGTAAAAACTACCACAATTACAGTGTAAAAACAAACAGGGATTAGACTGTAAGACTAGCGCCATTATATTGTAAATATGAGTAGATTTGCAATGCAAAACTAGCACAACTACACTGTGATTATTGGACAACTACACTGAGATTACAGTGTAAAACTAAGCACAACTACACTGAAATAAAAAAATAAGTACACTGAGATTACACTGTACAAACTAGCACAATTACATTGTAAAAAGCTAGCACAATTATAATGTAGAATGAGTGCATTTACACTGCAAAACTACCACACACAAAAAAAACACTGTAAAACCTAAGAGAAATTACATTGAAATACTGGGACAAAATGGACACACAAAGTCAGAAAAATACACTAAAATTACACTAAAAAAGGGAAATACTGAAACTATGACATGAACTACAGAACAAAACAACAACCCTCGAACATACTAAACCAACAGTCGACACTGGCATGACACAAAAAAAAACACTAAGAAAATAAACTCAAAAATCATGGCATCCTTGAAAAGTAAACAATCATGGCACAAAATGGGGATGAAAACCTACATATAGCAGCCAATTCCCAACCTGCAGAAAAAGCTTGACAACGAGCAACAAACAATAGACGACATCAAAAAAGACGAGAGAACATTACAAGATGACCAAAATTCAGAGGCTACAAAAACTACAAACAACAACTCGGTCTTCAGAAACATTAGCTTTAGGATCCATCGCTGAAACCTATTGCCTACAACGCCTACTCCCACATCGCTGAAAACATTTGGGCTGGGTCCACAACAAAAACATAAGGCAAAGGAGCAGTGAACAAACCAATAAAACTCTGCAGGACAAGATGCAGTCAACAAAAAAATGCCAACTAATAGGTTGCAGGACCATACATTTGCAGGACAACATGCAGTGACAAACAGTGCACAGCAGAACTTCATGCGCATACTGCAGCCCCTTGATCTTAGATACACTCACATAATGGTAGAAAAAACATAAAAACAAGCATCAAAAAATACATGAAAGTGCACAGCAAAAACATGAACAAAAAATACAGATAGATGACTTAATAAACCACCAAAAATGGACAACATGGGACAAAAACAACACAAAACTAGATGAAATTCAGGCACTATGACCACAACTCGAACTACAGCCACAAGCTACAGGATCCGCCGCTGAAAACTAACAACAACTACGCGTACATCCACACCACCTACAGAAAACTAACCCTCTGCGCCTACCTACACATCAACAACTAGAACACACGCCGGACGCTCCTCCACAAAATCTGCAGGAACACACACATCACGCGGGTGGAAACCTACGGGTGACACAACTAGATCCTACCAGATACCACTCGCGCGCCCATGGCGAACTAGAAAACCCACGGCAGCAACATACACATCCCCCGAACCCCCAAAAATCACATGGATCTGAAGCTACAGGGCCACAAAAAGTAAGGGCAAACGGCGCGAGAAGGCAAGGAAACATACCGGCGCAGCTGCGGGCGACGAGAACGAAGAGGCTGCCGTCAAAATCCTCCGGCGGCTGAGCTCCAAATCGCCATGAAATGGGGAATCGCCTCCAGGAATCGCCTCGCCCTCCACCGCCGCTCGAGCTCTCACTCCCTCTGCCTTATCCAAATGGGAAAGGGGAACGACACCCCGCTCCAAATTCAAAAGCGACAAAAACCTACAGTGCCCACCGGTTCGGCCGGGTCGAGGAAAAACGGGCGGATCCAGAAAACCGCGCCCGATAAACAAAACCGACCCGAAAACCAACACCAAAAAAGCAGGACCAAGCACGAATCTCGACGCGAGATCAAACGGACAGAAATTCGAACGTCAGCGAATTACAAAACAGCCGACTGTAAATTAGCAAAACCGTAAATAATTGCACCTCGCGGCTTTCCACAGGTCTCGCTCGCTCGCCGATGGACGCGACCATGGTGGTCTACGCCTGGATCGGCCTCTCCTTTCCGAGAACCCGAGATATGCCGCTGCGCAGTGCGTGGTTTCCGTGGAACACTCCAGGGAGACCAATGGCCAACGGGACAAGTGTAGCAGTGGACCATTGTTGTTTGATCGACGGAGGGTGAACATTTTGAGAACTATGCCAACTCCACCGCACGACCCAAACGGACGTCCGGTTTGACCGAATTTTGTCCCTTTGGGGCGGCGATGGGTTCGCCCGTGTTCGATTTTGTCCGTTAGGTCGTGCATGCGTCTATCGCGTGACCGCACCCCAAGTCACGTCCGCGTTGGACATGATTTAAAAAAAACTGAAAAACGTAAATAAACTGACTAAAAAAGTAAATAAACGCATTAAAAACCATAAAACTTAGTTAGGGGTCACGGCCACAAAACGGCCCAGTTTAGTAGTTCACTTAACGGGCCAGTGCCATAATTAACATAAAAAGAAAATAAAAAACGCCACCGCGCGCTCCTGCCGCGCCCGTCGATGCCATGACCCTTGCCGTCTTTAGTGGCCGCCGGTGTCATCGTTGTCGCTGACGAGGTCTACGTAGGCCGGCGGGGTCCAGAGGTGGGACGACGGCGTGTGGTACACGGGGGCGGCCTGGAAGGCCGAAGGTGCCTGCACCACCTCCTCCCGTGGCGAGGCCTCTCGCTCCGGTGACCGCGGCAGCGTGGGGCACCAGTTCACGCCCCCCACGGCGTCGGCCATCTCCGGAGCCGTGCACGACCAGCTCCAGTTCTGGACCACCAGATCCGGGTGGAACGCGGCCACCGGCGCGTCCTGCATCGGCTCCTCCGCCGCCACCATGTCCAGCTCGGGGATGGCGACGTCGTCGGCCGTAGAGAGGGCCATCGTCTCCTCGAGGCCCGGCCGTTGGCGCTCATCGTGTGTGTTCGTGGAGTCCTCCATGACACGCTGCATGAGCCGGGCCTCCTCTCCGCTGTCATGCGAGGAGGTGGAGGTGGTGACGGAGACGGGGAAGACGACGGCGTGGGCGTGAGGCCGCGCACCCGCGTATGCCCGCGCACCTCTCGGCGTGGCCGCCGCGGCCCCGACATCGTGCCGGCGAAGTAGGACGCGCCCCGCGTGTCGTGCTCGTCCTGGAGCCATGTGTCCCAGAGGACGGAATCGGGGGCGTACCTATCGTCGAAGTAGAGGTCGTCGGGAAGGAGACGGCGGCGGCGCTCGATCTCATCGCGGCTCGCACGGCCGCTCATCGGCACCGGCGGGATTGGGGCCCGGTCGGCGCTGAGGTGCTAGTTGTTGGGAAGGTGGACGTCGCTCCACGGGGCCGGCATCCTCGACTCCCAGTAGCGCCGGCACACATCGGCGCTGAGGTACTGCCGGTCGCGCTCGCCGGCGGGCCTAGGGGCGATGGTGAAGGGGGCCGGCGCGGGGGCTCGACGGGAGGAGCGCGGCGGTGGCGGGCTCCTCCTTCACGGAGCCCCGGCGGCGGCCCGAGGAGGAGCCAGCCTTGCGGTCCTGCTTCCCCTTGCGTCCGTAGTTCCACAGGCCCATGGCTGCAAGGCGGCCGGCCGGCGAGTTCGAGGCCTAGGGTTTAGGAGTGTCGGGTTTCGAGGAGGCCGCGGGGTGGAGTGGGGAGTGTGGATGACCGGTCCACGGCTTCCGCATTTAAGTACGACCGCGACGTTTCCCTGGACGAATGACAGGCGGGCCCGGCCGCGCGTGCACATTGATGTTGGCGGGTGGGAGGTAGGTGGCCGCCTGCCACGCGGTCCCGACGCGGACGAGCGCGCGTCCGTTTGCTGTCCGCCGCGACCCAAAACCGGCGCATGTTTGCGCTCGAAATGGGTCGGTCCGGACACAAAACGGATAGGATGGGTCCGGACCGTCGCGCGCTGGCCGACCGGTTTGTTCGTTTTACGCCAAACGGACGGGCCGGACAGAATGGGGTGGCGCGGTGGAGTTGGCCTTAGCAAGTCCTCTTTTTCACCAATGCATTATTATTCAGAGTGTTTCACAGAGTAAAGCTATACACTGCCCCCGGTCAGGGAACAGTTTTACGCCGCTGGATTGGATACCAAACCCCGCTGACAAAGCAACAGCCACTCTGGTCGAGCTCGAGCACCACAACGGCTCCCCTACTGTATCAGTCCTCGGACTCTCTCTGACACCAGCTCAGAACAAAAGGTACTATTGAGCTCTGAAGAAGAGCAGTGAAAAACTGAGAACGCTCGCTAAATACTACAGTACTGATATATCACTACAAGGAAGGGTTGTTACCTATCTTTATCCATGAAAAAATAAAGAAATATGAGCACTGATCATTGGCATTACCAAAGCATCGTTTCGCAACTCGATGATCTGATTCAGAATTCAGATCTTGTTTCTTTCCTTTGCCAAGAGGAAAAATAAGAACTTGATTTCTCAGCACTTTGGCCCAGAGTGAAGGCAGTCCAAAGCGCCCGTGGGTTTCTGTACTTGAGCACTCGTGTATGTAATAGTAGATCAAACATGGGAGGACAGAGTTTGATTTTGCAGCCGGAAAATCGCCATGCATCATCTAGCCATAGATCATCAAGTGGGGTACACTCCCCTGCCAAGAACAAGTGCAAAAACTAGCAAAATCCAAGGAGCCAGAGCAAAACGATGAATGGAATCAAGATCCGGCTAGCAACTACACCAGCCACACTCTACTGCACCGGTTACTCGAATGCCGACGACTACGAAGAGAAGAAGCGCGCGGTGAAGTTGGACGACGACGAGGATGCCCGGTTGGCGTCGGCGACCGTGCCGGGCCACAACGTCACCGGCGGCCGGCCGTCGAAGACCGCAGGCGGGGGGCACGCCAGCACGCCCAGCGGCGGCAGCTTCCTCATCATGGGCAGCGGCGGCGAGAACGCCCCGTCCCCCCGCCCTTCCTCCGTGATCCCGCACCGCGACGGCGAGGCCTCCGGCGTCTCGAACGGCGTGTCGTGCTCGTGCCCGGCGGGGGCGCCCCGCTCGTACACCGGGTTGGAGATGTACATGAGGCCGTCGCTGTGCGCGGAGGAGGAGGAGGAGCCGCGCGCGGTGGGCTCGTCTGACCGCGGCGGCGAGGGCGAGGGCGAGGAGCGGCGCGCGGGCGACCACCGCCACACGGCGGCCTCCAGCCTGGGGATGGCGAGGAGCAGGTCCTTGCGGCTGGGCGCGCACATGACGCCGTGCGCGTAGTAGAAGGGCGGGGTGCTGGTGAGCGCCTCGCGCGCCGTGGTGGTGGTGGTCGTCGCCGTGGTCGCCACGGACGCGTCGTCGGCAGCCGTGCCGGCGGTGTGCGGCGGGGACAAGGACCCCGCGCCCCCATGGCCGCGCTTCGGCCATTTGTGCGGCGGCGCCTCCATTGCGTCCGCGCGGAGGCGGCGGCGGCGGAGGTGGGAGCAGAAGAGGTCGGCGAGGAGGAGGATGACGATGGTGAGGAAGACGGCCAGGCTGAGCGCCACCATGACGCTCACCCCCACGCTCAGCCTCGACACGCCGTCGGTCGCCATCTCGGCCTGCGCCCTCAGCCCGCTCACCGCGCTCGCCAAGCCCGGCCTCAGTGGTCAGCGACCGGCGAGTGTGAGTGAGGGTGCTGTACTTGCAACGAGTGTAGTGCTCACTGGTGAGTCAAGCTCTGGTGGCAACAAAATAGAGGACTAGTCCCTCGGTTAGAGCGGCTATCTCATTGTCTAATCAAAGTTGCATAATCTAATCCACTGTTTGTCTCGTAACGATCAACTGCCGTCGCCGTCGCCGAGGCGAGCCAGACCAGCCCTTCCAAAAGCTAGGGCCTAGTGCGCTTAGCGACATGGATTAGGGCGTTCTTAATGGTCTGCACAGGCCTGCCACGAGGCGCCACGGCGTGGCCGAGCCCTTTCGGTGGCGCCGGGGCCCGTGCGCGGCGTAGGGCAGGGTTGTCATGGAGGGCGGAGGTGCTCTGCGGGGTGAGCACCGAGCAGCGCGAAGGAGAAAGGAGACGGTCGTGACTCGTGTGGAGAAAAAGGAGGGAGGAGACGGACGGGGGTGGTTTTGGCGGGAGAGGGAGGTCCTCGGTCTGTTTGGTGCAGGTGCGGGTCCAAAGATTCTGTGGTTTTCTGCTCTGACCGCACGAGGCTGCACGGGTCGTGTGTTCATCATTAGAGGGGCCGTGGCCATTGACCGTCGACGTGTCCCTACCGCATGACTGGCATTTGGTAAAGTCGTAGCCCTGGTCGTGCTCGTGCTTGTTCTTCAAACATGCAGCTTTGCTTCAAACTTTGTGGCGGGCCAGTACATTCAGTCACCGCGCAAATAAAGTGACGAGCCGATAGTTTTCGTTTCATGAAGAGGCAAACACTGGCAGTCTGGCACTGCTACAACCTTCCATCCAAATAAGTTTGGCAGATGGGCTTTCGCCTTATTTTTCGTTAATTAACTGGGCAATTTCTCTTCTTCTTAATTAATCAACGAGGCAAATCTTTTGTCTCCGTTTCGAAAATAATTTTTTCCAGTTTTGGAATAAGGTCGAACTAACTTAATTCAAAACTGCGAAACTAACCATGGATCAGAGGGATACCACATGCACACACCGAGCCGCGAAGCATGAATGGCGAAACATTGTAAACCATTTATTTTCTACAAGTAAATAACTATAAACTATCACAATTGAAGTGACCCTTAAAAATAGACCACCACTCTCGTGGTAATTCGTCGCAGTTGGTAAAATTTTTATGGTTCTGGAAAGTGTTTTTTGTAAGGGTCGCCCCAGTTGTTATAGTTTTTGGCTGTTCACTCGTTTTCTACTGGTCATTCAAGTCCCTCGGAAAAGTGAAACTCTTACAAAGATTAAAGTTTGGTTATGGATGATTTTCTACAATGCCAACAAAACAGGTTGGTTACTTTTGTACTGTCTCCTCGAATAATTGAATTCTTCATGTTTGTTCTAAGTCAAACTTAATTAAGTTTGACCAATTCTATATGAAAAAATGTCAACACCTACAACAAAAAATTGTTTCATTAGACTCATTACGAAATACTATCACACGTTAAATATTTCAATATTGTAAAGCTTAGTTGATTTTCTTATAAACTTTGACAAACTTTAAAAAGCTTGATTAAGAACAATAATATAACTTATTTTGGAGTGGTGGTGGTGGTTGGGGGGGGGGGGGGTAGATTATGTGACAAGGATGAGATTATTCTTCATCTTTTCTTTGCTTGCTCGACATCCTCTTATATGTGGAGTGCTATATGCATACCATGATGACGTATGATAGGCCCTGTTGTTTTACTCCATTTCTTTTGTGGGTTGTTGACTTTTGCACAGCAATTTGAAAAACCCGCAACAAAGCTTGCTTCAAGAAAAGGGATTTAATATCATCTCTCGTTGATATGATTTGTTATGTGTGTGTTCCTTTTGTCTGCGGGTAAGTTTGCAAAAGAACGCGAAGAAACTTGCCGAAGAGGCAACAACACTTCAGCACAGAGTGGTGCAACAAGCTCACAAACCAGCACCTCTTTCACGCTCGTGTTATATTGAGGTACAAAGGAAAACATGGAGGCATGCGAAGAAACACGTAAATATAAATAACCACTATTTAGGGGGTTTAACTATAAGAAAGACAATAATATAGAGCCAGCAGGCGGCGAGGGGGAAAGAGTAGGAAGAATCTTCGAGAGAAGTAAATCAAACCCTAGCCGCCACCAACCCAAACGATCGTTCACGGGCTTCTCATCTCATGGTGTTGCGCTACCTGATCACTTCGAGGATGCGGACCGCGACCGCCGCTGCTCTCCGGGCTCTGCCGCCAGCGCCCCGCGTGCCCCCGGCGGCGTGCTCTCGGCCCTTCTTTGCACCCGCCCAGCAGCATGGCAGAAGAATTCTAGATCTTGAATCAACCACTTGAGAGGATTTCATCCGCGAGTCAGAATTGCTACGTAAAGAAGATGATGAAGTTCTAGCACGTGTGTGGGTACAACGAGAAGTGTTGGGGAACGTAGTAATTTCAAAAAATTTCCTACGCACACGCAAGATCATGGTGATGATATAGCAACGAGAGGGGAGAGTGTTGTCCACGTACCCTCGTAGACCGTAGGCGGAAGCGTTATGACAACGCGGTTGATGTAGTCGTACGTCTTCACGATCCGACCGATCCAAGCACCGAACGTCACGGCACCTCCGAGTTACGCACACGCTCACTCGATGACGATCTCCGCCTCCGATCCACTGAGCCGGAGATGAGTTCCACAAGACGACGGCGTGGGACGATGATGATGTTCTACGGCGCAGGCTTCACCTAAACTCCGCGACGATATGACCGAGGTGGAATATGGTGGAAGGGGCACCGCACACGGCTAAGGACCGATCCGTAGATCAACTTGTGTGTCTATGGGGTGCCCCCGCCCCAGAGATATAAAGGAGGGAGGGAGGAGGAGGCCGCCCTAGGAGGAGGGCGCCATGGGGAGTCCTACTCCCACCGGGAGTAGGATTCCCCTTCCTAGTCCAACTAGTAGTCCTTCCATGTATTAGGAGTAGGAGACAAGGAAGGGAAGAGAGAAGGAAGGAAGGAGGGGTGCGGCCCTCCCCTAGTCCAATTCGGACTAGGCCTTGGGGCGCGCAGCCTGCCCTAGGCAGTCCCTCTCTCTTTCGCAGGCCCAATAAGGCCCAATACTTCCCCGGCGAATTCCGTAACTCTCCAGACTCGAAAAATACCGAATCACTCGGAACCTTTCCGAACTCGAATATAGTCGTCCAATATATCGATCTTTACGCCTCGACCATTTCGAGACTCCTCGTCATGTCCCCGATCTCATCCGGACTCGAACTCCTTCGTACATCAAAACTCATAAACTCATAATATAACATCATCGAAACCTTAAGCGTGCGGACCCTACGGGTTCGAGAACTATGTAGTCATGACCTAAAACCATTCTAGGTCATTAGCCAATAGCGGACCTGGATGCCCATATTGGTTCCTACATATTCTACGAAGATCTTTATCGGTCAAACCGCATAACAACATACTTTGTTCCCTTTGTCATCGGTATGTTACTTGCCCGAGATTTGATCGTCGGTATCCAATACCTAGTTCAATCTCGTTACCGCAAGTCTCTTTACTCGCTCAGAATACGTCATCTCATAACTAACTCATTAGTTACATGCTTGCAAGGCTTAGGTGATGAGTATTACCGAGAGGGCCAGAGATACCTCTCCGACAATCGGAGTGACAAATCCTAATCTCAATTATGCCAACTCAACATGAACCTTCGGAAACACCTGAGAGCACCTTTATAATCACCCGATTGCGTAGACGCGTTTGGTAGCACACAAAGTGTTCTTCCGTAAACGGAGTTGCACAATCTCATAGTTGCGTGAACTTTGTATAAGTCATGAAGAAAGCAATAGCAACATACTAAACGATCAAGTGCTAAGCTAACGGAATGGGTCAAGTCAATCACATCATTCTCCTAGTGATGTGATCCCGTTAATCAAATGACAACTCTTTTGTCCATGGCTAGGAAACATAACCGTCTCCGATAAACGAGCTAGTCAAGTAGAGGCATACTAGTGACACTATGTTTGTCTATGTATTCACACATGTATTATGTTTCCGGTTAATGCAATTCTAGCATGAATAATAAACATTTATCATGAAATAAGGAAATAAATAATAACTTTATTATTGCCTCTAGGGCATATTTCCTTCAGTCTCCCACTTGCACTAGAGTCAATAATCTAGTTCACATTGCCATGTGATATAACACCAATATTCATATCTCAGATATGATTAACACCCATAGTTCACATCATCATGTGACCAACATCCAAAGGGTTTACAAGAGTCAATAATCTAGTTCACATCGCTATGTGATTAACACCCAAAGAGTACTAAGGTGTGATCATGTTTTGCTCGTGAGAGAAGCTTAGTCAACGGTCTGGTCACATTGAGAGTCGTATGTATTTTGCAAATATTTTATGTCCACAATGCTCGCATGAGCTACTCTAGCTAATTGCTCCCACTTTCAATATGTATCCAAAGTTGAGACTTAGAGTCATTCGAAGCAGTGTAAAAGTTTGCACCGATGTAACTTTTACAACAAACTCTTTATCACCTCCATAATCGAGAAACATCTCCTTAGTCCTTACTAAGGATATTCTTGACCAATGTCCAAAGGATCTACTCCTAGATCACTATTGTACCCCTTGCCAAATTTAGATCAAGGTATACAATAGGTCTGGTACATAGCATAGCACACTTTATAGAACCTATGACTGAGGCATAGGGAATGACTTTTCATTCTCTTTCTATTTTCTGCTGTGGTCGGGATTTGAGTCTTACTCAATTTCATACCTTTGCAACACAGGCAAGAACTCTTTCTTTGACTGTTCCATTTTGAACTATTTCAAAATCTTGCCAAGGTATGTACTCATTGAAAATCTTATCAAGCGTCTTGATCTATCTCAATAGATCTTGATGCTCAATATGTAAGTTGTAGGATCGGAAGTATGTCTAGAGGGGGGGTGATTAGACTACTTGACAACTTAAAGGATTAGCCTTTTGATTAGGACAAGTTTTTAGCAAGTTCACAATAATGACCAAGTCAAGAATCACCCTACACATGCAATTCTAGAGTTATGGCAGCGGAAAGTAAATTGCACATGTAGTAAATAAGAGGTGGAGAAGAGCAAACGCAATTTGGAGACACGGAGATTTTTCTCGTGGTTCCGATAGGTGGTGCTATCGTCAATCCACGCCGATGGAGACTTCAACCCACGGAGGGTAACGGCTGCATGAGTCCACGGAGGGCTCCACCCACGAAGGGTCCACGAAGAAGCAACCTTGTCTATGCCATCATGGCCTACGCCCACGGAGGACTAGCCTTACTCGGGTAGATCTTCACAAGTAGGCGATCTCCTTGCCCTTACAAACTTCTTGGTTCAACTCCACATCTTGACGGAGGCTCCCAAGCGACACCTAACCAATCTAGGAGGCACCACCTCCAAAAGGTAATAGATGGTGTTGGTGATGATGAACTCCTTGCTCTTGTGCTTCAAATGATAATCTCCCCAACACTCAACTCTCCTCACCGATTTGGCTGTGGTGGAGGAAGGGATTGAGTGGAAAGCAACTTGGGAAGGCTAGAAATCAAGTTTCATATGATAGGAGTGGAGCAACTTGATCTCAACACAAGGGTAGGTAGTTTTCTTCTCGTAAATGTAAGGTAGGAGTGGTAGTTCTTTTCGATGGCTCTCTCCACGATGAAGAGGAGGTGGAGGGTATTTATAGCCTCCACATAAAATCCAACTGCTACACACATTTGACCAATCTCGGTCGGACGAAGTTGACAACTCGGTGAGACCGAAAGTTCAAATCTTAGAACGTTGGGATTTTCGTGGGACCGAAAATACAATCTTGGTTAGTCCGATTCTTCCAAAGTCTAGGGTTTGCCAATCTCGGTGGGACCGACTTTCTCATCTCGGTGACACCGATTTGAGTCCAGAAGGTTACAGAAGGTTGGCAACACCATTTTCGGAATGACCGAGTTTGGAATCGGAAAATCCGAGATTCTTAGGGTTTGGGTATATGGCTGAGGTGGTTCATCTCGGTGTGACTGAGTTTGAAATCGGTGGGACCGAGATTACTTATGGGTTTATGTTGGAATGAAAGATTGCTGATAGTTTGAGAGATTAATCACTAAGCACTTTGAGCAACCAGATCATCATCATAACCTCATCCCCTTTTAATAGTATTGGCTTTCCTATGGACTCAATGTGATCTTGGATCACTAAACCAAAAATAGAGTCTTGAGCTTTTGCCAATGTTTTCCTTAGCATTTTGAGGGTCCACATCATCGAGTTATTGTTGCACCCATATCATTGAACTTTCTGAAATATTCTCAAGAAATGATTAGTTCAATGATATATATGTTGTTATTAATTACCAAAACCACCCGGGGATTAGTTGCACTTTCATAAGTAGCTTTTACTGAGGTCTTTTCCTTTTAAAGAACTCCTTTAAAACACTCCTTTATGCTTTGCAGAAAAATTCTACATCATTTCTGATCAACAATATGTCACTCACATATACTAATCGTAAAGGTCAGTAGTGCTCCCACTCACTTTATTGTGAATACAGCTTCATCGTAAGTCCATATAAAACTATATGCTTTGATCAACTTATCAAAGCGTATATTCCAACTCCGAGATGCTTGCACCGGTCCATAGATGGATCATTGGAGCTTGCACATTTTGTTAGCACCTTTAGGATTGACAAAACCTTCTCGTTGCATCATATACAACTCTTCTTTAATAAATCCATTAAGGAATGCAGTTTTGACATCCATTTGCCGATTTCATAAATGTGGCAATTGCTAACATGATTCAGACAGACTTAAGCATCGATACGAGTGAGAAAATCTCATCGTATTCAACACCTTGAACTTGTTGAAAACCTTTCGCAACAAGTCGAGCTTGGTGGATAGTAACACTACTATCAGTGTCCGTCTTCCTCTTGAAGATCCATTTATTTAACATGGCTTGCTGATCATCGAGCAAGTCAATCAAAGTCCATACTTTGTTCTCATACATGAATCATATCTCAAATTTTATGGCCTCAAGCCATTTCGCGGAATCTGGGCTCATCATCGCTTCCTCGTAGTTCGTAGGTTCATCATGGTCTAGTAACATGACTTCCGAACAGATATTGCGTACTACTATGGTGCGGACTGTACTTTGGAAGACCCACGAGGTTTTGTAGTAACTTGATCTCAAGTTTCATGATCATCATCATTAGCTTCCTCACTAATTGGTGTAGGAATCATCGAACTGATTTCGTGATGAACCACTTTCCAATTCGGGAGAAGGTACAAATTACCTTATCAAGCTCTACTTTCCTCCCACTCACTTCTTTCGAGAGAAACTCCTTCTCTAGAAAGGATCCATTTTTAGCAACGAATATCTTGCCTTTGGATCTGTGATAGAAGGTGTACCCAACAGTTTCCTTTGGGTATTCTATGAAGATGCACTTCTCCGATTTGGGTTTGAGCTAACAGATGAAACTTTTTCACATAAGCATCGTAGCCCCAAACTTTAAGAAACGACAACTCGGGTTTCTTGCTAAACCACGCTCATCCGTGTCGCCTCAACGGATTCAGATGGTGCCCTTTAACGTGAATGCATTTGTCTCTAATGCATAACCCCAAAATGATAATGGTAAATCAATAAGAGACATCATAGATCGCACCATATCCAATAAAGTGCGGTTTACGACGTTCGGACACACCATAACGTTGTGGTGTTCCAGGTGGTGTGAGCTATGAAACTATTTCACATTGTTTTAATTGAAGACCAAACTCGTAACTCAAATATTCGTCTCCGCGATCAGATTGCAGAAACTTTATTTTCTTGTTATGATGATTTTTCCACTTCACTCTAAGATTCTTTGAACCTTTCAACTATTTCAGACTTATGTTTCATCAAGTAGATATACCCATATCTGCTCAAATCATCTTGTGAAGGTCAGAAAATAACGATACTTGCCACGAGCATCAATACTCATTGGATCGCATACATCGGTATGTATTATTTCCAACAAGTTAGTAGTTCGTTCCATTGTTCCGGAGAACGGAGTTTTAGTCATCTTGCCCAAAAGGCACGGTTCGCAAGCATCAAATGATTCATAACCAAGTGATTCCGAAAATCCATCTTTATGGAGTTTCTTCATGCTTTTTATACCGATATGACCCAAACGGCAGTGCCACAAATAAGTTGCACTATCATTATTAACTTTGCATCTTTTGGCATCAATATTATGAATATGTTTATCACTACGATCGAGATCCAACAAACTATTTTCATTGGGTGTATAACCATTGAAGGTCTTATTCATGTAAACTGAATAACAATTATTCTTTAACTTCAATGAATAACCGTACGCAATAAACATGATCAAATCATATTCATGCTCAACGCAAACGCCAAATAACATTTATTTAGGTTTAACACTAATCCCGAAAGTATAGGGAGTGTGCGATGATGATCATATCAATCTTGGAACTACTTCCAACACTCATCGTCACTTTCCTTCAACTAGTCTCTGCTTATTCTCAGAACTCCTGCTTCGAAGTTACTAATCTTAGCAACCTAACAAGTATCAAATACTCGGGGCTACTATAAACACTAGTAAGGCACATATCAAAAACTGTATATCAAATATACCTTTGTTCACTTTGCCATCCTTCTTATCCACCAAATGTTCGTGGCATTTCCGCCCAAAGGACCAGTCTCTTTGCAAGAGAAGCACTTAGTCTCGGGCTTAGGACCAGACTTGGGTTTCTTCACTTGAGCAGCAACTTGCTTGCCGCTCTTCTTGAAGTTCCCTTCTTTTCCCTTTGCCCTTTTTCTTGAAACTAGTGGTCTTGTCAATCATCAACACTTGATGCTCTTTCTTGATTTCTACCTTCGTTGATTTCAACATCACGAAGAGCTCGGGAATCTTTTTCGTCATCCCTTGCATACTATAGTTCATCACGAAGTTCTAGCAACTTAGTGATGGTGACTAGAGAATTCTGTCAATCACTATCTTATCTGGAAGATTAACTCCCACTTGATTCAAGCAATTGAAGTACCTGCATAATCTGAGCACATGCTCACTAGTTGAGCGATTCTCCTCCATCTTTTAGCTATAGAACTTGTTGGAGACTTCATATCTCTCAACTCGGTATTTGCTTGAAATATTAACTTCAATTCTCGAACATCTCATATGGTCCATGATGTTCAAAACATCTTTGAAGTCCCGATTCTAAGCCATAAAGCATGGTGCACAAAACTATCAAGTAGTCATCATATTGAGCTAGCTAAACGCTCATAACGCCCGCGATCCGCTTCCCGCAATAGGTCTGCTCACCTAGCGTGCATTAAGGACATAATTCTTACAGGCAAAGAATGAGGATAAACCTCAGATCACGGATCAAATCCGCATCATTGCTACTAACATTTTTCAACACAATTTTCTAGGAACATATCAAAATAAACATATGAAAGCAACAACACAAGCTATTGATCTACAACATAATTTGCAAAATACTACCAGACTAAGTTCATGATAAATTTAAGTTCAATTAATTATATTACTTAAGAACTCCCACTTAGACAGACATCCTCTAGTCATCTAAGTGATTACGTGATCCATATCAACTACACCATAACCGATCATCACGTGAGATGGAGTAGTTTTCAATGGTGAACATCAATATGTTGATCATATCTACTATATGATTCACGCCGACCTTCGGTCTCCGTGTTCCGAGGCCATATCTGCATATGCTAGGCTCGTCAAGTTTAACCTGAGTATTCCGCGTGTGCAAAACTGGCTTGCACCCGTTGTAGATGGATGTAGAGCTTATCACACCCGATCATCACGTGGTGTCTGGGCACGACGAACTTTGGCAACGGTGCATACTCAGGGAGAACACTTCTTGATAATTTAGTGAGAGATCATCTTAAAATGCTACCGTCAAACAAGACATAATAAGATGTATAACAGATAAACATCATATGCAAAATATGTGACATGATATGGCCATGATCATCTTCGCCTTTGATCTCCATCTCCAAAGTACTGTCATGATCTCTATCGTCACCGGCACGACACCATGATCTTCATCATCTTGATCTATATCAATGTGTCATCACATGGTCATCTCACCAACTATTGCTCTTGCAACTATTGCTATCGCATAGCGATAAAGTAAAGCAATTATTTGGCACTTGCATCTTATGCAACAAAGAGACAACCATAGAGCTTCTGCCAGTCGCCGATAACTTCAACAAAAACATGATCATCTCATACAACAACTTATATCTCATCAAGTCTTGACAATATCACATCACAACATGCCCTGCAAAAACAAGTTAGACGTCCTCTACTTTGTTGTTGCAAGTTTTACGTGGCTGCTACGGGCTTAGCAAGAACCGTTCTTACCTACGCATCAAAACCACAACGATAGTTTGTCCAATAGACTCCGTTTTAACCTTCACAAGGACCGGGCGAACCACACTCGGTTCAACTAAAGTTGAGAAACCGACACTGCTAGTCACTGGTGCAAAGCACGGCGGTAAAACCAGTCTCGCGAAGCGCACGCGTAATGTCGGTCCGGCCGCTTCATCCAACAATACCGCTGAACCAAAGTATGACATCTTTGGTAGGCAGTATGACTTATATCGTCCACAACTCACTTGTGTTCTACTCGTGCATATAACATCAACGCATAAAACCAGGCTCGGATGCCACTGTTGGGGAACGTAGTAATTTCAAAAAAATTCCTACGCACTCGCAAGATCATGGTGATGCATAGCGACGAGAGGGGAGAGTGTTGTCCACGTACCCTCGTAGACCGAAAGCGGAAGCGTTAGAACAACACGGTTGATGTAGTCGTACATCTTCACAGCCCGACCGATCAAGCACCGAAAGCACGACACCTCCGAGTTCTAGCACACGTTCAGCTCGATGACATCCCTCGAATTCCGATCCAGCCGAGTGTCGAGGGAGAGTTCCATCAGCATGACGGCACGGTGAGATGATGATGTTCTACCGTCGCAGGGCTTCGCCTAAACTCCGCGACGATATGACCGAGGTGGAATATGGTGGAAGGGGGCACCGCACACGGCTAAGGAACGATCCGTAGATCAACTTGTGTGTCTATGGGGTGCCCCCGCCCCGATATAAAGGAGGGAGGGAGGAGGAGGCCGCCCTAGGAGGGGCGCGCCATGGGGAGTCCTACTCCCACCGGGAGTAGGATTCCCCCTTTCCTAGTCCAACTAGTAGTCCTTCCATGTATTAGGAGTAGGAGACAAGGAAGGGGAAGAGAGAAGGGAAGGAAGGAGGGGTTGCGGCCCCTCCCCCTAGTCCAATTCGGACTAGGCCTTGGGGGGCGCGCAGCCTGCCCTAGGCAGTCCCTCTCTCTTTCTCGCAGGGCCCAATAAGGCCCAATACTTCTCCCCGGCGAATTCCCGTAACTCTCCCAGATTCAAAAATACCGAATCACTCGAAACCTTTCCGAACTCCGAATATAGTCGCCCAATATATCGATCTTTATGTCTCGACCATTTCGAGACTCCTCGTCATGTCCCCGATCTCATCCGGACTCGAACTCCTTCGGTACATCAAAACTCATAAACTCATGATATAACTGTCATCGAAACCTTAAGCGTGCGGACCCTATGGGTTCGAGAACTATGTAGTCATGACCTAAAACCATTCTAGGTCATTAGCCAATAGCGGGACCTAGATGCCCATATTGGTTCCTACATATTCTACGAAGATCTTTATCGGTCAAACCGCATAACAACATACTTTGTTCCCTTTGTCATCGGTATGTTACTTGCCCGAGATTTGATCGTCGGTATCCAATACCTAGTTCAATCTCGCACGGCAAGTCTCTTTACTCGCTCAGAATACGCCATCTCATAACTAACTCATTAGTTACATGCTTGCAAGGCTTAGGTGATGAGTATTACCGAGAGGGCCCAGAGATACCTCTCCGACAATCGGAGTGACAAATCCTAATCTCAATTATGCCAACTCAACATGAACCGGAAACACCTGAGAGCACCTTTATAATCACCCGATTACGTTGTAGACGTTTGGTAGCACACAAAGTGTTCTTCCGGTAAACGGAGTTGCACAATCTCATAGTTGCAGGAACTTTGTATAAGTCATGAAGAAAGCAATAGCAACATACTAAACGATCAAGTGCTAAGCTAACGGAATGGGTCAAGTCAATCACATCATTCTCCTAATGATGTGATCCCGTTAATCAAATGACAACTCTTTTGTCCATGGCTAGGAAACATAACCATCTCTGATAAACGAGCTAGTCAAGTAGAGGCATACTAGTGACACTATGTTTGTCTATGTATTCACACATGTATTATGTTTCCGGTTAATACAATTCTAGCATGAATAATAAACATTTATCATGAAATAAGGAAATAAATAATAACTTTATTATTGCCTCTAGGGCATATTTCCTTCAAGAAGATCATCCAGGAGTTGAGCAGGAGCTTTACAGGATAGTAAAGGTCATGGCTAGTGTTTGGGCCACAGTCGAGCTCCTAGATTGGGCGATCTCTTCGTGTCATACTACGGTTAGGCAGTCCGAGTGATGGCACTCTGTTACTCATGTTGCTGCATCGTCTCCTAATGGAGCTCGCTACTGTGCAGTTATCGATCTGTCTATGATGGTTAAGATGTACACTACAAGAAATATGTCAACTTATGACCACCACTATTGGTCACTGAAAGGTCACAAATTTCCATTTATGACCTTTTTGTGACCAAAAACAGAAGGTCAAAAGCTGGCCGTCGTAAACTGACTATAGCGACCTTTCTTCCGAATGGTCAAAACGCTATTTACCAAAATATTCCTACTGTGGCGTTTTGGTCACTAGCAACCTCCCCAGGCCACGTAGGCATCCAGCATGGCGATCTAACGTGGCACAAGATTCAGCCCGGTCCAATTCGATTTTCTACATGGGCCGAGCCCAACAATTCGGCCTTTTTACTGTATTTTTTCCTGTTATTTTCTGCTAGCTACATGGGCCTAGCCCAGCAATTCAGCCTTTTTATTTTCTAGGCCATGGCCTTTTTTATTTTATTTTTTCCAAGATATGAACCCACTAGTGAGATGGGACCCAGTTGTCACTATTATATTCTCCAGATCTCAATTTTCTAATAAATAAATAACAATATTTAAATCCGAACAGAGACACAACAAAATGCTTCAAACAGAGCACGACTAATCAGGAAAAATATGGTTCACATCATGAATACTATCAAACAGAGCCAAACTTGGCACATTATTACAACCAAACATGGCTCACATTAGTTTTACAATAAAAAATGTTCACATCAGGTAACACAGCTATAACAATATAACTAGCTCCAATGCTTCACCCAACTTGTTCATCCTGGACCTCACGACAAAACATGAATGAAGACCAGCATCTGCAAGTTATTAAGCAAAATGGTTAGAACAAGCAAAATGCGAAATTTTTATCATTTAAGCATAGAAAGACAGGGTCAACAACATTTCAATGTTTGAAAAGTGAACCAGGATTTCAATGTTTGAACAGCAAGAAATTGATACATTAGATCATATGCGGTTTAATCAACCCCTAAGGAGAGACACGTTGACACATTCATTTGGCAACACAGAGAAATTGAACCTCCTAAACATGCAATGTCGAATTTGTATCTCAAAGAAGTATACATACTTATCGTGTTTAATTAGCACAGAGAAGCCAAATGCTAGTAACTCATGATTAGTACACAAGACATGGTTCAAAGAAAGTAAACAAGAAGGTGGCTGCAGACAAAAGTAAGCTCATCACACGTAATAAATGAGTGGAACTATAGTACAACCTCTAAATTAGCATGTTCACAAGATTAAAGTAAGCAAAGATAAGCATATGAGTTTTGTTTGGCACCATTACATCAAACATAGCAACGCCAACATGAAAAGTTTCAGCATTATTGACATATGTTTCCTCGGAATCATACTACACAGAGAAGGGTTCAACCTCAAGTCTGAACTAGTCTTACATGGTGACGTACAGATTTTAGTGGCTACATAAACAAGAAGCATCGGCTTAAGTTGCAACCTGCAACAGAAACACTTGCAGAAATCGGACACTTGGGGGTTTGGCAGGAGTACTACCTTGTGGATGTCGCCCATGATATGTGAGAGGAACAAGAGCGCTTCCATCAGGTTATCTGCAGTATTCCACGCAGAAAAACATGGCATCTTCAGTACGAATTTAGTCAACCAAAAGAGATGTGCTGAAGCTCGTATGATCTAACTGAACATTACATTGGCGGGAAGATTTACAAGATGGCGATTGTGATTATGATCTGTAGGTGAGGAGCTGGGAGGTGTAGTTGTTGACGGTTCCAGCGACGCGGCAGCCCTTGACGTCCTCCTCGTCCTTGCTGCGAAGGATGGCGGACTCAATGTCAGTGCTCCTCTGGCGCCACCGCTCCCTCTCATTGTAAGTTGTAATCAAAAGGGCTCCTCGGGCGATACATGAAAGGGAAGTTCTCAAGGTTGACAATCTCGTTATCCGACAAGTCAATCGTGTCAAACTGGTCCTATTATCAAAAAAGGAACAAAGACAGTTATAACATGTTTTCCTACTAGTATTTACAATGTTTTTATTTCGTAAATTAGAAAGAGGGAGATGGGGCATGTAACTTTGAGGCATCAAGTTATCGTAGTGTCGATGAAGGTTGCCTTTGGGGCGGCAGCAGTAGCTCCGCCAAATGTAGCAAAGAAAGACTGGATCGGCACAACGGCAAATACCGAGAAGAATGTCATGACAAAAGCAACATAGAAGGCTTTTGTGATGGCATACCGAAAATAGCGAGAGTAGGTTAGTGTGGTTTATGTATATTTGCACAAAGACACAAAGATAACAGATAAACAAAGGCCAAGAACCCATAGGCGCGTAAAACAAAAATCTTTTAGACTAATGCCTATTCCATGCCATCCGATCTACAACAAAGAAAATTCACTATACAATAGTTATTTCATAGAAGAATGTTACTCCAACAAAGACAATTCACTACACAATAGTTATTTTATAGAAAAATGTTCCTCCATGTGCACCAAAAGCAACCAATGCATCTTTTCACTGAGCTTGCTGGGGAAAAGTAATGATGCTACAGAAGCAGTTCTTGAACTTAATCCGTACTACATGCGCAAAGTAACTGGAGAGAGATTGTCTGCACAATCCCATCCGAGCTTCTGAACCATACAACAGCAGACTAAATGCCACTGAAAGAACAACACAGTGACTTGAAAAGCAATACAGCGGATAGAGTTAACATATGCTATTTGCAAACTGGAAAGAGATTGATTGTAGAACAATGTGTATTTGTGGACAAAGGCACAACGATAACTGGAACGGATTGAGCTAGATGTCGACTGAAACCTGCTGAGACTAACAAGCTGCAGCCAAACTGACAAAGTGGTCTCGCTATTGTGTTACTCACGATGCAGATGTTGAGAATTTAATGTCCGATAGCCCGTAACTGAACCCGAACCTGAATGGTATTTACACTTCCTGACTGAACCTGAACGCAGTGTGGGGATTAGGAGAGGAGGCGTACGTACATAGAAGGTCCACAGCAGCAGGAAGGTCTTGAAGCCGAGGTCGCGGACCTCCCTGTAGAGGCGGAGGCTGGAGGGGATCACTGGCGCCTTCCCCGTCTCCACCCACCGGTCGAACTCCCGGTGGTTGAACAGCTCCAACCTGCAATCGAACAGCAAATTAACCGTGTGTGTTAATAGCAGGCCCGTGATCTCGGAATGTGACAAGCGTGGGTCGCCCACCCGTATCTGTGTTGCGCGTAGTAGGGGAGGTTGGAGAGCAGCGTCTCATCGACGTCGAAGACCCAGGTGCCGGTGGCGGCGGCGGCAGCGCGGGCGTAGGCGGAGGCCTCCCCGCGATGAGGTCGAGGTCGGAGCGGTAGGCGGGACCAGTGAGGTATGCGTGCACGTGCGGCACGCAGTCCTGCGGCACGGCGGCCCACGACGGCGAGGGGAGGCGAGGCGGCGAGGGGAGAGGGAGAGGGGAGGCGAGGCGGCGAGGGGAGAGGGAGAGGGGTGGCGGATCTGGATCTGGAGAGGGGTTGGGAGACGACGCTAGGGTTCGCGCAAGGGAGGAGTTCCTTTTTTCGCATAAAGAGGGGTGAGGGAGAAAGGGTTGCCGTCGGATCTAGATCTGGAGAGGAGCATCCAACGGCGCTGAAGGCACGATCCGCGTGACATGCTCATGGACCAATCAGAGCCCAGTACACGTTATGACCATCTAAATTGGTCTTAATCAATTAAAAATAAGACGTTGAATCATATAAACAGTTTTATGATATGAGAATTCAAAAAAATAAAAACATTCTCATTGTGTCAGCAAATGTGACCTAGTTTTTTAGGAAAACTAACAAACTTGAAATTGGAATAAGACAAATATCTTTAAAAAGTGTTATGAGAAATGAGTTTTTAGGAGAAAAAATCATTTTCTATTTTCGGAGTGACAAAATTCTTTTTTTGTGAAGAATCTACCAAATATTTCTTTCAAAATGGCACCACACCATTTTCCAAAACTATAAGACAACATTTTATGTACAGTTGACCAAATCTTAAAATGTAAAATGCTTTTGATTCACCTCTCATCAAAAAGACAATTTATGTTTCAAAAAAAGAATCCCTGAGCATTCTTTTTTTCTACATTTTCACATGAAAAATTCAAAAAATGATCTCATATTGTGCACAAGGGTGCATATTGGAATGGCAAACAATGTTGCCTAAGGAAGTTTTCATTTTCTTTGGACGAAGAAACCATTTTTCATTTTCCGAGTGCCGAAAGGAGGTTTTTCTGTGAAGGAACTACCAAATAATTGTTGCAAAATTGGACCAAATCATTTTTCTAAAATACTAGGACATATTTAATGCACAATTGACCAAATGGTTGGGTGCAAAAAGTTTTGATCCACCTCTCGTGAAAAAGACAAACTTCCGCCAATTCAGTTGGAAGTGGGTCAAATTTGAACTGTAGCTGCCTTGTAGTTTGCTATTTATTTTTTCCAAAAATCATTTCTAGGTACATAAGTACCTATTTAATCAGAGGAACACCAAAAAAATTCCAAGATTCAACAACTAGCTAGGAACGGTCATTCCCGCCGTTTTGACCGCATTTTGAAACAGGTATAAAAAATTCAAAAAAAATCAAAAAATTGGGAAACCTTCCCATTGTGTCATTATATATGACCAAGTTACCAGGAAAAATAGTAAACTTGTAATAAGGCAATTTGTTTAAAAAAGTGTTATCAGAAATGAGCTATCATGCGTGAAGATTCATGGCTTTCAAGCCAAATGATCAATCCTATGCCCACATTCATGGCATAGTTTGTTCAAATTATCTCATATTGTGCACAAGGGTGCATATTGGAATGGCAAACAATGTTGCCTAAGGAAGTTCTCATTTTCTTTGGACGAAAAAACCATTTTCCATTTTCCGAGTGCCCAAAAGGAGGGTTTTTTGTGAAGGACCTCCCAAATAATTGTTGCAAAACTGGACCGAATCATTTTTATAAAATACTAGGCCATATTTAATGCACAATTGACCAAATGGTTGGGTGTAAAAAGTTTTGATCCACCTCTCGTGAAAAAGACAAATTTCCGCCGATTCAGTTGGAAGCGGGTCAAATTTGAACTGCAGCTGCCTCATAGTTTGCTATTTATTTTGGCCAAAAATCATTTATAGGTACATAAGGACCTATTTAATTAGAGAAACACTAAAAAAAATCCAAGATTCAACAACTAGCTAGGAACGGTCATTCCCGCCGTTTTGACCGCATTTTGAAACGGGTATAAAAAATTCAAAAAAAATCAAAAAATTGGGAAACCTTCGCATTGTGTCATTATATGTGGCCAAGTTCCCAGGAAAAATAACAAACTTGTAATACGACAATTATTTTAAAAAAGTGTTCTCAGAAACGAGCTATCAAGCGTGGAGATCAATGGCTTTCAAGCCAAATGATCAATCTTATGGCCACATTCATGGCATAGTTTGTTCAAATGATCTCATATTGTGCACAAGGGTGCATATTGGAATGGCAAACAATGTTGCCTAAGGAAGTTTTCATTTTTTCTGGACGAAAAAACCATTTTCCATTTTTTGAGTGCCCGAAAGGAGGTTTTTTTGTGAAGGAACTACCAAATAATTGTTGCAAAATTGGACCAAATCATTTTTATAAAATACTAGGCCATATTTAATGCACAATTGACAAAATGGTTGGGTGTAAAATTTTTTGATCCACCTCTCGTGAAAAAGACAAATTTCCGCCGATTCAGCTGGAAGCGGGTCAAATTTGAACTCCAGCTGCCTCATAGTTTGCTATTTATTTATTTTTTCCAAAAATCATTTCTAGGTACATCAGGACCTATTTAATCATAAATACATGGTTTGGTGGCGATACATCGAGGTTTGGACGGTGGCCGATGGCCTCAACTCTAGAGCACGTAAACTCGCATGCCCGTCGCGTGGTCACCGCGTGACCATAATGTTGCCATGTGTTCTGGGCGGCTTAGGCATGTCTAGTAGGTTGGGCATCCCCCAGGTTGGTGCTAGGAAGAAAATTACAACATAAGATTCTCACGAGAAGACCGATCGATTCTCAAACATGAATTAGCAGCCAAGTGTTTGATTAGCGGTACGGGAAATGCACATGGCCAATGGGCGTGAGTTTTATCTGAGGATGATCATCTACTAAGGAGAATGTGTTCACAAATTTTTAGCTCAAAAGGAGGATCCTAGGTGGTACTTGCTTTGCAAAGTACCACGCTGGACAAAAATATGAATGTTGAAGCTGGGCTCAAAATAATGAATGGATTGAGCTAAAATTTTGTGGAGGATGGTTATTTGGGCATAGGAAAGCATTGTAGAAAATTGATACCATTTGGACATGCCAAAGTAGTACTTCCTTCACAATGCTCTTCTATGGATGTAAACTTGGGAAAACTAGTGAGAGAGATTGGATGAATGAAATGAGCTCAAAATTGGTGTAGGTAAGTTACTTAGGTATGGTCATGCGCTGGTCAATTTTCAGGTCATTTGGGTAAGCCTAGCTAGTACTTACTTCACAAAGCTTCTCGAGGTAGAAACTTTGGAAATTTCGAGAAAGATTTACTACGAAAATTGAGCTGAATATTATCATGTGGCAATGATTTGGGTATGGAAGAGTGCCCAAAAGTTTGAGGGTAATAGGAGGGTCTATATAACACTTGCTTTGCAACGTGCCAATTTGGCCATAAAATATAAATTGAACCCAGGCTCACATAGATGATTTGACTGAGCTGCAATTTGGAGGAGGGTGATAATTTGGGCATATGAAGAATCTGTATAAATTTCATGTCATTTAGAGATATAAAAAAGGTACTTCCTTCACAATGCTTCCAGGTGGACAAAAACTTTGGAAATTTGCCGAGGAAGATTTGCTAGGCAAATGGAGCTGAATTTTGTCATGCGGTAATGATTTGGATAGGAAAGAGTGCCCAAAAATTCGTAGGGCAATCAAGAATATATAAATAGCACTTCCTTCATAAAATGTTGTTGTGAACATAATAGGAAAATGAATATTGTTGAATTAGTTTTGAACTAAGCAAGGAAGGATTTTTACATATTTGATGAAGATATGACCCAAAGAATTTATGAGATTTTTTGGGAATTTTGGGAATGATAGAAATATAGGTTGCTTCACAACCTAGGGCAAAAACTGCCACATAGACATGACACATAGGCAAAACTGATGAGATGGCGCCTAGTCATCACAACCCACCACAATCTAAAAGGATATGACCATCTATATTGGTCGTTAACAACTAGAAATAAGGCAGCGGACTAGCGCTGTTAGCTTTATGACCATTTCATATGACCTTTCTGACCAAAATGGTCGCAATGGTTTAGGGTTTGGAGCCCCTCGAACAGATTTTGAGCCATTGTTCTCAAATGGTCATAAATCTATGACCAATTCTTCCAGGGTCACTGACAGAAGGTCATAAGTTGACATATTTCTTGTAGTGGTAGTCTGCTACGTCTTGAGCTTGCGTTGGTTCTCCTCGAAGAGGAGAGGGTGATGCAGCATAGTGTAGCGTAAGTATTTCCCTCAGTTTTGAGAACCAAGGGATCAATCCAGTAGAAGGTTCCTCAAAAGTCCCACGCACCTACACAAACAAACCGAGAACTCACAACCAACGCAATAAAGGGGTTGTTAATCCCTTCACAGCCACTTGCGGAAGTGAGATCTAATAAAGATAGTATGATAAGATAAATATATTTTTGGTATTTTATAAGATAGATGCAAAAAGTAAAGATGCAAATAAAGATAGATTGAAAGCAAATATGATAAGAGATAGACCCGGGGGCCATAGGTTTCACTAGAGGCTTCTCTCAAGATAGCATGAATATTACGGTGGGTGAACAAATTACCGTCGAGCAATTGATAGAAAAGCGCATAGTTATGAGATTATCTAGGCATGATCATGTATATAGGCATCACGTCCATAACAAGTAGACCGACTCCTGCCTGCATCTACTACTATTACTCCACACATCGACCGACTCCTGCCTGCATCTAGAGTATTAAGTTCATAATAACAGAGTAACGCTTTAAGCAAGATGACATGATGTAGAGGGATAAACACATGCAATATGATATAAACCCCATCTTGTTATCCTCGATGGCAACAATACAATACGTGTCTTGCAACCCTTTCATCACATCGGGTAAGAACACCGCAAGATTGAACCCAAAGCTAAGCACTTCTCCCATGGCAAGAAAGATCAATCTAGTAGGCCAAACCAAACTGATAATTCGAAGAGACTTGCAAAGATAACTCAACCATACATAAAAGAATTCAGAGAAGATTCAAATATTATTCATAGATAAACTTGATCATAAACCCACAATTCATCGGATCTCGACAAACACACCGCAAAAAGAGTTTACATCGCATAGATTTCCACAAGAGAGGGGGAGAACATTGTATTCAGATCCAAAAAGAGAGAAGAAGCCATCTAGCTAATAACTATGGACCCGTAGGTCTGTGGTAAACTACTCACAACTCATCGGAGGGGCAAGGATGTTGATGTAGAAGCCCTCCGTGGTTGATTCCCCCTCCGGCCGGCGAAGGCTCCAAGATGAGATCTCGCGGATACAGAAGGTTACAGTGGTGGAAATTGTGTTTCGTGGTGCCCCTGGATGTTTTCGGGGTACGTAGGTATATATAGGAAGAAGAAGCACGTCGGTGGCTGAGGGGCCCACGAGACGGGGGCGCCCTCTGGGGCGCGCCCCTATCTCGTGGGGCCCTCGGAGCTTCTTGACTTGCACTCCAAGCTCTCGGGATCAGATTTGTTCCAAAATCACGCCCCGAAGGTTTCATTTCGTTTGGACTCCGTTTGATATTCCTTTTTTTCGAAATACTGAAATAGGCAAAAAAAACAGCAATATGGGCTGGGCCTCCAGTTAGTAGGTTAGTCCCAAAATGATATAAATGTGTAAAATATAGCCCATAAACATCCAAAAGGGGTAATATGATAGCATGGAACAATCAAAAATTATAGATACGTTGGAGACGTATCAAGCATCCCCAAGCTTAATTCCTGCTCGTCCTCGAGTAGGTAAATGCTAAAAAGAGAATTTTTGATGTGGAATGTTACCTAGCATATTTCTCAATGTAATTTTCTTTATTGTGGCATGAATGTTCAGATCCAAATGAATACAAAATAAAAGTTCATATTGACATAAGAAATAGTAATACTCCAAGCATACTAATCAAAGTAATCATGTCTTCTCAAAATAACATGGCTAAAGAAAGTTATCCCTACAAAATCATATAGTCTGGCTATGCTCTATCTTCATCACACAAAGTATTTAATCATGCACAACCCCGATGACAAGCCAAGCAATTGTTTCATATTTCAATAATCTCAAACTTTTTCAACTTTCACGCAATACATGAGTGTGAGCGATGGACATAGCACTATATGTGGAATAGAATGGTGGTTGTGGAGAAGACAAAAAGGAGAAGATAGTCTCACATCAACTAGGCGTATCAACGGGCTATGGAGATGCCCATTAATAGATATCAATGTGAGTGAGTAGGGATTGCCATGCAACGGATGCATTAGAGCTATAAATATATGAAAGCTCAATAAAAGAAACTAAGTGGGGTGCATCCAACTTGCTTGCTCATGAAGACCTAGTGCACTTTGAGGAAGCCCATCATTGGAATATACAAGCCAAGTTCTATAATGAAAAATTCCCACTAGTATATGAAAGTGACAACATATGAGACTCTCTATCATGAAGATCATGGTGCTATTTTGAAGCACAAGTGTGGAAAAAGAGATAGTAGCATTGTCCCTTCTCTCTTTTTCTCTCATTTTCTTTTTTCTTTTTTTCTTTGGCCTATCCTTTTTTTCTTTTTGGCCTTTTCTTTTTTTGTAAAGTCCAAGTCTCATCCCGACTTGTGGGGAATCATAGTCTTCATCATCCTTTCCTCACTAGGACAATGCTCTAATAATCAAGATAATCACACTTTTATGGATTTACAACTCAAGCTAGAACAAGATATGACTCTATATGAATGCTTCCGTGGTGTGCGGGATATGCAATGAATCAAGAGCGACATGTATGAAAATTATGAAAGTGGCCTTGCCACAAATACAATGTCAACTACATGATCATGCAAAAAGCAATATGACAAAAGTAATGCGTGTCATATGAACGGAACGGTGGAAAGTTGCATGGCAATATATCTCGGAATGGCTATGGAAATGCCATAATAGGTAGGTATGGTGGCTGTTTTGAGGAAGGTGTATGGTGGGTGTATGGTACCGGCAAAAGTTGCACGGTACAAGAGAGGCTAGCAATGGTGGAAGGGTGAAAGAGTGCGTATAATCCATGGACTCAACATTAATTAAAAGAACTCATATACTTGTTGCAAAAATTTAGAAGTCATAAAAGTCCAAAGCACTACGCGCATGCTCCTAGGGGTATAGATTGGTAGGAAAATACCATCGCTCGTCCCCGACCGCCACTCATCAGGAAGACAATCAATAAATAAAATTGTGCTCCAACTTCATCACAAAGCGGTTCACCATACGTGCATGCTACGGGAATCACAAACTTCAACACAAGCATTCTTCAAATTCATAATCACCCAACTAGCATAACTTTAATATCACTACCCCCATATCTCAAAACAATTATCAACTATCAAACGATCATAGCATCCAATTCACTTTCTATGATAGTTTTTATTATACCCAACTTGGATGTTCATCATTCTAGGACCAACTTTATGATAATAGCAAATACCATGCTGTTCTAAAAGACTCTCAAAATGATATAAGTGAAGCATTAGAGACTAGCAATTTCTTCCAAATTAAGACACCACCGTGCTCTAAGAGATATAAGTGAAGCACTAGAGCAAAAATTATCAAGCTCAAAAGATATAAGTGAAGCACATAGAGTATTCTAGCAAATTCTAATCAAATAGGCTTCTCCCAAAAGGTGTGTACAACAAGGATGATTGTGGTAAACTAAAAAGTAAGACTAATATAATACACGACGCTCCAAGCAAAACACATATCATGTAGCGAATAAAAAGATAGCTCCAAGTAAAGTTACCAATGAACGAAGACGAAAGAGGGGATGCCTTCCCGGGGCATCCCCAAGCTTAGGCTTTTGGCTATTATTGAATATCTTGGGGTGCCATGGGCATCCCCAATATTAGGCTCTTGCCACTCCTTATTCCATAATCCATAAAGGCTTTACCCAAAACTTGAAAACTTCACAACACAAAACTCAACAGGAAATCTTATAAGCTCCGTTAGTGAAAGAAAACAAAACCACCACATAAGGTACTGCAATGAACTCATTCTTTATTTATTTTGGTGTTAAACCTACTGTATTCCAACTTCTTTATGGTTTATAAACTAATTTACTGGCCATAGATGCATTGAAATAAGCAAACAACACACGAAAAACAGAATCTGTCAAAAACAGAACAGTCAGAGTAATCAGAATTAACGCAAACTTCTGGAACTCTAAAAATCCTACCAAAATATGAAGTCCTGGAAAATTTGTCTATTGAACAGAAGCAAAAAGAATCAACGCAAAAGCACGTTCCTGTGTGAGGGAGTCCTAGACTAGGGGGTGTCCGGACAGCCGGACTATCAATATCCGCCGGACTCCCAGACTACGAAGATAGAAGATTGAAGACTCCGGCTCGTGTCCGGAAGGTACTTTCCTTGGCGTGGAAGGCAAGCTTGGCGATACGGATATGTAGATCTCCTACCATTGTAACCGACTCTGTGTAACCCTAGCCTCTCCGGTGTCTATATAAACCGGAGGGCCTTAGTCCGTAGGACACAACATTACATCTCAACAATCATACCATAGGCTAGCTTCTAGGGTTTGATCTCTCCCGCATGCGCGGGGCGGGCCTGCACCAAATCTGCGCTCGGGAGGCGGCGGGTTCGGCGAAGGAACTCGATGTCCTCCGCATCCACGTCCGAGCCATCCCATTCGCCGGAGCGTGAGACGGGGGGCGCGGCGGAGGAAGAACTCATCGTCGGCGAGGAAGAAAGCGACGGAGCGGGGCGAAGGAAGAAGAAGGGCAAAAGGGCAGGGGAGGGAGTGCGCGTGCTGAGCCGCTGCTCCCCCTCAGCCTATTTATAGCCCCGTGGGCTGAGAAGCCGAGGGGGCGACGTGGGGATTAACTGCACCCACGACCCCACGACGCCCCACGATTAAACCCCCACGGTTATCGCCCGCAGAACCACGCGGATGCCAACCGCCTCGCCGCAGCGGATCCGCCGGAGCCGAGGCGCGGTAATGGCGGGCCCCACCGGGCGGCCCGCCCCGCCACGCTGCATGGCAGGCAGGCTATCGCCCACGTGGTGTCACGCGATAGGACCGCCCCATAGATGGCAGGAAGCGAACGACACGCCTCCGGTTTCCGCGCGACTTGCGAAGCGGCGGCCTCACGGGCCAGCCGACTCCGGCGAGACGGCTCGACGACGCAAAGAATCGACTCTCGAGTCGGCTCGCAGAATCGAATCGCCGGTTCATGAGGCGGCGCTTCCGCCAGCTTCGCCACTTCGGGACTATCTGTTGAGTAATGGGCCATGGGTAGGCTGACCCAAGACCCAGATCTTTCAAGACATCGGGCAGGCGCGCCTCGGCCGATTCTCGGTGGCGACCTTCGAGAAGGCCGAACCCAAAGAAGCGACCTTCGAGAAGGTCGAGTCCCGGTGGCGACCTTCGAGAAGGCCGAGTCCCAGCTGGCAACCTTCGAGAGGGCCGAGTCCCAGATGGCGACCTTCGAGAAGGCCGAGTCCCAGCTGACGACCTTCGAAGAGGCTGAGCCCTCAAGATGGCGACTCTGGGACAAACCGACTCCGGGCTTGCAACCTCTCAAGGGGCCGACTTTGAGAGTCGGCCCGCGACTTATCACGTAGACCGATGCAGGGTACGGCCCCGTCGTGGCTATCCCCTCGAACCCACGGAAGAAGGCATGGCTCTGAAGAAGCTGGCCACCAGAGATCTCCGGTGAGGCGCGCATCGCCGCCATGCCTCCTTGACCTCAGCCACAAAGGCACGAGGCACCGTGCCCACGATGGCGGCGGTACGACCTGAGATCGCCGGCCCCCGCCGCTGAGATAGCGGAAGACGGCCGAGAGTTCAAGACGGCTTTCACGGAGTCGGCCTCTCGTAGTCGGCCGCCTCCGCCCGGCCCCACAAGCCATAAACCAGATTGGACGGGAGGGCGACAGACGGCGGCACTATTCCCACGACCCGTGACCAAGCTCGCCATCAAGAGGGCGGCACAAGTTGTTCGCTTGTCATGGGACCCGCCAATGGCGGGCCCTAGAAGCCGGAGAAGACGGTGCAGGAGATCGACGATGGGGCCACGCCACCGACATTTCATTGTACCCTCGGGTAGGCCTATATAAACCCCCGGGCACCCATGCAAAGGGTTCGCCCCGATAGGTTTAGACATATAGCAAGAAGGAAAGAGCTTGCCTTGCTCCTTCCTCGCCTCACACACTCAAGGAGCACCATTGTACTATCACCCCATAGTGATCATGCGGAGACCCCGCAGAGCAGCAGAGAGGGTGTTATCTCCTTGAGAGCCCCGGTTGGGTAAGATTCGCGGCGTGCATGTCTTCGCCATCCCGCTTCTGTGCACCGCGACGCTCTACTCGCCCCACCATGATAAGCCACCCGCTGGCATATGTCGCACCCAACCCCGACATTTGGCGCCCACCGTGGGGCGAGGTGCACCGCCGTCCGGAGATCTGCTCGACGGGAACCTCTTCCTCCGGGCGAAGCGCAGCCAGCCCGGCTTCGCCAGATGGAGTTCAGACGACGCTGCGCTGGGCGCCGGTTGCCGCAAGCAGCGAAGCGGCTCGCTGAACTCATCGGCGAGGTGCGCCTCCGACGAACCTGCCTAAGCGCTGGGCGCGGTGGCCCCGAGAACCTTCTCGCGGCCTCCTCGACTAACTTCAAGTCGCCGCGGCCCGCCAGACTTGGAGTCCGTAGGCTCCTCCGACCCGATGCTGGTCGACTCCGACGCCAGACGCTAATACCTTCCCCACCAACGTGGTGGTTTTGACGAGCCGCTTCGTGACGAGGAGAGCGACGGAAGCGCCACACGGAGGTGCTCGCCATCGCCACGGCGAGCACTCCGTGAAAACGCCCAGACCCGCTGCTCGCGGCCTCGCAGACTCTGCCCGCGCCTCCCCGAGGACGCGACACGTAAATGTTGAAGAACGACGCCTTCAGATCATTGAAGGCGCCAAGAAGTTGGCAAGCATGAGACGCTTGTCCGAAGCATACCAGCAAGAGATGGACCGTGTTGTGGGCGGCTCGCCGGCTCCGACTGGGCCGAGCCGTCTTGGAGTGGTCCGAGAGCGCGGTGCGGCCATCACCGATCTATTCGGAGCGAAGTGCCCCGTGTACGCCACCCCTGCGGGGAACATCCGCGCCGCCCAAGCAGCGACCGAAGAGCTGAGGAACCTCGACGGCGAAGAGCGCCGTGTAATGACGGAGCGAGTCCAGCAGCTCCTCGACGCGGTTGCTGCGCAAAACGCGGCAGGCGGCGCTACCGACGCGCAAAGAATGTAAGAATGACGACTTACCCCTAGCCGAGATCAAAGCGCGACCTCCCGGACGCCGACCGCGGAGTCCGCGGAGGAGAGAGAAGGAGCCGCAGCGAGCCACACCGGACTCGATCTCCATCGAAGCGCGACCAAGATGGTCGCCCAGAGCGTGGAGCGGCGAGATGATTATCTGCCTCCCCCGCCCCGAAGAGAACAGCGAGTCTCTCCGCCGCCTGTTGAGCATCCGACTCTCGGAGATCGCCTTGGTCGCCGAGAGGGAGTCGGAGAGAACGATGCCCGCCACCGGATCGACCGACTCCACAGATCCCTGGCGTTAGAAGAAGAAGACGAGCTGGTCCGCCTGTTTTGGGCCCCAGATCGTAGACGAGCCCTTCCCCAAGGGGTTCACGCCCTCGAGATACGCCAAGTACACCGCCCGTGAAGCCGGAAGATTGGTTGATAGATTACCCACGGCCGCCAAGACGCCAACGCAACAAGCGAAGTCGCCGCCAAGTATGTTCCTCATGCTGTGGCACGGCCCGACATGGCTGAACAGCCCAAGCCCCGCAGCATCAACAGCTGGGTCGACTTCACCAAGCCTTCATTCGCAACTTCACCAAAGATGTACAAGCGACCTCCCAAGCCGCGCCGGCTCTCCTTCAGCGCAAGGCCCCGAGGAATCGACGACGACTATCTCACGCTACTGGGCGAACTCCAAACTCCTGTGGAGGGCGCACGAGGTGCAGCCATTGAGTACTTTTACGGCCGGTGCCGAGAGGGCACCTCCTCAAGCATAAGCTCCTTTGCGACGAGCCCAAACTCGACTAACTACTAATCATAGCGCATAAGCACGCCACGGCCGACTCCTCTATGAAGACGGAGATCCAAGTCAACGCAGCAAAGTGACTCCTCAGCTCCCGTAACGCCGGCCGAGACGCCACCGACGGCAGCAGCAGAACGATAACAGCGCGAAGCCCCGCAACCGACTTCCAACAATGGTGTCGCGGCAAGAGAAGATCAAGAACCGAAGGGCAGCCTCCGCCAAGCGCGAAGGCGGCAAGTCCAACTGGTTGCCGCTTTCTTATGAGCAGACTCGATGGTCCTTGCAAGTTTCACAGCGCAAAGCCGTCGAACCACACCACCGAAAGTGCCACCGCTCGTCAGATCGCCAAGGAGACGGCTCGCCCTCCGCCGCCAGTGCCGCCGCCGCCTCCGCCGCCCGCAGCGGGCGGCTCGGCCAACCGGCGCGGTCCGTGATAAGTTCCCGTAAGAGCACGGAGCATACGAGTGTTCACCACCTGGCAGATGATCGGCGCAAAGAAAGCGCCAACAAAGAAGAAGAAGTCGACGCAGCGGGCGCAGAAGCTCCCCGAGTTCATGCATTGGTCCGAGAAGCCTATCACCGAGTCGGGCAGATCACCCAGAGGTGATGCCGAGTCCGGCTCTACGCCTTTGGTTCTCGGAGCAACCTTGGCCATCGACAAGCGGGCCGCCTGCTTTCGCGGGTCCCGATAGACGGAGGCAGCAGATAAACATCCCTGCATAAGGATACCATGGAGAAGCTTGAATCAGCGGAGGCAGCCGCAGAGCAGCCGCACCGTGTTCCATGGAATCGCACCTGCCTCTCCTGCTCGCCGATTGGCAAGATCCCGATAGACGCCTCTTCGAGACAAAGATCACTTCCGCCGAGAGCCGATCTGGTTCGAGGTGGTGGATTTGGAGAGCCCGTACCACGCGCTGCTAGGCCGGCCTGCTCTGGCCAAATTCATGGCGGTTCCACACTACGCCTACCTCAAGATGAAGATGCCGACCTCCAAGGGGATCCTGACCGTTCATCGTGACTATAAGAAGTCGTCGCTCGCATGCCGAGAGCAATGGGTGGCCGAAGTCTTTGGTGATCGCAGCCGAGAAGCGGCTCCTTGATCGCGTGGTGGCGATGGCTGGGAAGCAGCTGAGATGTCGCCCACCCCAAGGAGTCGGAGGCGGAAGGATCATTCAAGCCGCTAAAGAAACCAAGAAGATACCCTTGGACCCAGAGCACCCAGAGAGGTACGCTGTCATGGGCACCGCCTCGACAAAGAATAGGAAGGCGAGCTCGCCGATTTCCTCAGGAGAATCGGGACATCTTCGCGTGGTCCCCAAGGACATGCTGTGTACCGACGGAATTCGCCGAGCACAAGCTACATGTCGCTAGATGTGAAGCCCGCCAGCAGCCTTTGCGCCTACCGTCAAGAGAAAAGAAGAGTAGTGGGAGAAGAGATAGCCCGCCCCGCAGCCGCTTCATCATGGAGGTGTTTTTCCGAATGGTTGGCCAACCTCGTGGCCGGCATCAAGAAGAACAAGCAAATGGCGGATGTGCATTGACTACACCAGCCTCAACAAAGCTCGCCCAAGGATCCGCTTGCTCGCCAAGGATCGATCAGTGATAGACTCCACACCGGATGCGAGCTGTTGAGCTTCTTGGATGCATACTCGGGATATCACCGGATCAAGCTGAATCCAGCAGACAGATCAAGACCGCATTCATCACGCCGCTTGAGCCTTCACACCGACGATGACGCTCGCTTGAGGAATGCCGCGCCACCTTTCAGCGTTGCATGCGTAAATGCCTCCTCAAGCAACTCGGCAGAATGCCCATGTTTATGTGGATGATGTGGTGGTAAAGACGGAGAAGCGGGACGCTGCTAGAGGATCTTAAAGAGACCTTTGAGAATCTGCACCGATTCCGCATCAAGCTCAACCCAGAGAAATGCGTGTTCGAGTCCCACCGCCAACTCCTTGGTTTTCTCGGTTCCTAACGCTGAATAGAGTGTAACCCTGTGAAGATCAAGGCCATAGAGAGGATGGAGGTACCAGCCGATCGTTGATGTGCAAAAGTTCACCGCTGCTTGGCTTCAATAAGCCGATTCATCACCGGTGGGCAGAAAGCTCGCCATTGTATCAACTAATGAAGAAGACCACTTTTTTCGAGTGGAACCACAAGGCGATGAGGCATTTCTCCAATCAAGAAGATGTTGGCGATTTCTCTGTGTTGGCGGCTCCGACTCCCAAAGAGCCCATGCTTTGTACATCGCCGCCACCACCGGGTAGTCAAGACATGCTTATTGTAGTCGAGCGCAAGGAGGAAGGCAGGCGCCCCGTCCGAGACCAAGATATTACCCGAGCGAGGTAATCGTCGACCTCCAAGCGTAACTACCTCACTACCGAAGATGTGCTACGCGCAGCATTTTGCCGCCAAGAAGTCAAGCCCTACTTCCAAGAGCATCCTATCACCGTGGTCCCAGACCGCCCCACTCGCCGAGATCATCGGAAGTCGAGATGCTTTCGCCGAGTGGCCAAGTGGGCTATCGATCCGCTCCCTACACCATCTACTACCAACCTCGCGACCGCCATCAAGTCGCAGGCGCCTAGCCGACTTCCTCGCCGACCGGGCCGAGACTCAAGATTGCCGCCGCTACCGACTCTACTCATTGGCGATCGTGACTTCGACGGCTCCAAGATGCGCCCGCCCGAGCCGTGTCGCCCTCACCTCCCCAAGGGCGACAAGCTCAAATACGCATACAAATCCACTTCGCCGCCTCCAACAACGCCGCCGAATATGAAGCCTCGTCCATGGGCTCCGCTTGCCAAGGAACTTCGCATTCACGGATCCCGTGCTATGGCGATTCCGACTTGGTGGTTCAAGAATCATCCGCGATCGACGCCAAGGACGCAAACATGGCGAAGCTACCGCTTGGTGCAGCAACTCAGCGGATATTTTGAAGGATGCAAATTCCTCCACGCATCAAGAAACGATAACGACAAGCAGATGCTTTGGCGCGAGTCGGCCCACTCGCCAGCGATACCATCCTGGCGCCGCCCTTCGCCTCCTCGCCGCCTATCAAGCCTTCACCGAATCCGACTCCATTTTCGTGCGGCTCCCCCGAGATAGTCGGACCCGACTCCAAGACCCCAGCAAGCGACCCCAAGAAAGCTACAAGAAGTCGGGATCGCGCCGGTCGGCCCGGGATCGCGCCGATCGGCCGGGATCGCGCGGCCGTCGAGGCTACGCCACCGCCCAGGATCGTTAGTCGGTTCGGAGCTGCCCCTGGCCGGCCCAGAGATTCCTCAATTCAGCAAGCGGCAGCAGAGTCCAGCCCGCCGCCTCCCACCCAGCCACCCTTGTCCAAGTTTGTGTGGTGGCGTCAAGAGATAGCAAGACCTTCATGGGCACAGCCCATCTCAAGTTCTTAGTCAACAAGGAGTTGCTGCAGATGAGACTCGCTCGGCAAGTACAACGCCGAACGGCAGCCTACACCATAGTCAACAGAGAATTAGTCGACGGCCACTGTGTCCACCAAGACTGCCAGAGAATCGTGAGCAAGGCCAAGCGATCCTCAAGGACATCCATCGTGGTGAGTGTGGTCATCATGCGGCCTCGAGGGCGCCAGGCCAAAGCCTTCAAGACGGTTTCTTTTGGCCGATCGCCCGAAGAGGCTAAAGAACTAGTCAAGATGTGCAAGGTGCGGTGTTCCGCTCCAAGCCCCTTCACCGGCTTCAGATCAAGACAATCCCCATCGCCTGCCCTTCGCAGTTTGGGGCTTGGACATGGTGGGACCTTTCAAGACGGCCCGAGGCGGCCTGACTCATTTGCTCGTCGCAGCGGGACAAGTTCACCAAGTGGGTAGAAGCAAAGCCCATCAAGAAATTAAATGGGCCCACAACAGTGACCTTATTGCCGACATCACGGTGTGGTACGGCATACCGCATAGCATCATCACAGACAACGGCACTAATTTCGCCAAAGGCGCTTTGGCTCGTTCTGCGCGACGCAGGCATCCGATCGACCTAGCGTCCGCTGCCCATCCGCAATAAACGGCCGGTGGAACGAGCCAACGGCTCATCCTATCCGCATCAAGCCTCGATTGGTCGAACCACTCGAGCGCCGCCGGTTGTTAGGTGGAAGAGCTGCTCGCCGCCCTTCGAGTCTCGCGCACGACTTTAACAGATCAACCGCTTCACGCCGTTCTTCCTCGCCTATGGTGCCGGTTGCTATCCCGACGGATATACATTCGACTCTCCGCGAAGTCTCTATGTACACCGCAGAGGAGGTCAAGAAGCACGCCAAGACGGCGCCGACCTGCTGGAAGAGGGCCGGTTGTTGGCACTCACCGTCCAAAGATCTACCAGCAGAGTCCGCGGCGATACTACAACCGCAAGGTCAAGCCAAGATCATTCCAAGAGGGCGATTTGTGCTACGGCTGATTCAGAGAACAGCCGCCAGCACAAGTTGTTGGCGCCTTTGGGAGGGCCCTTCATCATCGGCAAGGTGCTAGGAACGACGCCTACTACTTGATCGACGCGTAAGCCTCGAAAGACGCAAGAGAGACGACTCGCAAGGAGACAGAGCTACCAGGAACGCAAATCTTCTTCAAGATTTTATAGTTGATGCAGTATGTATCGCGCTACCCCTTTCTCAGATAAGTACTAAGACTTTAGGCCCTCGAGTCGAGCTCGGGACCGCTTTTTGATTATCTCGTATGATATGGATCTCGCTTCGAATGCTTCCTCCTTTTTATCATATCGTCAAGACTGGTCCGATTAGTCGCCCGGGACTCGCCGCTTTGTGCTATGAAATGCCCCCGAGGTCGCATAAGTAATGTGTTGCGCCAAAGCCGCCTCCTCACGGAAAGTCATGCTCGCAGAGCGATCGCCGGTAAACGGGAGATGGAAAGCGAAAGACACATGAAAAACGGCTAAGGACTTAAGAGCTACGATAGCCCAAGCCGGGCTCCCCGCTTTCATCGAGCCGACTCACGAGCAATCGGCTCATAGTTTCAACTTTATCAAGGACGACCGACTTTCGAGAGTCGGCTCGCCGATCTTCGCCAAACTTGCTACGGGCGTTTAAACGACTAAGTACTTGCCTCCCAAGGTAGCTGAAGGCCGACCAATGGGCAAGATCCGCAGAGCGGCTACCCAGTTGGCAAGGCGGCAACCAAGGAAGGCGGCAAAGGAAAAAGTCTAAAGAGCCAAAGCAAGGGAAGGCGGAAATTGATAAATATTTACATAAGGCCCTTGGTCAATACACCCTGCTGGTGGAATTGTTCGCAACTAACAAGTTTTTAAGCAAAAGAACAAAAGAAACATGTAAGGCCGATGCACTTAGGGGCGGCCTCCGAGCCGGAGGGCCGGAGGCGGCGGGCGGCGCTCGACATCGGGCGCTGGCCGGGCGGTCTCGGCCTGGTCGCTTCAGCCGACGGTCGCTCGTCCTTTCGAGGCTCGCTGTTCGGAGGCGCGATCGGCCGAGGCCGGCCGCCGCTTCGTGTTTCCGCGCCTCCTCCTCGCCTCCGCCCTCCGACTCGCCTCCTTCGTGCCGGAGCCGACACCTCGCCGAAGTCTTCTCGCACACTGGTGCATCCCAACCACTCGGCGGAACCTCCGCCGCCGGCGCCCGCCCGCACAAAGACACCGGTGTCCGTGGTACTCGGCGATGGCCGCCAAGGCCGACAAGGGCGCCTTCCACGGCCCCTAACTCGCCTGGGCCTCGACCGAATGCGCCAGCGGTCCAGTCCAGCCTGTGGTACCACCCTTGATTTAACTCTGTGGCCTGTCGTGCTCCGGCGGGCCGAGGAGCCCTTCCAAGCTTCGAAGCGACCGACGGCGACCTCTAGCCAATCGGCCGTCCGACTGGCGGTGCGCAGAGCCGGCACCTCTGGCCACAGGGCGGTAATGACTTGGGCGCCGGCGCGTTGAAGGCGACGCATCAAACGGAGAGCGGGGCGAAGACGAGCCCCGATGCTCAAGATCTGCCACAACAGCTCAGGGGCGCGGCGGCGATCACTACCGCACCTCCGCTTCCTCCCGATCCGCCTCGATGGCCGGAGGGACGGCCTGCGAGTGACCGGGGAAGAAGTCTGCCAAAGACAAGGAAAGGAAACAGTCAGAAAAACCAGAAGACAGTTCGATGCAGAGTCGAAAGACAAAAAAAGAGAAGCCATGAGTTACCATCGATGATGTCCTCGAGCACGTGATAGCCCGAGGTCAAGATCGCCACGGCCGGTCCAGCGGCCCGCCCATCGCGAACTCGCTAGGAGGCCTCTTCCCGCGATTTGGCGCCCTCCTCGCGCTTCCAAGGTGTCCTTCGCCGCCAGCTGCGCCGCTGTAAGGTCGCGCTTGAACGAGCCTGTCGACTTTTCCTCCTTAGCGACGGGCGGCGCTGCTTCATCCAGCTGCCCTCAAGGGCGGCATTGGCGCTCAAGCCCAAAGAAAGATAAAGCATCGCCAACAAAGAAGCAGTCGCTGGAGATCCGCCCGACCGCCAGCAGCCGCCCGAATCTCGGGATTATAGCCATGGAAGGCCAGTGCGCGCTTCGGAGAAGAAAGAAGGAAATCGACGAGATCCGCCCGATCGCCAGCAGCCGCCCAATCTCGGGATTACAGCCAGGATAGGCCAAATGCGCTTCGCGGAGAAGAAAGAAGGAAATGACGAGATCCGCCCACCGCCAGCACGCCCAATCTCGTGGATTACAGCCTGCTGGTGCGCCAGCGCGCTACCGCGAAGAAGGAAGAATCCGCCACCTCGACTCTCCACCAGATCGGGCGGTCCGCTTCTCAGCCTCAACGCTGCGGTTGAAGGCGGTAGCGCGGAGGTTCGATACTCCGCAAGGCCGCAAAGCAAAGTCAGCCTTCGGAGTCGCTAGAGGAGTTCGAGCCGCCGCCAGCAGCCGACCAACTCGGGATTACACCAGCAGGAGGGCGCCGCCTCACGTAAAAAGACAAGAGACTAAAAAGGAAAAACAAAGCATACCCGGACGGAGACCCGCAGGGCCAGATGCGTCTTGGTGTAGAGTTGGAGGGCGTCGCTTCGCTGGCGCAACTTGACCGAACGCCCGTAAGCGCTGGTTCAGCGGGCCGGTGCCGCTTTCAGGCACCCAGCCGGTGGTGCGGCATCGAGGCTTCGCATCCAGTTCGCCATGCCCGGCGACGCTGGGCCTCCCGAGTCGCGGTGCGGAGCTCGCCCTCTCGACCCGGCGGCGGTCGGCACGGCGACTGGAGAAGTAGCTGCGCTGTCGGCATCGCCCGCAGCCGGGCGGATCTCGCGGGTCCACCGCTGCTTGCCGGGCGCTCAAGACGGAGGCGGCGGAGGTGGCGGAGGCGGCGCACAGGTGTCCGAGCCCGAAGCGTCACCACCTTCCTCTGCGAGAGGGTTGGCGGTGCCGACCTCCCCGGTCTGCCCCGTGAATTCAGGGGGAGGCGGCGCTGAGGACAGGGGAGGAAGGAGCATCGCCGCGCAGCGACGAACGGCCGCCTCAGCATCCTGCTTTGTCGCGCGCGGCCACGGCCTCATCCAGATGTCGCTGGGCGTTGGCGGCCGCCTGCCTCGCGCTTTCTCCAGCGCCGCCTCCTCCTCGCGCTGCTTCTCCCGCTGCCCGCCGCCGCCTCGAGGTCGGCGGCGGGATCAACCCGCCCCAGTTGAGGACGCCGCCTCACCCCATGACGGAGGGGTATGGCGGCTTCTCAAGAGAGAGGGGGGCTGGGAAGAAAGGGGAGAGTCGAAGATTCAAGCAAAGTCGAAAAGAAACAAAGGGTAAGAGACTTACGAAGAAACAAGTGGCGGCTCTTCACTTCCTTCCGAAGCGGTTGGTTTTGCGGCCGCCTCCTCGCTTGGTCGCGCGGGCGGTCCCCTGGTTTTTCGCCGCCGCCGAGTGCACTCGCCCGGCGTGGCGCTTTTTGCGCCGGCTTGGTTGGAGAGGCCGGCCTCGGCTGGCGGCGCTGGATGACTTCCGTGTCAATGTCATCTCGGGCCAGTCAACAAGGTCGCCGACGGTCCGAGGTCATTGCCTTTTCTCCTCGCCGCTTTCGGCGTCGGCCTCAGCGCTGCCCCCAAGTCGGGTCGCCGATGTCGCCGACTCGCGATCGTGGACGACCACGCTGCTTCGTGGCGCGGCGAAGGGCGCCGTGAGGGGATTCTGCCAAGAATACCAACAAGATCTGAGCTCAAGTCGGATACAAGCAAGATCGGCATACGACGAAGCAACTTACCATCGGGCGGAGGGTTGTCGCGCGAGTACGGCTCCTCGTCGAACTGCCACTCGCCGGTGAACTTGCAAGCATGGCGAGGTTCACCATGTTCGCCACTTCTCCGCTGCATGTCTTTGGTGCACAGCCGGTTGATCGGCCGCCGCCATCCGACAGATGAGGTGGGGCCGCCTTGAGCGAAGAACCGGCCGCGCCACGGCGGCCAGAGATCGAGGCGCATTTGAGCCCTCCGATCAAGATCATGACTCGGAGGCGAGCCACGGCGCCGACCGAGGGCGAAAGCGATTTCGACCGATGGGACCAGCTAGGCGGCCGCCGCCACCGCTCGAGTCGGCGGCGGCAGGTTGACCCAGCCGCCGCCGGTGGCAACGCTCTTCACGAGAAGTACGCCTTCCGCCACATCTTCACCGACTTCACCAAAGGGATGGGCGGAAAGGGGTTGTCGGCCGTCAGGCGCCGTGGTCACGATGTATGTGCGCATTGCGCCGGCGTGCCGGCAGCCCGTGTGCCGAAGCCAAGAGAAGAACTCCCCACAGCTCGAGGGTGGGGAGAACGCTGATGTAGCCTCGCATGTGGTGGCGAAGGCGAGAGAAGCACCACCGCTGGGGTGAGGGTGCGGCCGCAAGTTGTACAGCTCGAGGAACGAAGCGGAGGAACCCGCCGCGGGAGCCCCATCCCGCGCATGAGATGCGAAGGAAGATGACCCGCCGCCGCCTCCGCGCTGGCCGGATCTCTCCGCGGGGCTGGGCGGTCTCAGACCAAATCTGCGCCGAGGCGGCGGGTTCGGGCGAAGGAACTCGATGTCCTCCAGATCCACGCCCGAAGCCATCCCATTCGCCGGAGCGTGAGACGGGGCGCGGCGGAGGAAGAACTCATCGCCGGCGAGGAAGAAAGCGACGGAGCGGGCGAAGGAAGAAGAAGGGAAAAGGGCAGGGAGGGAGGCGCGGCGAGCCGCCGCCCCTCAGCCTATTTATAGCCCCCGGGCTGAGAAGCCGAGGGGCGACGGGGATTAATCGCACCCACGACCCCACGACGCCCACGATTAAACTCCCCACGGTTATCGCGCAGTAACCACGGGGATGCCAACCGCCCGCCGCAGCGGATCCACTCGGGAGCCGAGGCGCTGTAATGGCAGGCCCCACCGGCGCGCCCGTCCGCCACGCTGCGGCAGGCAGGCTATCACCTCCACGTATGCCACGCGACAGGACCATCCCATAGATGGCGTGGAAGCGAACCGACACGCCCAGCTTCCGCCATGATTTGAGAGCGGGCGGTTTCACGGGCCAGCCGACCCAGCGAGACGGCTCGACGACGCAAAGACCGACTCTCGAGTCGGCTCGCAGAACCGAATCGCCGCGAAGCGAGGCGGCGCCGCCAGCTTCGCCACTTCGGGACTATCGTTTGAGTAATGGGCCATGGGTAGGCTGACCCAGACCCAGATCTTTCAAGACATCGGGCAGGCCGCGCCTCACCGATTCTCTACCGGCGACCTTCGAGAAGGCCGAAACCCAGCAGGCGACCTTCGAGAAGGCCGAGTCCCAGCTGGCGACCTTCGAGAAGGCCGAGTCCCAGCTGGCGACCTTCGAGAGGGCCGAGTCCCAGATGGCGACCTTCGAGAAGGCCGAGTCCCAGCTGACGACCTTCGAAGAGGCTGAGCCCTCAAGATGGCGACTCTGGGACAAACCGACTCCGGGCTTGCAACCTCTCAAGGGGCCGATCGTGAGAGTCGGCCCGCGACTTATCACGTAGACCGATGTGGTACGGCCCCGCCGTGGCTGTCCCTCGAACCCACGGAAGAAGGCATGGCTACAAGAAGTCGCGCCACCAGGAGATCTCCGTGAGGCGCGGCATCATGCTATGCCTCCTTGATTCTCGCCCAAAGGCACGAGGCATCGTGCCCACGATGGCGTGGGTACGGCCCAGATCGCCGGCCCCCGCCGCGAGATAGCGGAAGACGGCCGGAGAGTTCAAGACGGTTCACGGGAGTCGGCCTCCTCGAGTCGGCCGCCTCCGCCCGGCCCCACAAGCCATAAACCAGATTGACGGGAGGGCGATAAACGGCGGCACTATTCCCACGGCCCGCGACCAAGCTCGGCTATCAAGAGCGCTGCAAGTTGTTTCGCTGTTCTGGACCCGCCAATGGCGGGCCCCGTGGCCGCGGAGAAGACGGCCGCAGGAGATCGACGATCGGGGCCACGCCACCGACATTCATTGTACCCCGGGTAGGCCTTTATAAACCCCCGGCACCCATGCAAAGGGTTCGCCCCGATAGGTTTAGACATATAGCAAGAAGGGAAAGAGCTAGCCTTGCTCCTTCCTCGCCTTCACACAGCTCAAGGAGCACCATTGTACTATCACCCCATAGTGATCATGCGGAGACCCCGCAGAGCAGCAAGAGGGGTGTTGTCTCCTGAGAGCCCCAAGCCGGGTAAGATTCGCGGCTGCATGTGTTCGCCTCATCCCGCTTCTGTGCACCGCGACGCTCTACTCGCCCCACCATGATAAGCCACCCGCTGGCATATGTCGCACCCAACCCCGAACCTCAGAGACCGAAGCGAAGCGTTATGACAACGCAGTTGATGTAGTCGCACGCCTTCACGATCCGACCGATCCAAGCACCGAACGACGGCACCTCCGAAGTTCTCGCACACGCTCAGCTCGATGACGATCTCCGCCTCCGATCCAGCCTGAGCTCCGGAGATGAGTTCCACAAGACGACGGCGCAGGACGATGATGATGTTCTACCGCGCAGGCTTCACCTAAACTCCGCGACGATATGACCGAGGTGGAATATGGTGGAAGGGGCACCGCACACGGCTAAGGAACGATCCGTAGATCAACTTGTGTGTCTATGGGTGCCCCTGCCCTCAGATATAAAGGAGGGAGGGAGGAGGAGGCCGGCCCTAGGAGGAGGGCGCACCATGGGGAGTCCTACTCCCACCGAGTAGGATTCCCCTTCCTAGTCCAACTAGTAGTCCTTCCATGTATTAGGAGTAGGAGACAAGGAAGGGGAAGAGAGAAGGAAGGAAGGAGGGGTGCGCCCTCCCCTAGTCCAACCCGGACTAGGCCTTGGGGGCGGCAGCCTGCCCTAGGTAGTCCCTCTCTTTCTCGCAGGCCCAATAAGGCCCAATACTTCCCCGGCGAATTCTCAGAATCTCCCAGATTCAAAAATACCCAATCACTGAACCTTTCCGAACTCCGAATATAGTCGTCCAATATATCGATCTTTACGCCTCGACCATTTCGAGACTCTCGTCATGTCCCCGATCTCATCCGGACTCAACTCCTTCGTACATCAAAACTCATAAACTCATAATATAACTATCATCGAAACCTTAAGCTGCAGGGATTCTATGGGTTCGAGAACTATGTAGTCATGACCTAAAACCATTCTAGGTCATTAGCCAATAGCGGACCTAGATGCCCATATTGGTTCCTACATATTCTACTAAGATCTTTATCGGTCAAACCGCATAACAACATACTTTGTTCCCTTTGTCATCGGTATGTTACTTGCCCGAGATTTGATCGCTTCAGTATCCAATACCTAGTTCAATCTCACATCGGGAAGTCTCTTTACTGCTCAGAATACGCCATCTCATAACTAACTCATTAGTTACATGCTTGCAAGGCTTAGGTGATGAGTATTACCGAGAGGGCCCAGAGATACCTCTCCGACAATCGGAGTGACAAATCCTAATCTCGAATTATGCCAACTCAACATGAACCTTCGAAACACCTGAGAGCACCTTTATAATCACCCAGCATGCTAGACGCTTTGGTAGCACACAAAGTGTTCTTCCGTTAAACGGAGTTGCACAATCTCATAGTTGCGTGAACTTTGTATAAGTCATGAAGAAAGCAATAGCAACATACTAAACGATCAAGTGCTAAGCTAACGGAATGGGTTGTCAATCACATCATTCTCCTAATGATGTGATCCCGCTAATCAAATGACAACTCTTTTGTCCATGGCTAGGAAACATAACCATCTCTCGATAAACGAGCTAGTCAAGTAGAGGCATACTAGTGACACTATGTTTGTCTATGTATTCACACATGTATTATGTTTCCGTTAATACAATTCTAGCATGAATAATAAACATTTATCATGAAATAAGGAAATAAATAATAACTTTATTATTGCCTCTAGGGCATATTTCCTTCAAGAAGATCATCCAGGAGTTGAGCAGGAGCTTTACAGGATAGTAAAGGTCATGGCTAGTGTTTGGGCCGCAATGAGCTCCTAGATTGGGCGATCTCTTCGTGTCATACTACGGTTAGGCAGTCCGAGTGATGGCACTGCTACTCATGTTGCTGCATCGTCTCCTAATGGAGCTCGCCATCGTGCGCTTATCGATCCGCCTATGATGGTTAAGATGTACACTACAAGAAATATGTCAACTTATGACCACCACTATTGGTCACCGAAAGGTCACAAATTTCCATTTATGACCTTTTGTGACCAAAAATGAAGGTCAAAAGTGGCCGTCAGAATCGACTATAGCGACCTTTCTTCCGAATGGTCAAAACGCTATTTACCAAAATATTCCTACTCGTGTGCGTTTTGGTCACTAGCAACCTCCCCAGCCACGAGGCATCCAAAGATGGCGATCCGACGTGGCACAAGATTCAGCCCGGTCCAATTCGATTTTCTACATGGGCCGAGCCCAACAATTCGGCCTTTTATCAGATTTTTCCTGTTATTTTCTGCTAGCTACATGGGCCTAGCCCAAAGAATTCAACCTTTTTATTTTCTAGGCCATGGCCTTTTTATTTTATTTTTCCAAGATATGAACCCACTAGTGAGATGGGACCCATTGTCACTATTATATTCTCCAGATCTCAATTTTCTAATAAATAAATAACAATATTTAAATCCTAACAGAGACACAACAAAATGCTTCAAACAGAGTACGACTAATCAGGAAAAATATGGTTCACATCATGAATACTATCAAACAGAGCCAAACTTGGCACATTATTACAACCAAACATGGCTCACATTAGTTTTACAATAAAAATGTTCACATCGTGTAACACGCCTATAACAATATAACTAGCTCCAATGCTTCTCCCAACTTGTTCATCCCGACCTCACGACAAAACATGAATGAAGACCAAAGATCTCGCAAGTTATTAAGCAAAATGGTTAGAACAAGCAAAATGCTAAATTTTTATCATTTAAGCATAGAAAGACAGGTCAACAACATTTCAATGTTTGAAAAGTGAACCAGATTTCAATGTTTGAACAGCAAGAAATTGATACAAGAGATCATATGCGGTTTAATCAACCCCTAAGGAGAGACACGTTGACACATTCATTTGGCAACACCGAGAAATTGAACCTCCTAAACATGCAATGTCGAATTTGTATCTCAAAGAAGTATACATACTTATCGTGTTTAATTAGCACAGAGTAGCCAAATGCTAGTAACTCATGATTAGTACACAAGACATGGTTCAAAGAAAGTAAACAAGAAGGTGGCTGCAGACAAAAGTAAGCTCATCACACGTAATAAATGAGTGGAACTATAGTACATCCTCTAAATTAGCATGTTCACAAGATTAAAGTAAGCAAAGATAAGCATATGAGTTTTGTTTGGCACCATTACATCAAACATAGCAACGCCAACATGAAAAGTTTCAGATTATTGACATATGTTTCTCGAATCATACTACGTAGAAGGGTTCAACCTCAAGTCCGAACTAGCCTTACATGGTGACGTACAGATTTTAGTGGCTACATAAACAAGAAGCATCGGCTTAAGTTGCAACCTGCAACAGAAACACTTGCAGAAATCGGACACTTGGGGGTTTGGCAGGAGTACTACCTTGTGGATGTCGCCCATGATATGTGAGAGGAACAAGAGCGCTTCCATCAGGTTATCTGCAGTATTCCACGCAGAAAAACATGGCATCTTCAGTACGAATTTAGTCAACCAAAAGAGATGTGCTGAAGCTCGTATGATCTAACTGAACATTACATTGGCGGGAAGATTTACAAGATGGCGATTGTGATTATGATCTGAGGTGAGGAGCTGGAGGTGAAGTTGTTGACGGTTCCAATGACGCTGCAGCCCTTGACGCCCTCCTCGCCCTCTCTGCGAAGGATGGCCGGACTCAATGTCAGGCTCCCTCAAGGCCACTTGCTCCCTCTCATTGTAAGTTGTAATCAAAAGGGCTCTCGGGCGATACATGAAAGGGAAGTTCTCAAGGTTGACAATCTCGTTATCCGACAAGTCAATCGTGTCAAACTGGTCCTATTATCAAAAAAGGAACAAAGACAGTTATAACATGTTTTCCTACTAGTATTTACAATGTTTTTATTTCGGTAAATTAGAAAGAGGGGAGATGGGGCACAGAACTTTGAGGCACTGTTATCAGGTAGTGTCTGATGAAGGTTGCCCTTTGGGGCGGCAGCGGTAGCTCCGCCAAATGTACCAGCAGCACCTCGGACTGGCACAACGGCAAATACCGAGAAGAATGTCATGACAAAAGCAACATAGAAGGCTTTTGTGATGGCATACCTGAAAATAGTAGTAGTAGGTTAGTGTGGTTTATGTATATTTGCACAGCACACAGCATAACAGATAAACAAAGGCCAAGAACCCATAGGCGCCAGAAAACAAAAATCTTTTTAGACTAATGCCTATTCCATGCCATCCGATCTACAACAAAGCAAAATTCACTATACAATAGTTATTTCATAGAAGAATGTTACTCCAACAGTACAATTCACTACACAATAGTTATTTTATAGAAAAATGTTCCTCCATGTGCACCAAAAGCAACCAATGCATCTTTTCACTGAGCTTGTTGGGGAAAAGCAATGATGCCACAGAAGCAGTTCTTGAACTTAATCCGTACTACATGCGCAAAGTAACTGGAGAGAGATTGTCTGCACAATCCCATCCGAGCTTCTGAACCATGCAACAGCAGACTAAATGCCACTGAAAGAACAACACAATGACTTGAAAAGCAATACAGCGGACAGAGTTAACATATGCTATTTGCAAACTGGAAAGAGATTGATTGTAGAACAATGTGTATTTGTGGACAAAGGCACGACGATAACTGGAACGGATTGAGCTAGATGTCGACTGAAACCTGCTGAGACTAACAAGCTGCAGCCAAACTGACAAAGTGGTCTCGCTATTGTGTTAATCATGATGCAGATGTTGAGAATTTAATGTCCGATAGCCCCTAACTGAACCCGAACCTGAATGGTATTTACACTTCCTGACTGAACCTGAACGCAGTGTGGGGATTAGGAGAGGAGGCGTACGTACATAGAAGGTCCACAGCAGCAGGAAGGTCTTGAAGTCGAGGTCGCGACCTCCTCAGAGGCGGAGGCTGGAGGGGATCACCGGGCGCCTTCTCGTCTCCACCCACCGGCCGAACTCCGGTGGTTGAACAGCCCAACTCGCAATCGAACAAAGAAATTAACCGTGTGTGTTAATAGCAGGCCCGTGATCTCGAATGTGACAGCGTGGGTCGCCCACCCGATCTGTGTTGCTGTAGTAGGGAGGTTGGAGAGCAGCGCCTCATCGACGCCGAAGACCCAGTGCCGGTGGGCGGCGGCAGCGCTGGGCGAGGCGGAGGCCTCCCGCTGGCGATGAGGTCGAGGTCGGAGCGGTAGGCGGGACCAAGTGAGGTATGCGCAGATCGCGGCGGCACGCAGCCTCTGCTGGCACGGCTGCCCACGACGGCGAGGGGAGGCGAGGCGGCGAGGGAGAGGGAGAGGGAGGCGAGGCGGCGAGGGAGAGGGAGAGGGGTGGCGGATCCGGATCTGGAGAGGGTTGGGAGACGACGCTAGGGTTCGCGTAAGGGAGGGAGAGTTTTTCGCATAAAGAGGGGTGAGGGAGAAAGGGTTGCCGCCGGATCTAGATCTCGAGAGGAGCATCCAACGGCGCCAAGGCACGATCCGCGTGACATGCTCATGGACCAATCAGAGCCCAGTACACGTTATGACCATCTAAATTGGTCTTAATCAATTAAAAATAAGATGTTGAATCATATAAACAGTTTTATGATATGAGAATTCAAAAAATAAAAACATTCTCATTGTGTCAAGAATGTGACCTAGTTTTTAGGAAAACTAACAAACTTGAAATTGAAATAAGACAAATATCTTTAAAAGTGTTATGAGAAATGAGTTTTAGGAGAAAAATCATTTTCTATTTTCGAGTGACAAAATTCTTTTTTGTGAAGAATCTACCAAATATTTCTTTCAAAATGGCACCACACCATTTTCCAAAACTATAAGACAACATTTTATGTACAAATGACCAAATCTTAAATGTAAAATGCTTTTGATTCACCTCTCATCAAAAAGACAATTTATGTTTCAAAAAAAGAATCCCTGAGCATTCTTTTTTTCTACATTTTCACATGAAAAATTCAAAAAATGATCTCATATTGTGCACAAGGGTGCATATTGGAATGGCAAACAATGTTGCCTAAGGAAGTTTTCATTTTCTTTGGACGAAGAAACCATTTTTCATTTTCCGAGTGCCCGAAAGGAGGTTTTTTTGTGAAGGAACTACCAAATAATTGTTGCAAAATTGGACCAAATCATTTTTCTAAAATACTAGGACATATTTAATGCACAATTGACCAAATGGTTGGGTGCAAAAAGTTTTGATCCACCTCTCGTGAAAAAGACAAACTTCCGCCAATTCAGTTGGAAGTGGGTCAAATTTGAACTGTAGCTGCCTTGTAGTTTGCTATTTATTTTTTCCAAAAATCATTTCTAGGTACATAAGTACCTATTTAATCAGAGAAACACCAAAAAAATTCCAAGATTCAACAACTAGCTAGGAACGGTCATTCCCGCCGTTTTGACCGCATTTTGAAACAGGTATAAAAAATTCAAAAAAAATCAAAAAATTGGGAAACCTTCCCATTGTGTCATTATATATGACCAAGTTACCAGGAAAAATAGTAAACTTGTAATAAGGCAATTTGTTTAAAAAGTGTTATTTAAATGAGCTATCATGCGTGAAGATTCATGGCTTTCAAGCCAAATGATCAATCCTATGCCCACATTCATGGCATAGTTTGTTCAAATTATCTCATATTGTGCACAAGGGTGCATATTGGAATGGCAAACAATGTTGCCTAAGGAAGTTTTCATTTTCTTTGGACGAAAAAACCATTTCCCATTTTCCGAGTGCCCAAAAGGAGGGTTTTTTGTGAAGGACCTCCCAAATAATTGTTGTAAAATTGGACCGAATCATTTTTATAAAATACTAGGCCATATTTAATGCACAATTGACCAAATGGTTGGGTGTAAAAAGTTTTGATCCACCTCTCGTGAAAAAGACAAATTTCCGCCGATTCAGTTGGAAGCGGGTCAAATTTGAACTGCAGCTGCCTCATAGTTTGCTATTTATTTTGGCCAAAAATCATTTATAGGTACATAAGGACCTATTTAATCAGAGAAACACTAAAAAATTCCAAGATTCAACAACTAGCTAGGAATGGTCATTCCCGCCGTTTTGACCGCATTTTGAAACGGGTATAAAAAATTCAAAAAAAATCAAAAAATTGGGAAACCTTCGCATTGTGTCATTATATGTGGCCAAGTTCCCAGGAAAAATAACAAACTTGTAATACGACAATTATTTTAAAAAAGTGTTCTCAGAAATGAGCTATCAAGCGTGGAGATCAATGGCTTTCAAGCCAAATGATCAATCTTATGGCCACATTCATGGCATAGTTTGTTCAAATGATCTCATATTGTGCACAAGGGTGCATATTGGAATGGCAAACAATGTTGCCTAAGGAAGTTTTCATTTTCGTTGGACGAAAAAACCATTTTCCATTTTTTGAGTGCCCGAAAGGAGGTTTTTTTGTGAAGGAACTACCAAATAATTGTTGCAAAATTGGACCAAATCATTTTTATAAAATACTAGGCCATATTTAATGCACAATTGACAAAATGGTTGGGTGTAAAAATTTTGATCCACCTCTCGTGAAAAAGACAAATTTCCGCCGATTCAGCTGGAAGCGGGTCAAATTTGAACTCCAGCTGCCTCATAGTTTGCTATTTATTTTTTTCCAAAAATCATTTCTAGGTACATCAGGACCTATTTAATCATAAATACATGGTTTGGTGGCGATAGTTCGAGGTTTGGACGGTGGCTGATGGCCTCAACTCTAGAGCACGAACTCAAGATGTCGTCGCGTGGTCACCGCGTGACCATAATGTTGCCATGTGTTCTGGGCGGCTTAGGCATGTCTAGTAGGTTGGGCATCCCCCAGGTTGGTGCTAGGAAGAAAATTACAACATAAGATTCTCACGAGAAGACCGATCGATTCTCAAACATGAATTAGCAGCCAAGTGTTTGATTAGCGGTACGGGAAATGCACATGGCCAATGGGCGTGAGTTTTATCTGAGGATGATCATCTACTAAGGAGAATGTGTTCACAAATTTTTAGCTCAAAAGGAGGATCCTAGGTGGTACTTGCTTTGCAAAGTACCACGCTGGACAAAAATATGAATGTTGAAGCTGGGCTCAAAATAATGAATGGATTGAGCTAAAATTTTGTGGAGGATGGTTATTTGGGCATAGGAAAGCATTGTAGAAAATTGATACCATTTGGACATGCCAAAGTAGTACTTCCTTCACAATGCTCTTCTATGGACAGAAACTTGGGAAAACTAGTGAGAGAGATTGGATGAATGAAATGAGCTCAAAATTGGTGTAGGTAAGTTACTTAGGTATGGTCATGCGCTGGTCAATTTTCAGGTCATTTGGGTAAGCCTAGCTAGTACTTACTTCACAAAGCTTCTCTCGAGGTAGAAACTTTGGAAATTTCCCGAGAAAGATTTACTACGAAAATTGAGCTGAATATTATCATGTGGCAATGATTTGGGTATGGAAGAGTGCCCGAAAAGTTTGAGGGTAATAGGAGGGGTCTATATAACACTTGCTTTGCAACGTGCCAATTTGGCCATAAAATATAAATTGAACCTGGGCTCACATAGATGATTTGACTGAGCTGCAATTTGGAGGAGGGTGATAATTTGGGCATATGAAGAATCTGTATAAATTTCATGTCATTTAGAGATATAAAAAAGGTACTTCCTTCACAATGCTTCTAGGTGGACAAAACTTTGGAAATTTGTTTGAGGAAGATTTGCTAGGCAAATGGAGCTGAATTTTGTCATGCGGTAATGATTTGATAGGAAAGAGTGCCCAAAATTCAGAGGGCAATCAAGAATATATAAATAGCACTTCCTTCATAAAGTGTTGTTGTGAACATAATAGGAAAATGAATATTGTTGAATTAGTTTTGAACTAAGCAAGGAAGGATTTTTACATATTTGATGAAGATATGACCCAAAGAATTTATGAGATTTTTGGGAATTTTGGGAATGATAGAAATATAGGTTGCTTCACAACCTAGGGCAAAACTGCCACATAGACATGACACATAGGCAAACTCGATGAGATGGCGCCTAGTCATCACAACCCACCACAATCTACAAGGATATGACCATCTATATTGGTCGTTAACAACTAGAAATAAGGCAGCGGACTAGCGCTGTTAGCTTTATGACCATTTCATATGACCTTTCTGACCAAAATGGTCGCAATGGTTTAGGGTTTGGAGCCCCTCGAACAGATTTTGAGCCATTGTTCTCAAATGGTCATAAATCTATGACCAATTCTTCCAGGGTCACTGACAGAAGGTCATAACTTGACATATTTCTTGTAGTGGTAGTCTGCTACGTCTTGAGCTTGCGTTGGTTCTCCTCGAAGAGGAGAGGGTGATGCAGCAAAGTGTAGCGTAAGTATTTCCCTCAGTTTTGAGAACCAAGGGATCAATCCAGTAGAAGGTTCCTCAAAAGTCCCACGCACCTACACAAACAAACTGAGAACTCACAACCAACGCAACAAAGGGGTTGTCAATCCCTTCACAGCCACTTGCGGAAGTGAGATCTAATAAAGATAGTATGATAAGATAAATATATTTTTGGTATTTTATAAGATAGATGCAAAAAGTAAAGATGCAAATAAAGATAGATTGAAAGCAAATATGATAAGAGATAGACCCGGGGGCCATAGGTTTCACTAGAGGCTTCTCTCAAGATAGCATGAATATTACGGTGGGTGAACAAATTACCACGAGCAATTGATAGAAAAGCGCATAGTTATGAGATTATCTAGGCATGATCATGTATATAGGCATCACGTCCATAACAAGTAGACCGACTCGCCTCGCATCTACTACTATTACTCCACACATCGACCGACTCCTCGCCCGCATCTAGAGTATTAAGTTCATAATAACAGAGTAACGCTTAAGCAAGATGACATGATGTAGAGGGATAAACACATGCAATATGATATAAACCCCATCTTGTTATCCTCGATGGCAACAATACAATACGTGTCTTGCAACCCTTTCACATCGGGTAAGAACACCGCAAGATTGAACCCAAAGCTAAGCACTTCTCCCATGGCAAGAAAGATCAATCTAGTAGGCCAAACCAAACTGATAATTCGAAGAGACTTGCAAAGATAACTCAATCATACATAAAAGAATTCAGAGAAGATTCAAATATTATTCATAGATAAACTTGATCATAAACCCACAATTCATCGGATCTCGACAAACACACCGCAAAAAGAGTTTACATCGCATAGATTTCCACAAGAGAGGGGGAGAACATTGTATTCAGATCCAAAAGAGAGAAGAAGCCATCTAGCTAATAACTATGGACCCAGAGGTCTGTGGTAAACTACTCACAACTCATCGGAGGGGCAAGGATGTTGATGTAGAAGCCTCCGTGGTTGATTCCTCCGCCGGCGAAGGCTCCAAGATGAGATCTCATGGATACGTATGTTACAGGTGGAAATTGTGTTTCGTGGTGCCCCGGATGTTTTCGGGCACGAGGTATATATAGGAAGAAGAAGTACGTCTGGTGGTCGCTGGGGCCCACGAGACAGGGCGCGCCTTGCAGGGGGCGCGCCCCTATCTCGTGGGGCCCTCGAGCTTCTTGACTTGCACTCCAAGCTCTCGAGGATCAGATTTGTTCCAAAAATCACGCCCCCAAGGTTTCATTTCGTTTGACTCGCTTGATATTCCTTTTTTTCAAATATCAAATAGGCAAAAAAAAGCAATATGGGCTGGGCCTCCAGTTAGTAGGTTAGTCCCAAAATGATATAAATGTGTAAAATAAAGCCCATAAACATCCAAAAGGGGTAATATGATAGCATGGAACAATCAAAATTATAGATACGTTGGAGACGATCAAGCATCCCCAAGCTTAATTCCTCGCTCGCCTCGAGTAGGTAAATGCTAAAAAGAGAATTTTTGATGTGGAATGTTACCTAGCATATTTCTCAATGTAATTTTCTTTATTGTGGCATGAATGTTCAGATCCAAATGAATACAAAATAAAAGTTCATATTGACATAAGAAATAGTAATACTCCAAGCATACTAATCAAAGTAATCATGTCTTCTCAAAATAACATGGCTAAAGAAAGTTATCCCTACAAAATCATATAGTCTGGCTATGCTCTATCTTCATCACACAAAGTATTTAATCATGCACAACCCCGATGACAAGCCAAGCAATTGTTTCATATTTCAATAATCTCAAACTTTTTCAACTTTCACGCAATACATGAGTGTGAGCGATGGACATAGCACTATATGTGGAATAGAATGGTGGTTGTGGAGAAGACAAAAAGGAGAAGATAGTCTCACATCAACTAGGCGATCAACGGCTATGGAGATGCCCATTAATAGATATCAATGTGAGTGAGTAGGGATTGCCATGCAACGGATGCATTAGAGCTATAAATATATGAAAGCTCAATAAAAGAAACTAAGTGGGTGCATCCAACTTGCTTGCTCATGAAGACCTAGTGCACTTTGAGGAAGCCCATCATTGGAATATACAAGCCAAGTTCTATAATGAAAAATTCCCACTAGTATATGAAAGTGACAACATATGAGACTCTCTATCATGAAGATCATGGTGCTATTTTGAAGACAAGTGTGGAAAAAGAGATAGTAGCATTGTCCCTTCTCTCTTTTTCTCTCATTTTCTTTTTTCTTTTTTTCTTTGGCCTATCCTTTTTTTTCTTTTTGGCCTTTCTCTTTTTTTTGTAAAGTCCGAAGTCTCATCCCGACTTGTGGGGGAATCATAGTCTTCATCATCCTTTCCTCACTAGGACAATGCTCTAATAATCAAGATAATCACACTTTTATGGATTTACAACTCGAAGCTAGAACAAGATATGACTCTATATGAATGCTTCCGGCGGTGTACCGGGATATGCAATGAATCAAGAGCGACATGTATGAAAATTATGAAAGTGGCCTTGCCACAAATACAATGTCAAGTACATGATCATGCAAAAAGCAATATGACAAAAGTAATGCGTGTCATATGAACGGAACGGTGGAAAGTTGCATGGCAATATATCTCGGAATGGCTATGGAAATGCCATAATAGGTAGGTATGGTGGCTGTTTTGAGGAAGGTGTATGGTGGGTGTATGGTACCGGCAAAAGTTGCACGGTACAAGAGAGGCTAGCAATGGTGGAAGGGTGAAAGAGTGTGTATAATCCATGGACTCAACATTAATTAAAAGAACTCATATACTTGTTGCAAAAATTTAGAAGTCATAAAAATCCAAAGCACTACGCGCATGCTCCTAGGGGTATAGATTGGTAGGAAAATACCATCGTCATTCCCCGACCGCCACTCATCAGAAGACAATCAATAAATAAAATTGTGCTCCAACTTCATCACAAAGCGGTTCACCATACGTGCATGCTACGGGAATCACAAACTTCAACACAAGCATTCTTCAAATTCATAATCACCCAACTAGCATAACTTTAATATCACTACCCCCATATCTCAAAACAATTATCAACTATCAAACGATCATAGCATCCAATTCACTTTCTATGATAGTTTTTATTATACCCAACTTGGATGTTCATCATTCTAGGACCAACTTTATGATAATAGCAAATACCATGCTGTTCTAAAAGACTCTCAAAATGATATAAGTGAAGCATTAGAGACTAGCAATTTCTTCCAAATTAAGACACCACCGTGTTCTAAGAGATATAAGTGAAGCACTAGAGCAAAAATTATCAAGCTCAAAAGATATAAGTGAAGCACATAGAGTATTCTAGCAAATTCTAATCAAATAGGCTTCTCCCAAAAGGTGTGTACAACAAGGATGATTGTGGTAAACTAAAAAGTAAGACTAATATAATACACGACGCTCCAAGCAAAACACATATCATGTAGCGAATAAAAATATAGCTCCAAGTAAAGTTACCAATGAACGAAGATTTAAAGAGGGATGCCTTCCCGGCATCCCCAAGCTTAGGCTTTTGGCTATTATTGAATATCTTGGGTGCCATGGGCATCCCCAATATTAGGCTCTTGCCACTCCTTATTCCATAATCCATAAAGGCTTTACCCAAAACTTGAAAACTTCACAACACAAAACTCAACAGAAATCTTATAAGTCTGTTAGTGAAAGAAAACAAAACCACCACATAAGGTACTGCAATGAACTCATTCTTTATTTATTTTGGTGTTAAACCTACTGTATTCCAACTTCTTTATGGTTTATAAACTAATTTACTGGCCATAGATGCATTGAAATAAGCAAACAACACACGAAAAACAGAATCTGTCAAAAACAGAACAGTCTGTAGCAATCTGTAACTAACGCAAACTTCTGGAACTCTAAAAATCCTACCAAAATAGGAAATCCTGGAAAATTTGTCTATTGAACAGAAGCAAAAAGAATCAACGCAAAAGCACGTTCCTGTGTGAGGGAGTCCTGGACTAGGGGGTGTCCGGACAGCCGACTATCAATATCCGCCGGACTCCTGCATCACTTAAGATAGAAGATTGAAGACTGCCGTGTCCCAAGGTACTTTCTTGGCGTGGAAGGCAAGCTTGGCGACACGGATATGTAGATCTCCTACCATTGTAACCGACTGTAACCCTAGCCTCTCCGGTGTCTATATAAACCGAGGGCCTTAGTCCGTAGGGACACAACATTACATCTCAACAATCATACCATAGGTTAGCTTCTAGGGTTTAGCCTCCTTGATCTCGTGGTAGATCTACTCTTGTACTACCCATATCATCAATATTAATCAAGCAGACGAGGGTTTTACCTCCATCGAGAGGGCCTCGAACCGGGTAAAAACGTTGTGTCCTCTTTCTCCGTTACCATCCGCTTAGACGCACAGTTCGGGACCCCTACCCGAGATCCGCCGGTTTTGACACCGACATTGGTGCTTTCATTGAGAGTTCCTCCGTGTCGCCACCGATAGGCTCAATGGCATCTTCAACCATCAACGCTGTCCAGGTGAGACTTTTCTCCCGGACAGATCTTCAGATTCGGGCGGCTTTTTATCGCGGGCCAATTCTCTTGGCCATCCGAGCAGATCGAAGCTACGCCCGCCGCCAGTCGATTCGGTTTAAACTTCACGGCCGATGACCGCGGAGATTTGATCTTCGGCGGACTCGAGCCATAGCTAAGCGCCGCCAGACCGCGACGATGGGCATGATCTAGCTCGCCACGGACAGTGCTTTGGTGGTCGATTAACCCGCCCGCTATTAGCCCGAGCCGATTGCCCATGACGAGGGCTCGTGGATAGACGCCACTGGGGCTTCAACATCTACGGCGATGGAGCCGAATACCAATCTCGCCCTCGCGAAACTCGTGATCCCGAGACGCCGGACTCTCGCCGACTCGAGCCTCCCGCGCTTCGCCAATTGAACCGGATTGGGCGCCGTTATGGAATTCACCGCCGACACATTTTCAAAGACTCGCTTTTGGCGATATCCTCAATTCTTCAAGCATCTTCGCTATCAGAGAATCTCGCCGGACGATGGCCGTGACGGTTGAGTACGGACGATGAAGAAATTCAGAGCCCACCCACCACCCAATTTGTAGCCACCGCCGAGGATCTAACCGACATGCTAGACTACGATTCGGCGACATCGACGCTATGGACGATGATGCCGGAGACGATCGTAACCCAGCACCCATGGGGCATCGGAAGGCCACCTCGCCACATGACGCCTACATGGTGGATACCCCAAAAGAGGGGATGGCAAAAAGCAGCGGAGGAAGATTTCTAAAGAAGCAGCCTAAACGCCAAGCGCCAAGCGCCGCTTAAATCCCGCCACAACAAGAATGGTGATTCCGCGCAGAGATAATAACACCGGAGAGTGCTAAAGACAAATCCCTCCAAAGAAGACTCAGCGCAGGAGGATGAAGAAGCAAGCCCTCGAAAGGGTAGAAGAAAAGGTCGAGGATCACAACTATATACCTCCCTCCAAGACGTAAACAAGCCCCAATGACAACAAACTCGAGGAGCCCGTCAACAAGAGTTTTTCAAACGCAGGCTCGCTGCTACAAAGAAGAAGCCTCAAGAAAGAAAAACGGAAGCTCAACACAGCGGAAGACGCGCTCCCAATAAGATGGAGCAAAGTACTCAAAACCGCAGATAAACACGGCAACAAAGAACCAATCAAGAGCTACCCAAGCGCAAGCTGCTCCCAGATTCGACGAGGAGGCCATAAAGCCCCACCGTCCAATGGTCTGCCAGTCCATCTACGGACCCAAAAAGACAGCCCCAATAAGCAAAAGGACACATCAAGTGTTCGACGATAGCGGCACGCACAAGTATAGGGCGCCAGACACCCATTATGCTTCATCGACGAGGTGCCGGATCATGAATTCTCAAAGCAGGGTTTAAACCCATAAACATAGAAGCCTATGATGGAACAATGCACTCGAGTCTGGATAGAAGACTATATATCGCACATACATATGGCCGAGGAGATGATCTCCACGCCATAAAATATCTACCCTCAAGCTCAAAGGGCCAGCCTGGTCATTGGCTCAAAAGCCTCCCGTAAAAATATCTGGAAGTTGGGAAGAGCTCGAGGAGGCGCTAGAGCAAATTTTCAAGGGACTTATGTCCGCCTCCGGATGCAGATGACCTAAGTCACATAACCCAACAGCCCGGAGAGTCAAGGAAATTCGGAACAGCTTCCTTACCAAAAGAACCAAATAGTCGATCGTCCGGACAACAAGCCTTAGCAGCTTTTAAGCACAATGTTCGAGACGAATGGTTTCACAGACACCTCGGTCAAGAGAAACCGAGGACAATGACCGATTAATAAGACTCATGACCCGCTTCAGGCGGGAGAGGATAGTGGCTGGGAAGATGCAAGACCAAATAACCCGAGTACATCCAAGATAAGAGATGGAATGGAAAATCACGCGCAGAAAAGAGCAGCTCCGAATAAAGAGAAAAGCCCAAAGGGCACGGCAATAACGCCGGATTTAAAAGCTCGCGCCAAATAGCAACGCCAGCCCTCAAGGATGACAACGACGAACCGCCTAACCTACACAAAATCTTGGGTCGGATATGTCAAATCCACAAAGACTTTTAAGGGCCGCAAATCACACCCACAGGATTGTTGGGTTTTCAAACAGTCCGCCGATTAAACGCCGAACACAAGGGGCTCGACGCCAAGTTTAAGATGATAAACCCCGCCAAACAGGCACCGAAAACAAAAACTTTTCCCCAAGGGGTCAAAGCAAGAAACTCACTTTATGTGAGGATACGGAGAAACAAGACGCACTTCCTAAAAGAGCCCCAAACGGTCCAATCAAGGCATCAAGAGATTGATATCAAAACCAATCACTTTCACCACCGACTACTCCGTAGTGTTCAAACGCGAAGGACTCCTCGATTTTGAATCCGATCATAGACGGATTGTAATTCACAAACGCCCTAATGGACGGAGGCAGTGACTTAAACCTGCTATATTCAAACACAATCCGTCGGATGGGGATAGACCCTACCAAAATTCGACACACCGCACTTCCTTCAAAGGAGTGACGCCAGCCCTTACGCTTAGGTGCATGTGCTCGATATTACTCGACGTCGGTTCGGATCGCCGAACAATTTTCGACGCTAAAAGTTAATTTTCCATATCGCCCCATTTAAAAGTGAACATCAAGCACTATTGGGATGAAAGGCTTTGTCCGCTTTAACGCCATACCGTGACGCTGCCTCTTACACTTAAGATGCCCGGTCCACATGGCACCATTTCAAAGGCGAGGGTCACTTTAAAGACCCTGACTCGGATAGACGAATCCGACTAAGGTGCTAGGGCTCCCTAGCCGCATACCCTTTCACAAGGGCTGCGCAAGACAACTAACATCGGTTTCATATAAACCTAGCTTTAATTATTTACACTTATTCTTTGCATTATTTTTGCACGAACTGTTTTAAAACTAAAATGTTCCTCTCTTTCCTACAGATGAACAACGTATGCATCTGGCCCGTGATAACGGCACAACGGAGACACAGCGCAGACGCAGCTTGGGACCCGCCGCAAGGATTCTTTTCAGATTAAGACCCTACGAGACCTTTTATTATCGCTCTTGTTGCTAAATCTCCTCGCTTCTTCCTATAGCCAAGGCGGAGCCCGACGCTTTGGCATTGGCCGCCGAAGACAATGCCCGCATTCGACACAAGGGGCTTAGGGCATAATTTCGCCTGTTATTATAAAGTCCAACACCTTCGGAGTGTTCGCGCGCTCAAGTTGGGCATTATATGCATCAGCTCAATCATGTCTTTGGTCAAATGTTGGGTTTGCGGCGCCCCGTGTTTTGCTGCCTTACGCTCAGATCACCCGCTAACGCGCACCGTGGAGAACTATCGCGATCGCGCCCAGCTCGCCGGGCGCGAAAGCACCTTAGTAGAGAAAGCCGAAAACCGATCGCATGATATAGCGAGAGTCTGGTCACCACTTGATCGACTATCGGAATGTTTAGAATTTCGCTTGATGAAGGACCGCTTCCGTCAGCACATACGCACTCGAATCCGGAGATGTGCAAGGTCATCAGGGCTATATCGTAGCCCCACCCTCGAGCTCCATTGGCTAAGTGAAAGAGATAAAGCATTATAGTCCGGATTGCCTGCTTCGCTACGCTACCACCTCCTTATAACAGACCGAGACGTTGGATTAAAGTGTAAAAAGCGCTTATTTTTTAACACCCCAAAGACCTTGTGCAAGGGGTCAAGTCAAGATCGATCTTTCAGTTATACACAAGTATACTTAAACGGCCGCAAGGAGAAGTATTACTACTTGAAGCACAAGTATAAAAAGCATTCATACTATAATCATTGATATACAAGTTAATGCGCTCAATTGAACGTTACATTCTTTGAGCATCGCGACTTATTATACGAAGCGCCAAGATAACTTCCCGAAATAATGCTCGGCAGAAGCCGTTCCCATCCAACCTCGGCAAGAACAGCGGTGGCATCCATCTCCGGACATCGCGCTTTTACACGGGCGAGCCATCCGCGCACCTCGGCGCAGGCCGACTGCTTCATCTCTCTTGATATGCGGCATCGCCCCAAGGAACCGCCGCAGAGGTCAAGTAGCTCGTCGCTTGGACCTCTCGCCACACATGGGCCACGGTCACCATAGCCAGCCCGACAGCCTATTCAGTTCAGCCCATTCGCCAACTCTGTCCGACAATGAAGAGGGCGATCCGGACTGTGGAATTGAGTCCAATATAACTCTTCCACCTCGTGATCCCCCGCCCGAAGTGCTTAACGGCGCCACCGCACTCGCAGCTAAGTCCATATACGGATCCTCCAACTCCATCGCCGCCAAATTTAGCGATTTGGCATCCATAAACCGGCGACGATAAGAAACGGCTTGCCACCGTGATTTCTCCGGCTTGGCAGCCCTCCTTCATAGCCCGCATTGCGTAACGGCATCCTTGGCTTCGCGGCCTTCTTCAGTCTTCCCGCCCGATAGGCGCGCTTTTTAAGAGCCTCGCCACGGTCGGTAGCATCCTTAAACTCTTGGCCAATTCGCCACCTCCGCCTCGCTTAGGCAGCAGCAGCCTTTTTCGCCTTCAACTCTTCGCCGCCTCATGGCAGTCAGATCACTCCTTCGGCTTGCTCCTTAGCTTGTGCAAGCTCGCCCAAGTCTCCACAAAGAGCAGACTGTCTCAGATCAACAAAGATATAACTTATCGAGGAGGGCCTTAACCCACTCAATAAAGCGGCCGCGGAGAATTTATTTACCTTGCGACTCGCCAAGTCGCCGATTGACAAGTGCGATGTCAAGATTCGCCATGTCCAGCTTGTCAACTCAATTCGCAAATGATCATCCGCTGGGCCTCGACTATCCGCCACCAGACGTAACGGCGTATTCATTACCCGATATATTTAGATTTTCGATCCTCGGCATGCTGTCGCCTTCGACAACCCACCGAGTCTCGTGGGCTACTATCTATACAGGCGATTTTTATATGCACAACCGTTAAAAACAAAGGGTACGCCATTTTCAAGATACCTCAAATCCCGCCAAAGAAGCTCATGGCAAGATCACGCATCCGCCACGGACGAAATCTTCCAATCACCATACGATTAACGCACGGTGATCTTTCAAATGGACGCCTCTCAAGCAAACTCTTCGCCTCCCGCCGGGCTCGTGGGTGTTGAACTTTGGCCCCTCCGACTCGGGATGCCCTCCGGATTTACACTCGGCTCGCTCGCTTCATCCAAAGGCAGCGGCAGACGGAGGCGACGCTTCCATCATCTCCGAAGAAGATCCCCGAGGATGAACTCATCTCGAGACGGCCGCAGATCCGAATCGCGATATAAATATTTCGTTACCTCATGTAAGCGCATTAAGGTATTTCCTTATTAAACTTCTTCTTTCATACTCACGGCTCGTTGAGGGCTGGTCCTGGGCGATGATTGCGCTGTCTCGACTCTCTCCGGACGCCGGACTTCGGTGGGGATTTCTTCCCACGCTTAGGGCTGGGACCTCCGGATCTTCGGAGGCGGTCCTCTTGTCCTTTGAAGGAGGGATCCTTGGTTCCTCCTCTTCGCCCCCTTTGGACGAAGCATTAGCTCCTTTATCTCCCCGTCGCCTTCTATGGGCGCAACCTCCAACATTCTCGACCAAGACGGGCTCCAGCAGTCTCTCGAGGGGGGCCGACACCTTATCAGCCTTTGATTGCGCCACCCATTCCTCAGAAGAACAAAGGGTCGAGACGATCTCGTGAAAGGCATACAAATAGAATGTCCGGCTTTGAGCTATTTACCCGAGTATCCGGCGATCGCGCTTAGTCCAAAGATCTCGGCCGAATCCGACACACCACATGCGGTCCAAGAACAGCTCAGACATCTCCAAGGGTGTCGCACCCATGAAATGCCGGAGGATACGAGGTCCCTCCGGATTGAACTCCCATAAACGGAGAGGACGACGCTTGGTGGTAGGAGGTGCCTAGTTAGCATGACCTGCATCACCTTGACCAGGTCAATCTCCTTGTTTGGAGGTCTCGAATCCGCCCCGCAAGGCGGGCACATCCCGACGGCCCCCGCTGAGCACTTGGTCGACCCACGACATCACCGCCGTGGAGGTCCCGGCTAAAAGCGGGCGGCTTTTGCTTGGTGCCCTAGGAACAAAGTGATGTAAACCACTCTTGCTGCCACGGGCATCGGCCTTCTCGCTTATGGTCGCCTCGCCAAGACTCCGCTTGGCGCCCCGATCATCTTCGCCCACCTTAAATGTTTTCAGCCACAGTCAAGTGGGGAATGACGCGGAGGAAGGCTTCGCAGACAATGATAAATGCGAGATATGGAGGATGGACTCCGAGCCAAGTCGTGGAAGTCCAGCCCGTAGTAGAACAAGCCCCTCACGAAAGGATCCGCTGGAAGCCTAATCCTCGACGGAGGTGAGACGCGAAGACAGCAGATTCGGGCTGGCTCGGGTTGGCACGGCCTGCCCTGGGCAGTAACCTGTGCGAACTTCAGAGGCTGTGCACTTGGCCTCACGCAACTTCATTATGTCCTCCTCCGTGACGGAGGAGGGCATCCACCGCCCGGAGGTCGGAGCCGACATGGTTGTGGATCCGCGCCAATCAAGCTCTAGGTGTTGGAACCGGAGCGAAGAAAGATTCGATGCGAGGTTGAAAGACAAGGACAGGCCTTGGTCCTCTTATAAAGGGGAAGAAATACCAAGGGCCGCCTCCGTGACCGCTTTGGGATCCCCTTCGATAGAGGAGGCGTATGACGGAACGGTTGGGTTACCCACAAACGTATTGATGAGGATCCCGAATAAAAGGGAACACGATCTCCGCTCGACAGACGTTAAGGAAACCGCCGCTAAACGTACGAGGCGGAATAATAAAAACAATTCAAAATGAAGGCTTGGCTGCGGTGTGATGTCATGCCGCATGAATACGTCAGCAGATTGGATCAGTATATGTGTTTTATTCTCTCTACGTTGGAATGAGGAATTTATTTTGCAGAGCCGGACATTATCCTGGTGTTCATTATCTCCTCCGGATTATTCAAGGGAGGAACCCGCCTTGCAATGCCGAACATTGTGCATGCCGGACTTATCGCCATTGAAGACCGGTTCAGGGCTACCGAGGGAGTCTCGACTAGGGGTGTCCGGACAGCTGGACTATCAATATCCGCCGGACTCCTGCATCACGAAGATAGAAGATTGAAGACTCGCTCGTGTCCGTAAGGTACTTTCTTGGCGTGGAAGGCAAGCTTGGCGATACGGATTTGTAGATCTCCTACCATTGTAACGGACTCGCGGTAACCCTAGCCTCTCCGTGTCTATATAAACCGGAGGGCCTTAGTCCGTAGGGACACAACATTACATCTCAACAATCATACCATAGGCTAGCCTCTAGGGTTTAGCCTCCTTGATCTCGTGGTAGATCTACTCTTGTACTACCCATATCATCAATATTAATCAAGCAGACGAGGGTTTTACCTCCATCGAGAGGGCCTCGAACTCGGGTAAAAACATTGTGTCCTCGCCTCTCGTTACCATCCGCCTAGACGCACAGTTCGGGACCCCCTACCCGAGATCCGCCGGTTTTGACACCGACACTGTGATTTAACAAAATTATATTTGTGCGCGCAAAGTTTTTGTTTTTCAGCAGAATCAAATCAACTATCATCGTAGGTTATCCTATAGGTTCTACTTGGCACAAACACTAATTAAAAGATAAAAACACATCTAAACAGAAGGTATATGCAAGATTTATTACTAAACAGGAGAAAAAACAAAAACAAAAAGAAGATTGGGTTGCCTCCCAACTAGCGCTATCGTTTAACGCCCATAGCTAGGCATAAAAAGCAAAGATAGATCTAACGAGTGCCATCTTTGGCACTAAATTCATAAGTAGCACGCATGATAGATTCATAAGGTAATTTGACTTTCTTTCTTGGAAAGTGCTCCATGCCTTTCTTTAATGGAAATTGTAATCTAATATTCCCTTCCTTCATATCAATATTCGCACCAATCGTTCTAAGAAAGGTCTACCAAGAATAATAGGGCAAGAAAGATTTCAATCTATATCAAGAACAATAAAATCTACGGGCACCAAATTTCTATTTGCAACAATAAGAACATCATTGATCCTTCCCATAGGCTTTTTAATGGTGGGATCCGCAAGGTGCGAATTTAAAGAGCAATCATCAAGATCATGGAAACCTAGAATATCACATAGGGTTTTCGGAATCGTGGAAACACTAGCACCCAAATCACACAAAGCAAAACACTCATAATCTTTAATTCTAATCTTTATAGTAGGTTCCCACTGATCATTAAGTTTTCTAGGTATAGAACCTTCCAAATTAAGTTTTTCATCATAAGATTGCATCAAGGCATCAACAATATGTTCGGTAAAAGCTTTATTTTGACTATAAGCATGAGGAGAATTAACAACGGATTGCAACAAGGAAATACAACCTTTTAAAGAGCAATAATCATAATCAAATTCCTTGAAATCCGAGATAGTAGGTTCAATATCATTAGAAGTTGAGGATTCTCCAATCTCTCTTTTACCAAATTTAGCATCAAGATCTAAAGACTCTGAATTTTTGGGACGCCTTCTAGGCAAAGTTGATTCATCATCACTCCCATAATCATCAAAATTCATATTGCAAAACATAGATCTAATCGGAGACACATCAATAACTTTAAGATCCTTATCATTATTTTCACGAAGACTAGAAGAACACGCTTTTATAAAGATTTCTTTCTTAGCACGCAATCTAGCGGTTCTTTCCTTGCACTCGTCAATGGAAATTCTCATTACTTTGAGAGACTCATTGATATCATGCTTAGGAGAAGAAGATCCAAGTTTAAGAGAATTAACATCAAGTTTAAAGTCTATCAACGCCTCTCCAAATCATCAACTTTGAGCAACTTTTCTTCAAGCAAAGCATTAAAATTCTTTTGAGAAATCATAAATTCTTTCACACTATTCTCAAAATCCGAGGGCATCTTATTAAAATTAACATAAGAATTATTGTAGGAATTTCCATAATTATTAGAGGGATTACTAGGGAACGGTCTAGCATTAAAATTTCCTCTATAAGCATTGTTTCCAAAACTATTCCTACCAACAAAATTCACATCCATAGATTCATTATTATTCTCAATCAAGGAAGACAAAGGCATACCATTGGGATCAAGAGGAGTATTTTTAGTAGTAAACATCTTCATAAGTTCATCCATCTTTCCACTCAAAACATTGATTTCTTCTATAGCATGCACTTTTTACTAGAAGATCTTTCATGTGCCATTGAGAATAATTAGCCATAATATTATCAAGCAATTTTGTAGCATCTCCTAACGTAATTTCCATAAACGTGTTCTCCCGCGGCCAATCTAAGAGATTTCTAGAAGCAAAGTTCAAACCGACATAAAATTTTTGTATGATCATCCATAAATTCAAACCATGAGTAGGGCAATTATGTACATCAATTTCATTCTTTCCCAAGATTGGGCAACATGCTCATGATCAAGTTGTTTAAAATTCATAGTATCGCTCCTAAGAGTGATGATCTTAGCGGGAGGAAAATACTTAGAGATAAAAGCATCTTTGCACTTGTTCCAAGAATCAATACTATTTTTAGGCAAAGATGAAAACCAAACTTTAGCACGATCTCTAAGTGAAAATGGAAATAACTTCAATTTGACAATATTGTTATCCGTATCTTTCTTCTTTTGCATATCACACAAATCAACAAAATTGTTTAGATGAGTAGCGGCATCTTCACTAGGAAGGCCGGGAAATTGATCTTTCATAACAAGATTCAACAAAGCGGTATTGATTTCACAAGACTGAACATCATTAAGAGGAGCAATCGGAGTTCTAAGGAAATCATTATTATTGGTGTTCGAGAAGTCACACAATTTGGTATTATCTTGCGCCATGGCAACAAGTAATCCAACACACAAGCAAACAGAAAAATGGCAAGCGAAAAGAGAGGAGGAGATTGAGAAAGAGAGGGCGAATAAAACGACAAGGGTGAAGTGGGGGAGAGGAAAACGAGAGGCAAATGGCAAATAATGTAAATGCGAGGGAGATGGGTTTGTGATGGGTACTTGGTATGTCTTGACTTAAGCTAAGACCTCCTCGCAACGGCGCCGTAAATCCTTCTTGCTACGCCTTGAGCTTATGCTGGTTTTCCTCAAGAGGAGAGGGTGATGCAGCAAAGTGTAGCGTAAGTATTTCCTCAGCTTTTGAGAACCAAGGTATCAATCCAAAGAGGAGGCTCCTCAAAAGTCCTGTGCACCTACACAAACAAACCGAGAACTCGCAACCAACGCAATAAAGTGGTTGTCAATCCCTTCACAGCCACTTGCGAAGTGAGATCTAATAAAGATAATATGATAAGATAAATATATTTTTGGTATTTTATAAGATAGATGCAAAAAGTAAAGATGCAAATAAAGATAGATTGAAAGCAAATATGATAAGAGATAGACCCGGGGCCATAGGTTTCACTAGAGGCTTCTCTCAAGATAGCATGAATATTATGGTGGGTGAACAAATTATCACGAGCAATTGATAGAAAAGCGATAGTTATGAGAATTATCTGGCATGATCATGTATATAGGCATCACATCCATAACAAGTAGACCGACTCCTGCCTGCATCTACTACTATTACTCCACACATCGACCGACTCATGCCTGCATCTAGAGTATTAAGTTCATAAGAACAGAGTAACGCTTTAAGGAAGATGACATGATGTAGAGGGATAAACACATGCAATATGGTATAAACCCCATCGTGTTATCCTCGATGGCAACAATACAATACGTGTCTTGCAACCCTTTCTGTCACTAGGTAAGAACACAGCAAGATTGAACCAAAAGCTAAGCTCTTCTCCCATAGCAAGAAAGATCAATCTAGTAGGCCAAACCAAACTGATAATTCGAAGAGACTTGCAAAGATAACTCAATCATACATAAAAGAATTCAGAGAAGATTCAAATATTATTCATTGATAAACTTGATCATAAACCCACAATTCATTGGATCTCGACAAACACACCGCAAAAGAGTTTAATCGAATAGATCTCTACAAGAGAGGGGGAGAACATTGTATTGAGATCCAAAAAGAGAGAAGAAGCCATCTAGATAATAACTATGGACCCGTAGGTCTGTGGTAAACTATTCACAACTCATCGGAGGGGCAAGGATGTTGATGTAGAAGCCTCCGTGGTTGATTCCCTCCGCAGAGTGCCGCCAAGGCTCCAAGATGAGATCTCGGATACATAAGGTTACGGTGGTGGAAATTGTGTTTCAGAGTGCCCCGGATGTTTTCGGGTACGAGGTATATATCGAAGAAGAAGTACGCTGCTGGTCGCCGAGGGCCCCACGAGACAGGGGCGCCCTGTGGGGGTGGCGCCCCCTATCTCGTGGGGCCCTGGAGCTTCGGACTTGCACTCCAAGCTCTCCGGATCGATTTGTTCCAAAAATCACGCTCAAGGTTTCATTCCGCTTGGATTCGCTTGATATTCCTTTTCTTTGAAATATCAAATAGGCAAAAAAACAGCAATATGGATTGGGCCTCCGGTTAGTAGGTTAGTCCCAAAGATGATATAAATGTGTAAAATAAAGCCCATAAACATCCAAAAGTGGTAATATAATAGGATGGAACAATAAAAAATTATAGATACGTTGGAGACGTATCATAGTCTCTCTGTTTCATATCAGTTGTCGCTGATTTAATATATTTTTGTAATAAATTTGTATTGAATTAACAACAACTAATATGAAATAGGAGTACTATTTAGTTTATATATGGCTTGACTACCAGTTGTGTGTTTATGTTTGATGTATCGGAACTCTCTTTATAATGTGATGGGTTCTATACTCTAAAAAAGAGAATAACCAGCGTTCAAGGTCATGGTTTCATGTCAAAAAAAGTGACTTGGATGTATTTGTTCTTCTTTTGGTTAATAGATGTTGGAAACCTTGTCGCTTCGCCCCTTGGATTTGCCTTTTGTACATTTAATTGATGGTACTTGTTTGGGGAGTTAAGGTCTAGCGTTTCTCTTATGTTTCTTCTTTTGGCTGTCTTTTTGCTTTCTGTTTGTACATTGGGTTGCCATTTCATTATGAAATGTAATGGAAGTCGGCTCCCTTTGGGAGACGATGAAGGAACAAGTGGCGAAGCATTGATATTGTGAAACTCACTAATGGTGTCATAGTTTATCTCGACTGCACATGACATGTGAATACACTACGCTTCCTCGTCATCAACTCTACCCTCTCATTCACTAACCCTCATCTTCATTATTGCATTGAGTAGGGTGAGGTTGGCACAAAGTGAAAATGAGAAATCCATGGAGTGGAATGCAATTGTTGATGTTGTCTCAATGCTCCAATCCAGTTCCGCGGCTTACATCCTAGCATTACCGCCCTCAAAATAGTCGTGCTTGGTTTAGAATAGAGTTATGAGTACTCATATGGCAAATTGCCACAGCCTTGTGTTTTGGAGAGAGAAAGCATAAGTAGAATTATGAATCTTACATATACCATTTATCTGGTTTGTTTGATAATGGGAGACCATTCCATAAACGGCGGGGTTGCATCGCCGACGAGCAGCTCTGTGGCGGAGGTTCAACGATGCCCCCTTTGGCGCTGGGCAGGCATGTGCTTGCTAGCGCCCTCGTGCAAGCAATCATAGGCGCTATGTCGGACCTAGTTGGTTGGCAAGGTGGTCCTAGGCATCTCGTTATTCGGTTGACCAAAGGCATGCTTGTTCCAACTGGGCTTGGTGTTGAGCTGCATCAACAACATGTATGATGGGGTGCATATCCGAAAGTGAAAACCTAGCAACAACCTTGTTGATGCATGCGCCAGCGGCGTCCGTGGACATCGTTTTCCTCCTTGGGGTGCCACCACAAAGATTTTCACATCCTTGGCCTCAGGCTCTGGGATGGGAATCTTAGATTGGTCATTTTTTGACACCTAATCTTAGATCGGTCGTTGCCATGTAGGGGTGGCGCTGGTGTCCTCAACATTGATTATTTCCTAGATGTAAGGGAATCCTTGTCCCTTAGTAGTTTTGGTGATTGATGACAATACTTTTGCGGACTAATTGTGTGTACTGAGCTTTTCAGATATATCATGACCAAACACAAGACGCATTTGTCCTCAAGATTATTGAAGACGGTGTTTTCACGGTTCTTTTCGTGGAGTTGACTCAGAGGAAAGACGACTATTAAGAGGGGGTCTCGCTCGAAAGGTTTGGGTGGAATCTCACGACATGTCCCTTTTGCACCACCTTTCCTTTGGCTCTTTGGAGTTCTCTCCGCCTCACCTTGTCTCGCGAAATGAAGGACTCGAAGTTGTTTTTTCAGTCGGGCGGTAGTATCGCTTCCTCCGAAGCGGTATTACCGCAGGAGCCGCCGTAGTACAGGTCTCGACATGGTAGTACATGCTGGCTTCCACGGTAGTACCGCCTCCTAAGCGGTAATACCGTGAGGTTTGGTCCGCGCCGCCTCAAGCTGTAGTAGGGCGGATGTATTTTACATCCGCGCCTCTACGCTGTAGTACCGTGCCGCGCGCGGTAGTACCGCGGTCGCCGCCAAGTGCAGCAGCAGAGCGGAGGTAGGGCAGATGTAACTTTACATCCGCACTTTCACGATAGTACCGCACTCTCCGTCGCGTAGTACTGCGGTCGATTTTCGACCGATAAAATTCAGCAGAGGTAGACACGGATGTAATTTTTACATCCGTGCTCTACCGTGCTCGGACTGTGGCTGCCATGCGGTAGTAGTCAAGACAGGTCGCGTAGTACCGCTACCGCGGTTCTACCGCTACTCGCCTCGTGCTCATCTGCTCAGTCCAGTGCTCGCTGCCCACGGTAGTACTGCTGTCCGCCATGTAGTATCAGCAGTCCTGCAGGTAGTACCGCCGCCCTGTGGTGCGGTAGTACCGCGGGTCGCGGGCTGAGTGGTGGGTAACGGTTGGATTTGTTCCCCCACTATATAAGGGGGTCTTCTTCTCCAAGAAGACTCACCTCTTCCATCCCTAAGCTCCATTGTTGCTCCAAGCTCCATTTTCGTCCGATCTCTCTCCCTAGCCAATCAAACTTGTTGATTTGCTCGGGATTGGTTGAGAAGGCCCCGATCTACACTTCCACCAAGAGAAATTTGATTCCCCCCACTAATCCCTAGCGGATCTTGTTACTCTTGGGTGTCTGAGCACCCTAGAAGGTTGAGGTCACCTCGGAACCATAGTCCATTGTGGTGAAGCTTCATGGTGTCGTTGGGAGCCTCTAATTAAGTTGTGGAGATTGCCCCAACCTTGTTTGTAAAGGTTCTGGTCGCCACCTTCAAGGGCACCAATAGTGGAATCACTAAGATCTCGCATTGTGTGAGGGCGTGAGGAGAATACGGTGGCCCTAGTGGCTTCTTGGGGAGCATTGTGCCTCCACACCGCCTAACGGAGACGCATTTCCTCAAAAGGAAGGAACTTCGTAACACATCCTCGCCTCCATCGGCTCCACTCTTGGTTATCTCGTGTTTTACTTTTGCAAGCTTACTTGTGTTATACCTCTTGCTTGCTTATGTGTTAGTTGTTGTTGCATCATATAGGTTGTTCACCTAGTTGCATATCTAGACAACCTACTTTGATGCAAAGTTTAATTTGGTAAAGAAAAGCTAAAAATTGTTAGTTGCCTATTCACCCCCCTCTAGTCAACTATATTGATCCTTTCAATTGGTATCAGAGCCTAGTCTCTTTATTAAGGACTTTGCCGTCCGAAGAGTATGGTTGACACCGTAGACGGTGGGGAGGAGGAGCACTCTGGTGTGAATCCGATCTCGTCTACGGGTGATGGGGAAACCACGGTGTCCCCGTGAGGAATTCAATGTGGCCTTGGACACATTGAAAACCTCAATGACTACCACGGTTGAAAGCATGTTTAATAAATTCTTAGAAGGACTTAAACTACCTACCTCGCCGTTGAAAGTGGGTGATCCCACTAACAAGGTGACGGATGCTAACTCCGACAAGGGGGAAGCTAATAGTGAGAAGGGTCCTTCTACTATTGGTAGAAATGGCACCAGCATCTTTGCCCATGTGGAACCTCCAACTTATGGAGGACCGATTCCCTCTACTCATTTAAATCATGCCGGTCCTCCTCCTAAGATTGTGAAAATGAGGATTTTGATTCTGGGTGTATCACTTCAAGCATCATTTAAATCATGTGAATACTAATCTTTGGAGAATCATTGAAGAAGGTTTCTATCCACATGACCGAAGCAACTTCACCCCTAGAGAAGCAAAGGATAATCAATTCAATGAGAATGCTCTTCATCATCCAAGATGCTATCCTCCCTAACATCTCCCTCATTCGACCCCATGCCATGGCCAAGGACGATGGCAATGTGTTGTGTCTCTATCGAGGAAGTGCTAGCATTCAACGCCCAACTATGAAGTGGTGCAAGATGAAGCCGATGAGTTTGCAATGAAAGAAGATGAAGAACCTCGTGAGCTCTTTCGAAGAGTGACCAAACTCGCGGTCTCACTCCGAGATCATGGGAGCAAGAACACGAATGACAATTGGATCAAGCGCAAATTCCTCAAGGCCATGATGCCCTACAACAAGGCCATGTCCTCCGTCATTTGTCAAAGACCGGACTTCCACTCCATGACCTCAAGTGAAGTGTTGGATGAGTTTGTTGCAATGAGCATCTTGGACAAGACCGCCGAAACGCGGTGCTCCACTCTCAAAGGACAAAGAAGCCCAACCTTGCCTTGAAGGCCAAGGTTATTGTGGAAGAAGAGGAAGCAGAGAAGGATGAGGAGAGCAACCCGAAGATACGAAATATGATTATCATGAGCACATGGCTCTTGCTTCAAGACAATTTCGGAGCAAGAAGAACTCAAGGCAAAATTTCAACAAGACCAACTCAAGTGGCTTCAAGGGCAAGCAACGAGTAAGAACTTGTTACAAATGTGGCAATGTGAGCCATTTCGTTGAGGATTGTCCTTACGAGAAGCGGGAAGACAATGGTGGCAAGCTTATCCGAAAAGACAAAGCCAAGTCCTTCCCCAACAAGAACAACTTCACCAAAAAGACCCCTACTCGTGGGTTGGTGGTTCAAGAAGAATACCGTGAGGATGAAAATGATGATGAAGATGGTGAAGCAATGGCCATGGCATCCGTTGCCATTGCCACAACTCCCCAGATGTCTCTCTTCGATTCACCCAACGAGAACATCACCGCCAAGTGCCTCATGGCCAAAGCCTCTAACAAGGTAACCCCCAACATCAAAACCACCATCATTACTAATCCCTCTTTGACGGGTTGCATTGATAAACATGAGGGGTCTAGAGGATGTGAATGAATTTGAGTCATTTATGAGTAAGCTCAAGGGCAAATCCAAGAAGCACTTTGTTGCTCTCTTGGAACAACTTGGTGAAGCCAATGACATGATCGAGGCTCACGAAGAAACCATCTCTAAGATGGAAGGTCATAGTCGTGACTATGCTGATGAGATATAGGATCTCTCTAATGCTCTTGAGGAAGAGCGTGGGCATCATTTGGCTCTTGAGGAGCCACACAACGATGACCATGCTAAGTTAAAGAAAGATCTTGATCATGCTCTTGTTGTGTCTCATGTGCTAACTTTCGAGAAGACTAAACTTGGGGTTGATCATGCTAGACTCAACGAGGAGTTTGATGTACTTGATGTCGGTGTCAAAACCGGCGGATCTCGGGTAGGGGGTCCCGAACTGTGCGTCTAGGCGGATGGTAATAGGAGACGAGGGACACAATGTTTTTACCCAGGTTCGGGCCCTCTCGATGGAGGTAAAACCTTACGTCCTGCTTGATTAATATTGATGATATGGGTAGTACAAGAGTAGATCTACCATGAGATCAAGGAGGCTAAACCCTAGAAGCTAGCCTATGGTATGATTGTTGAGAGGTAATGTTCGTCCTACGGACTAAGGCCCTCCGGTTTATATAGACACCGGAGAGGCTAGGGTTACACAGAGTCGGTTACAATGGTAGGAGATCTACATATCCAGATTGCAAGCTTGCCTTCCACGCCAAGGAAAGTACCTTCCGGACACGAGCCGAGTCTTCAATCTTCTATCTTCGTAGTCCGGGAGTCCGGCGGATATTGATAGTCCGCTGTCCGGACACCCCTAGTCCAGACTCCTCAAGAGTCTCCTAACCAGGCTTCAATGACGATAAGTCCAGCGTGTTTGTAGTCTTCGCGCTGCAAGGCGGGTTCTCCTTCAAATCCCATGTACCGCCGAATAGTGTCCGCTTCATCTTGAATGTGTGCTCTCGCTTCTACGCCAAATTGTGGCCTCTTCCACGCTGCACTAATGCGAAAAGCCGTGGTGTCTTTTACATTTCACCCCTAATTGTGCGGGTTGCCCGCCTATAAAAGGGCAGGATCCAGATCCAAACCGCACCGCCTTTCCTCCCGCCAGATACTCCATCAAGCACCTCTCGACCCTAAAATCCATTCCACCATGGATCGTCAACGCGCTCTTCCTCACGCGCCCTAGCCCATCGCCAGGATTGGAGGAGGTGCTCTATTTCGCACAATGAGCTAGTAAAGCTCCAAACGGCGATTTCTTCCTCCGCTCATGGTTCCAAACCGAGCCGGACTGGTTACTTATCGAGGTGGGAGGCAAAGGAGGACACCCCAAGCCCCAACAAGGGGAGCGGTGTGTTTCGGCCCCTATCCGATAAGGGGCCTCGGATTTCAATACATCCGCTCTCCGCTGGCCTCAAGTTCTACGGACTCCAGCCCACCACTCACGCCCGCCAGGCTGCATATCGGGGCTATGTAGCTCTTTGCGAGCTATTCCCGGGCATCGAGCCCCATTTCGCATTGTGGAAGAGGCTGTTCCTCGCACTCGCTCTCACCAGGGGTCCATATATCATGGGCGGCGCCAAAATATGGCGATCGCCGACCGGATACCTATCCGCACCCCCAAGAGGGTGTCCAAAGACTGGCCCTGAGTGGTTTTATATGGTAGACGCCCGCATCCGACCCAACCGATTGGCCTCCCGGAGTTTGATGTGCTCCCTTGAAGAAACGCCTCGCTTGGCGCCCCGAGCCCCCGCTTGAGGAAGACAAGAGCGCCCATTACTTGATGGGCCGGATAAGATTAATGGCTCATCCGCTTGACCATGATTGAGTCATGGCGACGCATCAAGCGGGGTGCAGCCACAGAATACAGAGGCCACCCCATGGGATTTCAATGGGGAGGACGACGCTATTCGCACGGCCAAGAAGGGCCGGGTTCGACCGAGGATCCGTGAAGATTCTGTCCGTCTGCATAAGGGGAGAAGGAGGACTTCTTCGTCTCAACCCTTTGGATGGGTTTTCCATGGTCAATCCTAGAGGATGGGTAAGTTTAACACCTCAAGGGTTCTACCCGCGGCTCTCAAGTTTAAGCTTTACATTGCGCCTTCGGCGCAGGATCTACGCCGGACCGTGGAGGACATGGTGAGTCCCGCTCCACAACCCGAGGATCCGGAAGGATCCTCGGTCCGCCTCCAAGAGGATTCGACATCGAGGTGGAGCTGATCGACGGGTGTATCACCAGCTCAGCATTGATAATTTTTGGTCGCCATTACGGCGACTACCCCGGCTAAGTTCGCATCCTGTGACCACGATCGAGGTTCGACACCGCTATCCTATCCTTGCTGCTTTCGACCTTCGCGAACGATGGTATTTTGCAGAAGCGCCATTACGGCAGAGTCGAGCTCGGGCGCCGCACCTACGAGGTCATCCAACTAGCAGGAGGAAAAGGAGCGCTGCGGCGGGCGTAAACGCCGCCGCAGAGATATAGCTCGTGGTTTGATCTTTTGTGCAACGCCCGAGGAAACTTCTAAGTGCTCATGATCTTTATAGAGAAAAAGCGCCACGGACTACGAGCGCAGGAATTGCCGACCCAACCAACACCAGCCGTGCCCAAATACCGGACCGAGGGGAGGCAAGCGCGAAGACACTAACCGGATCCTACTCCAACGGAGGATACCGGCTGCATCGTCCGCCACCAAGTCGAGGTGGAGAGCGCTATGAATCATAGACACCACCGACAGTTTTTCAAGAAGCGTGCTTTTCCCCGAGGCATTGGATGCCTTTAACGCAGGGGACGCAGATCTCCGGCTGCTCAAAATGGTTTTACCAGAGCTACGGAGCAAGATGTTAAAGACATACGGTAAGGAAATTTTAATGGTTGTATACACCAAGAGCTCCCCGAGACTTAAATTAGTTATGTTAACTGATTTAAGGATCATTTGAAATTTCGTGCTCTTAACGAGAAGAATGCCCAATTGTCTCTGGAGCCGCAAGATTGCAAGGCCCAACTTGAGGCTGCACTTGTCGCCGCAGGAGGAGACGGAAAGACCCCCGGTAACACATTTGTATAAATTAATATAAGCGCCAGCGGCATGCGCGCTGAAGTCTAATAATGACATCAAGCAAAGCCGCCAACAAGATCCGGACAGTAAGATCATCAAGGCCAAACTAAAGGTCGGCGAGAATGTGCCGAACAGAGTTCAAGCAGAAAGGAACAAGCTCCAAGATGCCAACGCCAAGCTCGGAGAAGAGCTGAAAGGCGACAGCCGAGTTGTCCGCCCGCTAAGGAGAATCAACGGCTTCTTGCAAGCATCTATAGTAGTGCTTGAGTGAACTCTAAGGAAGAAGAGTTCGGCGAGGAAGCAATTTGACATAATATGTCTTGTAGGTATACTCACGGGTCATCCTACAGAGGAGATGCCCAGATCAATGGGTGATCTACTTCGAACTGTTGCAGCTACTCGAACGAAGTTTAAGGTGCAATGAGTGGCGCCAGACAAAGCTTTATGGCCATCCTCACCCCGCCCGAGGGCCTCGGGAGCTTGCAGAGAAGCTGCAGGAGTACGGCAGCGCCTGCTTAGGAAGATTTCGCTTGTCGCCAAGGTGCTGTGGAGGCTTGGGCCATGGTGAAGACGCTGTACAAGAAGGCGGATCCCAACCATATGGCCAAGTTGGACCGTGGGGCCCGACGGAAGGAGATCCTCGTGAGTTTAGTGTACACCAGTAGAACTGGCTGCTAAGTTTTCCCAACGGATCAGAACTAGACAGCTCGTTAGACGGGATTGAGGAGGAATACAATCAATAATCTTGACAATGTATGTTATCCTTAAAATTACATGTGAAATGCCTTCTAGCCGGATTGTAGATCGCTTGTCTTTGCCGACCTTTTCGCTTCGACTCGGGACCCTAGAGTCCTGAGTGTGTCCGAATACCTTTTTGGTTAAGAAATAACCGTGGTATGCATGGAGACCAAAGCGAGGGGTCATTAGTGCTTTATCGCATAAGTGCCCAACTAGTTATGTTATATTACATTGTTAGTAAGAAACATCTTCCAGGAGAATAGTTCCGCTATGGGTTCCTTTCATCGGGGAGGCATGCCCTAAAGTGTATGTCCTGACTGCCAAGAGAGCAAAGAAACATCCGGGGCAGATGGGAAAAATAGGTAAAAAGTCATCTTTAAATCACCAATCAATATTCCCTTAAGAACGCTTAGCTTTCGCTTCACCCACCGAGGTACACATCCGCCGACCCGCAAGAATAATCACAGAGGTGCTCCTTTACCGCCTAGCCGAACAATCGGGAACGAGGGGTAAGCACAGAGCCGTGCAACCCAGCTTGGCCAAAACTTAAGTCATATCGATGCATATAATGGCGAGTAAAAGGTACATGTGGAAGCTTGACACATGTGTTGGGTATGAAACTCAGATAGTTGAGCTTCGTAAAAGAAGCCCCAGAATAACGAAAAGCGGATGGCACATTGTACGATGCAAAGAATGCGAAAATAGGCCCCGAGGGGCTTGTTAATTTAAAAGGATAAAAGACAAAAGAAGACAGCCGAAATATAAAAGGTTGACGGGGAAGGGACGAACTCTTAGTCCGGGCGCTAGGCATAGAATCGCCGGAGTCGGGATGCGCTCCATGGGTTCGCTCGAGTCGGTTGTCCGACGATTTCAGAGACGGTATGTTCACGGTCAAGACTTGATCAATGATGAAGGGGCCTTCCCATCCGGCTTGAGCTTGTCCTTTTTCTTGTCCGCAGCGAGAACTAGTTCGCCAACGCTATAAGTCTTGGCCCGCATTTCGCTTTGATATCTTTGGGCTCATCACGATAGAATGCGGAACGAGCCTTCGCGACGCCACGCTCTTCCTCCAATGTGTCCAGTTGTCCCGCCGATCCAGCTCGCTTCTTTCCTCATACATGCGCACTCGAGGTGAGTCATGAATAATGTCGCAGGCAAGACCGTCGCGCCAGATACCATAAAAATGGTGTGAATCCGTAGTACGGTTAGGCGTTGTCCGCAGCCCCCGTGAGTACGGAGTCGAGCCTCAACCCATTGGTATCGGATTTGGTGAGTGACCTCACCACCGGGTTTAATGCCGCCATTATTAGACCGCTTGTTTTTCCACTTGACCGCTGGTTTGAGGGTGATAGATCGACGATAGTCGAGCTTAATGCCCACATTTTTGCACCATGACTTGACCTCATCGGCCGGAAGTTCGTGCCGCTTGTCGGTGATGATGCTGGGGACTCAGAACGTGTACCACCCGATATAAAGTCTATCACTGGTCCGGACTCGCTGCTTTGACCGGTTTGGCTCTCTATCCATTTGGTGAACTTATCCACCATGACCAATAGGTACTTTTTCTTGTGGGTTCCCTTTAAGGGGTCCGACCTTGTCAAGCCCCTGCACGGCGAACGGCCGTAATGGGTATGGTTTTGAGGGCGGGTGGTATATGGCTCGATTAGCAAAGAGTCGGCAACCAACGATCGCCGACCAAGTCCTGCAGATCCGCCTCGAGCCGCCGGCCAATAAAACTCAGACGAATGCCTTCCTACCAGGCCCGGCTGCTGCGTGGTGTCCACCTAGTCCGCATGGATTTCAGCCAGAGGTTTCGCCTTCTTCTTCGGAGATACACCTTGAAGGACTCGTAGTACTTTTCTTATAAAGTTCTCCTCATGGACCTTGTAGGCCTTCGATCACGGACTATGCAATGGGCCTCATTTTGGTCTTCGTGAAGTTCCCGCCAAGTAAGTAGGCTAGAAAGGTTCTGTCCACACGGCGACATCGCCATTATAACGCATGAGGGTGTTATGTCATCCGCTGAATCGCCGCTGGTGCGGTTTTCTCCGGTTTGTCGCTACCGGACCTCTTCCCATAGTACGGATGGCTTGAAGAGCCGCTCCAAAGATGTTTGAGGACAGATCACGTTTCGACCGATGCGCGCTGTGACGCCGCCGCTTGGTTATTATCTCGGCTATGTGATGGAATTCGAGTCCTTCAAACCGAATGACATTTTCGTGACAGCATTGCGATATGCTGCCATTTTCGGATCCTCAAGGCCAAAGTCTCCATTTATTTGGGATATTGCAAGGTTTGAATCCTCAAGCACCTCTAGGCGTTGAATGCCCATGGAGACCGCCATCCGGAGACCATGTAATAGGGCCTCAGATTCGGCCGCATTGTTGGAGTCCGTACATTATTTGAAGTACATATCGATCAGATCTCCGTGGGGACGCCAAGACGACGCCAATTTCCGCCCCGCCAACATTTTGGAAACGCCGGCGCATAGTCCATTGAGTATGCGCCATACTCTTTAGGGAGTTCGCTTGGTCCATTCGGCGATTAAGTCAGCCAAAACTTGTGATTTTATGGCTCGCCGAGGTTTGAAAGTTATGTTGAATGGCAAGAGCTCAATGGCCCATTTTGCAATCCCGCCTGCTATGTCATGTTATTTATAATGTCATTGAGTGGTACTTCAGAGGCCACTATTATCGAACACTCTTGAAAGTAGTGCCGAGCTTCCGAGACGCCATGAACACCGATATGCTATCTTCTCGATAGTGCGGGTAGCGGATTTGTGGGGTTCACACAAAGGATACGTAATACACCGGTTTTTGAAGAGGGAATTTATGCCCTTCGCCGCTTGCTCGACGACGAGGACAGCGCTATAACTTGATGTGTTGCTGCGATATATAATAACATTGGTTCGCCCAGAGTGGGCGCAGCTAAGACCAGATTTGTTGCCAATATGGCCTTTATTTCTTCGAAGTCCCAAGAAGGGCGCATCCGCCCACTGGTGTTCGGCGCCTTAGGAGGCGATAAAGGGCAACGCCTTTCTCCTAAACGGGAGATAAACGGCTTAAAGCTGCCACGCATCCCGTTAATTTTTGTATTTGCATGAGGTTCTTTGAATATCCAATCGTGACAGAGCCCGGATTTTGGCCGGATTTGCTTCAATTCCTCTACCGGATACGATGAGGCCCAAGAGTTCTCCGCCGGGTACGCCAAAACACATTTTTCCGGATTCACCTTGATGTCATATGCTCGAGGTTGTCGAATGTGAGCCTCAAATCGCCTACTAAAGTTTCGACGAGTTTTGTTTTGACGACCACGCCGCTCACGTATGCCTCGATCGCTTTTGCCGATCCGGGTGGCCGACATGTTTGAATCATGCGCTGATATGTCATACCGGGCGCTTTTAAGTCCGGAAGGCATCGTGGTTGAAGCGAATGGTCCGATGGAGTGATGAATGTCGCTGCAGCTTGATTCGCTCGCCATCTTGATTTGATGATAGCCGAGTATGCATCCGTGAAGCACAACGAGTCGTGTCTCGCCGTGGCATCGATAATTTGATCGATGCGGGAGGGGAAAGGATCCTTTGGGCAAGCCTTATTGAGGTCTTTGAAGTCGGCTACGAGGCGCCAGATTTATCCTTCTTGGTACCATCACCAAATTTGCTAGCCAGTCCGATGTTTGATATCTCTAATGAATCCGCCCAATAACTTGGCTAGCTCTTCTCCCATTGCCTGCCTTTTGGGCTCGAGAATCGTCAAGAGCCTGCTTGATCGGCTTAAACTTTTAGGATGTTTAGGCTGTGTTCTCGCCAATCATGAGGGATTCCGGCATGTCCGAGGGATGCCAAGCTTAAGATGTCCCAATTTTCCCGGCGAATTCGTGCAATGCAAGGCCAACTTCGATTCAACCGTGCCCCGATGGAAGCCGTCTTTGTTTGGTCCGTTGGGTGGACCTGAAATTTTATTATCTCGTCTGCTAGTTTGAAGGAGGTGGACTTGGATCTTTTCAAGTATCACATCGTCCCCGTTTACCGTAGAGCGCAGCGCGGTGAGTTCCTCTGCCGCTAAGGCTTCGGATAGTGCCTCGAGGGCTAGTGCGGCTATCTTTTTTTCAGCGCGGAGTGCTATATCCGGATCACTAACGAGAGTGATTATTCCGCCGGGCCCATGCATTTTGAGCTTCATGTACCCGTAATGAGGTATTGCTTGAAAAATTGTGAATGCCTCTCGCCCCTAATATGGCGGATAGCCGCCGCTGAACGGGCCACTGAACGTGACTTCTTCGGATCTGAATTGTCCGAAGAGCCAACACCACATCGAGTGTGATTTTTCCGGCAGCGCTTCCCAGCTAGGGATTATTCCTCCAAGGTTGTGCCGCTTCGCCAATACGGCTCCAATCGATTTCCATTTTCCGCAGAGTTTCTCAGAATGAGGTTTAGTCCGCCGCCGCCCATGAGGACTTTTGTCACGAAAGCCGCCCACTATGGGACTAAGTACCAAAGCGGCCGGGCTCGTAGTTCGAGATGGGCCTGCTGCCGCGCCAAGGTAATAGCTGTGTTACCCATGGATTTTTGTTGCTACTTGGTAGACTTCGCGAAGTTCATGGATTGTTCGTTGTGATATTATTTGATGCGAAAGTCTCAAGACCGTTGATACCGCGGCTGGTATTGTTGGAGTGGTTTCTGAGCTAGAAGCTCTTCGCCACTTTTGGCCACCGCCGTAATATCCAACATGCTCAAGGTTATGTGTTGGGACAGCCCTCTCGCACTATGAAGTTTACAGGTCCATTGAGCCATCCCTCCAAAGACGGTTCCGCTTCCTTGCTGGGTTTTTGCTTTTTGTTTTTGCATCCGGGCCTGATTGTAAGGCGCCTTTACCGCTGGATCGGGTTTGGGGCCGGATTATCCTAAAATTGATTTTCAGTTTTCCGAAACTTCCATCGCACAAGATTAAGACTATGGACGCCAGATCGGTAAAACGCGTAATCTTATGACGATCAATGGCGCTCGTAATTCCCTTGTCCGCAGTTATTGCGTAAGATTGAGATTATGCTTCCTCTCGGCAGTCCTTTATCCTATCCATAACCAGGAGGAATCGCCCAAGAATGATGTATCGCTTCAAGGCTCTTGCCAATTAGAGATAGGTCGATATGTCCGGGTGGGTGGGTGGAATAAAATCCGATCCCCGCCCATCTTTGGGCTCAGGTCGAGGGCTTCCAATTCGAAGCTTGATTTGCCGGAGACAGCCCAATGAGTCCGAACGACGATGATTTTAGGTTCAATGCTCGACAAAGTCCATCCTCCGCTGAATCCGCATGGAGGGTTCGGGAATCCTGACACGGATTGTTTTCAACACCGCAAAGAATTGCCGAAGTTGTTCCTCTACCACTTCGACGTGGTGGGTAGCCCGGGAGAGTTATCTCTCGATCGGTTTTAAGCCCGATCCGATTATAGTCCGTAGCGACTCCTCAGATGCGGCGATGCGATCCAAGAGCTCGCTAATGCATAAGAACTCAATTGATCTAACTGCTCGGGCAGCTTTAGGGCTTACGCGAAGATTGCTTCCGACGACTAGAGAAGTCATTGCCGGGCGACGCCGGACAGCGGTCATAAGAAAGCCACCAAGCCGATTGTTCGACCGCTGCCAAGGCCCTCCGGCGAAAAACACCGCCTTTGAAGACGGTAAAGGCATCCGCCTGCCCGGCGCATTTACATAGAGGAACTCTCAATGAAAGCACCAATGTCGGTGTCAAACCGCGGATCTCGGTAGGGGGTCCCGAATCAGCGCCTAGGAGGATGGTAATAGGAGACGAGGGACACAATGTTTTACCTGTGTTCGCCCTCTCGATGGAGGTAAAACCCCACGCCCCGCTTGATTAATATTGATGATATGGGTAGTACAAGAGTAGATCTACCACGAGATCAAGGAGGCTAAACCCTAGAAGCTAGCCTATGGTATGATTGTTGAGAGGTAATGTTCGCCCTATGGATTCAAGGCCTCCGGTTTATATAGACACCGGAGAGGCTAGGGTTACACAGAGTCGGTTACAATGGTAGGAGATCTACATATCCAGATGCCAAGCTTTCCTTCCACGCCAAGGAAAGTACCTTCCTGGACACGAGCCGGAGTCTTCAATCTTCTATCTTCGTAGTCTGGGAGTCCAACGGATATTGATAGTCCGGCTGTCCGGACACCCCCTAGTCCAGGACTCCCTCACTTGACAAGGCCCACAAGGTCTTGAAGGGTGCTCACGCTAACCTCAAGGAGTCTCATGCTCAACTCCAAGTTGTTTACTCAAGGAAAAGGCCACCTTCCTCATATGGTATTAATTGATAATGCATATGCCACTAACCCGTGTTGTGAGCATGTGCATCTTGTGGAGGAGAATGCCAAGTTGAAGGATCAACTTGAGAAAGGCCTTGTGACATGTATTCAAGGTGAGGAGAACCTCAATGACCTTTTGAGCAATCAAAAGGAAGTTGTGACCAAGGAGGGAATTAGGTTCGCACCCAAGTCCAAGAACAAGAAGAAGAACGACAAGACCAAACAACCTCCTCCTCTCAAGCAAACTTTCGTGAAAGAGGGAGAGGGTGCTCCTAAGGAGAAGAAGAAAAATGTGAAGGGTGTTGATGTCAAAAAGGGCAAAACCACCTCCTCCAACAAAGCCGACGACTTTAATCCTTCTTATGTGTTGTGCCGTGCTAGTGATGGGCATGTTTATGCTAAATTTGTTGGTTCTCCTTATGAGTACATTGAATGGTCTATTTGAGTTCCTAAGACCCTTGTTACTAACATCAAAGGACCCATTACAAGATGGGTACCTTAAACCAAGCATTGATCTCTGTAGGTGTTTGCTTCCGTGGGGGATCATGGTTGCTCGATAGTGGGGCAACAAATCATATGACCGGAGCAAGGACTTGGTGGTGGACGCACAAGATTCCTTCTATGCCCACCAATGTCGAAGGGGTGATGCCTCGCCTTCTAAGGTATTGGGTCTTGGCAAGGTTGTCATTTCTCATGATCTAACGATCGAGAAAGTCATGCTTGTTGAGTCCCTTGCATTCAATCTTCTTTCCGCTCGTCACCTTGCACTCATGGGCTTTGCCACTTTTTTGATATTGATACCGCGGGTCTCTTGTGGAGCAAGACTCTTAAAGTAGCCTTTGTTGGGCATGTCGAGAACTGTCTTTATGTGATAAACTTTTCGAGCAACCCACTAAGACCGCCGGTGTCAAACCGCGGATCTCGGTAGGGGGTCCCGAATCGCAAGGCCTAGGCGATGGTAACAGGAGACAAGGGACACGATGTTTTACCTGTGTTCGCCCTCTTGATGGAGGTAAAACCCACGCCCCGCTTGATTAATATTTATTATATGGGTAGTACAAGAGTGGATCTACCATGAGATCAAGGAGGCTAAACCCTAAAGCTAGCCTATGGTATGATTGTTGTAATGTATGTTGTGTCCTACGGACTAAAGCCCTCCGGTTTATATAGACACCGGAGAAGGCTAGGGTTACACAGAGTCGGTTACAATGGTAGGAGATCTACATATCCAGACGCCAAGCTTGCCTTCCACGCCAAGGAAAGTCCCATCCGCACGGACGGAGTCTTCAATTTTGTATCTTCAGAGTCTTGGAGTCCGCGGACGATGATAGTCCACTGTCCGACACCCCTAGTCCAGACTCCTCAAGAGTCCCCTAACCAGGCTTCAATGACGATAAGTCCCGCCAAGATAATGTTCGGCATTGCAAGGCGGGTTCCTCCTTTGAATAATCCAAAGAAGATCATGAACACCAGATAGTGTCCGCTCGCAAAAATAAATTCCACATTCCATCGAGAGAGAATAAAATGTCCACAAGTCCAATCTGCCGACGATTTTATGCATGTCGTCACGCCCACTACCGAGGAGTCCTAGACAAGGGGTGTCCCGACAGCCGGACTATCAATATCCGCCGCACTCCTGCATCACGAAGATAGAAGATTGAAGACTCGCTCGTGGTCCCAAGGTACTTTCCTTGGTGTCAAGGCAAGCTTGGCAATACGGATATGTGGATCTACTACCATTGTAACCGACTCGGTAACCCTAGCCTCTCGGTGTCTATATAAACCGGAGGGCCTTAGTCCCAGAGGGACTAAGATTACATCTCAACAATCATACCATAGGCTAGCTTCTAGGTTTAGCCTCCTTGATCTCGTGGTAGATCTACTCTTGTATTACCCATATCATCAATATTAATCAAGCAGACGAGGGTTTTACCTCCATCGAGAGGGCCCAACCTGGGTAAAAACATTGTGTCCTCGCCTCTTGTTACCATCCGCCTAGACGCACAGCCGGGACCCCTACCCGAGATCCGCCGGTTTTGACACCGACATTGGTGCTTTCATTGAGAGTTCCTCTGTCGCCCCGATAGGGCTCGATGGCATCTTCAACCATCAACGCTGTCCGTGGTGAGACTTTTCTCCCGACAGATCTTCATATTCGTGGTTTCGCATCGGGCCAATTCTCTTGGCCATCCGAGCAGATCGAAGCTACGCCCGCCGCCAGTCGATTCGAAGCTCAATTTCACGGCCGACGATCCGGAGACTTGATCTTCGACGACTCGAGCCATCGCTAAGCGCCACAGACTGCGGACGATGGGCATGATCTAGCTCGCCACGGACAAGTGCTTTGGTGGTCGTGACTCGATCCTCTCCGCCACTAGCCCAGAGCCGATTGCCCATGTCAAGGGCCAGCGGATAGACGCCGCCGGGGCTTCAACATCCACGGCGATGGAGCCAATACCAATCTTGTCCCTCGCGAACTCGTGATCCCGAGGCGCCGGACCTCGCCGACTCGAGCCTCCCGCGCTTCTACCGATTAAACCGGATTGGGCGCCGTTATGGAATTCACCGCCATGATATCTTCCAACACTCGCTTTTGGCGATATCCTGAATTCTCTCAAGCATCTCGCTATCAGAGAATCTCGCCGACTATGGTGACGGTTGGAGTTCGGACGACGAAGAAATTCAGAGCCCACCCACCACCCACTTTGTAGCCACTGCCGAGGATCTAACCGACATGCTAGACTTCGATTCGGACGACATCGACGCTATGGACGACGATGCCGAGACGAATCAGACCCAGTACCATGTGGCATCGAAGGCCACCTCGCCACACGACGCCTACATGGTGGATACCCCAAAAGAAGGGGATGGCGAAAAAGCAGCGGAGGAAGATTCTCTAAAGAAGCAGCCCAAACGCCAAGGGCAAGGGCGCCGCCTAAATCCCGCCACAACAAGAATATAGATTCCGCACAGAAATAACAATACCCCGTGAGAGTGTCAAGACAACCCTCCAAAGAAGACTCAGCGAGGAGGATGCGTACAAGCCCTCACGAAGGGCGGCGTAAGAAAAGGTTGAGGATCATAGCTATATACCTCCCTCCAAGACGTAAACAAACCTCAATGACGATTTAACTCGCGCTACCGAGGAGCCCGGCGAACAAGAGCTTTTCAAGCGCAGCTCATCGCCACAAATGAGAAGCATGAAGAAGGAAAACGGAAGCTCAAAACAGCGGAAGACGCGCCCAATAAGATGGAGCAAAGTACTAAAACCGCAGATAAACACGGCAATGGCCACCAATCAAGAGCTACCCAAGCGTAAGCCGCTCTCAGACCGACGAGGAGGCCATAGAGCCCCACCGTCCAATGGCTCCAGCCAGTCCATCTACGGACCCAAAAAGAAAGCCCCAAGAAGCAAAGCAACACGCCAAGTGTCCGACGATAGCGCACATACAAGTACAGGGGTGCCGCACACCCACTATGTTTCATCGACGAGGTGCCTGGATCACTAATTCCCAGCAGGTTTAAACCCATAAACATAGAAGCCTACGATGGAACAACAGACTCGGAGTCTGGATAGAAGACTATATATTGCATATACATATGGCCGAGGAGACGATCTCCATGCCATAAAATATCTACCCTCAAGCTCAAAGGGCCAGCCCGCCATTGGCTCAAAAGCCTCCTGTAAAACATCATGGAAGTTGGGAAGAGCTCGAGGAAGCGCTTAGAGCACATTTTCAAGGGACTTATGTCCGCCTCCGGATGCAGATGACCTAAGTCACATAACTCAACAGCCCGGAGAGTCACATGAAATTCGGAATGTGTTCCATACCAAAAGAACCAAATAGTCGATCGTCCTGACGCCAAGCCTTAGCAGCTTTCAAGCACAATGTCCGAGACTAATGGCTCGCCAGACACCTCGGCCAAGCGAAACCGAGGACAATGACCGATTAATAAGCCTCATGACCCGCTTCATGTTAGGGAGGATAGCTGGCTGGCAAGAAGCAGCACCAACACCCAAGTACATCCGAGATAAGAGATGGAATGGAAAATCACGGCGCAAAAAGAACAAATACCGAATAAAGAGAAAAGCCCAAAGAGCACGGCAATAACGCCGGATTTAAAAGCTCACGCCAAATAATAAAGCTCACCTCAAGGATGACAAAGGATTTAACCGTCTAACCTACACAAAATTTCGGGTTGGGTATGTCAAACCACAAGACTTCTAAGGCCCGCAAACCACACCCACAGGATTGTTGGGTTTTCAAACAGTCCGCCGATTAAACGCCGAACACAAGGCTCGACGCCAAGCAAAGAAGATAAACCCAGCCAAAGCAGGCACCGAAAACAAAAAACTTTCCCACAAGGGGTCAAAGCAAGAACTCACTTCATGTGAGGACACGGAAAAAAAGGCGCACTTTCTAAAAGAGCCTCGCAAGGTCCAACCCAAGCAGATCAGAGATTGATATCAAAACCAATCACTTTCGACCACCCGACTACTCCTGCTGCTCAAGCGCGGACGGACTCTCGATATTGAATCCGATAATAAACGGATTGTAATTCACAAACGCCCTAATGGACGGAGGCGTGACTTAAACCCGCTATATTCAAACACGATCCGACGGATGGGGATAGACCCTACCAAGATTAGACACAGCCGCACTTCCTTCAAAGGAGGACGCTGCCCTTACGCCAAGTGCACAGCTCGATATTACTAGAAGTCGGGTTCAATCACGAACAACTTTCGACGCTAAAAATTAATTTTTCATATCGCCCCATTTAAAAGTGAATATCAAGCACCGTTGGGACGAAGGCTTTTGTCCGCTTCAACGCCATACCGACACGCTGCCTCTCACACTTAAGATGCCCGGTCCACATGGCACCATTTCAAAGGCGAGGGTCACTTAAAGACCCCGGACTCGGATAGACGAATCCGACTCAAAGAAAGTTAGGGCTCCCTAGCCACATACCCTTTTCATGTGGGCTGCGCAAGACAACCAATCGCGTTTCATATAAACCTTGCTTTAATTATTTATATTTCTTCCTTTGCATATTTTTCGCACTAACTGTTTCTAAACTAAACGCTCTCTCTTTCTACAGATGAACAACGTGGTGTACCCATCCGTGATAACGGCGCAACAGAGACACAAAGCGCAGACGCAGAGGGACCCGCTGCAAGGATTCTTTTCACATTATGATCCCGCGAGACCTTTTTATTATCGCTCTTGTCAGCATTTCCCTTGGCTCCTTCCTATAGCCAAAGCGGAGCTCGACGCTTGGCATCGCCGCCGCAGACTCATGCCCGCATTCGACACAAGGGGCTTAGGCATAATTCTGCCCATTATCATAAAGTCCGAACACCTTCGGGGTGTTCGCCTCGAAGTTAGGCATTATATGCATCAGCCCAATCATGTCTTTGGTCAAATGTTGGGTTTGCCTCGCCTCGTGTTTTGCTGCCTTATGTTCCAGATCACCCGCTAACGCTGCACTGTGGAGAACTATCGCGACAGTGCCCCGCTCGCTGGGCGAAAGCACCTCAAGAGAGAAAGCCAAAACCGATCATTATGATATAGCAAGAGTCCGATCAGCCACTTGATCGACTATCGAATGATTAGAATTTCGCTGACGAAGGACCGCTTCCTGTCAGTACATACGCACTTCGAGCACGGAGATGTGCGTGTTATCAGGGCTATATCGTAGCCCCACCCTCGAGCTCCATTGGCTAAGTGAAAGAGATAAAGCATCATAGTCCGATTGCCTGCTTCGCTACGCTACCACCTCCTTAAAACAGGACCGAGACGCCGGATTAAGTGTGAAAACGCGCTATTTTGCGTAACACCCCAAAGACCTTGTGCGAGAGAGGGTGAAGTCAAGATCGTGATCTTTCGTGTTATACACAAGTATACGTAAATGGCCGCACAGAGAAGTTTTACTACTTGGAGGCACAAGTATAAAAAGCATTCATACTGTAATCATTTATCTACACGCTACGCATTCAATTGAACGTTACATTTTTAGAGCATCGCGACTTATCACACGAAAGTGCACACATAACTTCCCCCAAATAATGCTCGGCAGAAGCCGGTTTCATCCAACCCCGGCAGCAACAGCGGTGGCGCCCATCTCCTGACATCGGTTTTCACACGGGCTGTGGCCATCCGCCGCCGATGCAGCCGACCGCTTATCTCTTGATATGCGGCACCGCCCCAAGGAATTGCTGTAGTAGGTCAAGTAGCTCGTCGCTTTGACCTCTCTCGCCGCATATGGGCCACGATGTCGGCCATGGCCAGTCCGATAGTCTATTTTGTTCGCCCATTCGCCAACCTGTCCATCAGCCGAAGAGGGCGATCCGGATCGTGGAATTGAGACCAATATAACTCTTCCGCCTCATGATCCTCGGTTCGAAGTGCTTAACGCGCCACCGCACTCGCAGCTAAGTCCATATACGGATCCTCCGAACTCCACACGCCAAATTGAGCGCATTTGGCATCCATAAACCGTGACGATAAGAAAAGGCTTGCCAGCCACGATTTCTCCGGCCATGCAGCTCCTCCTTCATAGCCCGCATTGCGAGCGGCATCCTTGGCTTCGGGTGGCCTTCTTCAGTCTTCCCGCCCGATAAGCGCCTTTTCAAGCGCCTCATTACGGTCGGTAGCATCCTTTAATTTTTGGCCACTGCCACCTCCGCCCGCTTAGGCAAAGGCACGCCTTTTTGGCCTCCAACTTCGCCGCCTCAGGGCAGCAAGGCTACTCCTTCGGCTTGCTCCTTAGCTAGAGAAAGTTCGCCCGAAGGTTTCCACAAACAGCAGCAGCGCTTATCGTGTTAACAGACATAACTTATCGAGGCGGCTTGGACCCACTCAATAAAGCGCCGCGGAGAATTTATTTACCTTATGACTCGTCAAGTCGCTGATTGACAAGTGCGATGTCAAGATTCGCCACGCCAAGTTGTCGATTTAATTCGCAACTCCCTAGTCCGCTGGCCTCGACTATCCGCCACCAGACGTAACGGCGGTATTGCTTAACCGAGATGTTGAGATTTTGATCCTCGCACGACGCCGTCGCTTTCGACACCCTACCGAGTCTCAGGGCTACTATCTATACAGGCGATTTTATGCAAAACAGTTAGAAAATAAAGGTGCATCATTTTCAAGATACCTCAAATCCCGCCAAGAAGCTCATGGCGACATTTAATCCGCCAGCGACGAAATTCTTCCGACCACCGTGACGATTAATGCGCGGTGATCTTTCAAATGGACGCCTCAAGCAAACTCTTCGTTCTCCCGCCGACTCGTGGGTGTTGAACTCTCTCGCCCCTCCGGATTTGGGGACGCCCGTGATTTACACTTGGGCTCGCCGCCTCATCCGGGCGGCGCGCAGACGGAGGCGACGCTCTCAATCTTCTACGCAGGAGGTCCCCGAGGATGAACTCATTCGAGACGGCTGCAGATCCGAACTGCGATATAAATATTTCGTTACCATGTACATAAACGAAGGTACTTCCTTATTAAACTTCCTCTTTCATACTCGCTGCTCGTTGAGGGCTGGTCCTTCGGCGATGATTGCGCTGGTCCGATTCTCTCCGACGCCGGACCCCGTGAGGATTTCTTCCCACGCTGGGGGCTTTGACCGGATCTTCGGAGGCGGTCCCTTTCCCCTCAAGGAGGGATCCTTGGTTCCTCCTCTTCGGTCGCCTTTGGGCAAAGTATTAGCTCCTTTATTTCCCATCGCCTCCTGTGGGCGCAACCTCCAACATTCGACCAGCACGGCTCCAGCAGCGGTCTCTGGGAGGGGGGCGACACCTTATCAGCCTTGATCGCGCCACCCATTCCTCAGTAAAGAACAAAGGGTCGAGACGATCTTTTGAAAGGCATACAAATAGGATGTCCGGCTCGAGCTATTTACCCGAGTATCCGGCGATCGCGCTTAGGCCTGCGGCCTCGGCCGAATCCGGACACGCCACCTGTGGGTCCAAGAACAGCTTGTACATCTCCGTGGGTGTTGCACCCATAAAATGCTGGAGAATACGAGGTCCCTCCGGATTAAACTCCCATAGACGGAGAGGACGACGCTTGCGGTGGTAGGAGGTGCCGATTAGCATGACTCGCATCACCTTGACCAGGTCGATCTCCTTGTTTGGAGGTCTCGAACCGACTGCAAAGGCGGGCATGTCCTGACGGTCCCCAATTGAGCCCTTGGTCGACCCACGACATCGCATGGCGGAGGTCCCGGCGGAAGGAGGGCGGCGGCTTTTGCTTGTCGCCTTGGAGCAGTGATGTAAACCACTCCGCTGCCACAATCCCAGCCTCTTGAAGGAACCTTCGAGCCACGGGCATCGACCTTCTTGCTTATGGTCGCCCCCAAGACTCCTCTTGACGCCCCGATCATCTTCGCTCCACCTTGAATGTTTTCAGCCACAGCCAAGTGGGGGATGACGCGAGGAAGGCTTCGCAGATAATGATGAATGCGGAGATATGGAGGATGGACTCGAGCCAAATCGTGGAAGTCCAGCCCGTAGTAGAAAAGGAGCCCTCTCACGGGGGATCCGCCTGGAAGCCTAATCCCGACGGAGGTGAGATGCGTAAACGACGATTCGCGGGCTCGGGCTGGCACGGCCTGCCTGGGCAGGCAACTCAGGCGAAACTTCAGAGGCCGTGCACTTGGCCTCCCGCAACTTCAATATGTCCCCTCTCGGACGGAGGAGGGCATCCACCGCCCCGAGGTCGGAGCCGACATTGTTTAGGATCCAAGCGCCAATCAAGCTCCGTGTTGGAACTAGGAGCGGAGGAAAGATTTGATGCGAGATTGAAGAACAAGGATGTGCCTTGGTCCTCTTATAAAGGGGAAGAAATACCAAGGGCCGCTCGTGACCGCTTGAGATTCCTTCGATAGAGGAGGCGTGGCGACGGAACGGTTGGGTTACCCACGCACGATTGATGAGGATCCCGAATAAAAGGGAACACGATCTCGCCCAGCGGACGCGTTAATGAAACCGCCGCTAAACGTGCCGAGGCGGAATAATGAAAACGATTCAAACGAGGGCTTGGCTGCGGTGTGATGTCACGCCGCATGATACGCCGCCAGATCGAGCTAAGTGTATATTTTATTCTCTACGCTGGGATGTGGAATTTATTTTGCGAGTCAACACTATCCTCGGGCGTTCATTATCTTCTCCGGATTATTCAAGGGAGGAACCCGCTTTGCAATGCCGAACACTATGCACGCCGGACTTATCGCCATTGAAGACCGTTCAGGGCTACCGAGGAGTCCTCGACTAGGGGTGTCCGGACAACCGGACTATCAATATCCGCCGGACTCCTGCATCACGAAGATAGAAGATTGAAGACTCGGCTCGTGTCCGAAGGTACTTTCCTTGGCCCGAAGGCAAGCTTGGCAATACGGATATGTGGATCTCCTACCATTGTAATCGACTCTGTAACCCTAGCCTCTCCGGTGTCTATATAAACCGGAGGGCCTTAGTCCGAGGGACTAAGATTACATCTCAACAATCATACCATAGGCTAGCTTCTAGGGTTTAGCCTCCTTGATCTCGTGGTAGATCTACTCTTGTATTACCCATATCATCAATATTAATCAAGCAGACGTAGGGTTTTACCTCCATCGAGAGGCCCCAACCTGGGTAAAAACATTGTGTCCTCGCCTCTTGTTACCATCCGCCTAGACGCACAGCTCGGGACCCCTACCCGAGATCCGCCGGTTTTGACAATCGACAACTACCAAGCCTTTACTTGAATCGCTTTTTATTATACCACCTCATCACGCTTAGCTAAGCGGTTTCCTTGGCACGCCTTGTCGGCGTAGATCGTGTCCCCTTATTCCGGATTCTCATCAATACGGACGGTAACCCAATCGCGCTCGCCGCCACGCCTCTATCGAAGGTGAATCAAGGTCACGGAGACGGCTCTTGGTATTTTCCCCTTTATAAGAGGACAAAGGCTCGCTTTTCTTCAATCTTCCATCGAATCCTCTCCTTGCTCCAAGTTCCAACACCCAGAGCCCCAGATTCGAGCGCCTGACCTTCAACATGTCCGCCCGACCTTCGTGGTCGGTGGATGCCCTCCTCCGCCACGGAGGAGGACGTGCTAAAGCTGCGGAGGCCAAGCACTGCCTTACGAGATTTCGCACAGGTTGCCCATACAGGCAGGCCGCACTCCACCCCGAGCCCGTGAGTACGCTGCTCAGATCCCACCTCCGCCGGGGTTTAGGCTTCCGACGGACCCCTTCGTGAGAGGGCTCATGTTCTACTACAGCTGGATTTTCACGACTTGGCTCCGAGTCCATCCTCCATATCTCCGTGATTCATTATCGCTCATGGGCCTTCCTCCGCCACCCCCACTTTGGCCTCGTGGGTCAAGACCTTCAATGTGGAGCCGAGATGATCGGGGCGCTGTTTAAGGCGGCGGGCGGCTATAAGGGGAGGGCCGGTGCCCGTGGGCCCGAGGGCTCCTTCCAAGAGGAGCTCGGCTTGTGGCAGCAGGAGGGTTCTATATCACCGCTCCAAAGGGCATCAAGCAAAGCCTTCATTCCGCCGGGACCTCCACGCCGATTGATGTCGAGGTCAACCAAGGGCTCAATTGGGGCCGTCCAAGACGTGCCCTTATTGCAGGCCGGATTCGAGACCTCCAAACGAGGGAGATCAATCTGCTGTGGTGATGTAGGTCATGCTAATCAGCGCTTCGCCTCGCAAACGCCGCCCTCTCCGGTTATGGGAGTTCAATCCGAGGGACCACGAATTCTCCAACACTTCATGGGTATGACACCCGGAGATGTATTGTTGTTCTTCGACCGCAGTGGCGGTCCGAATCGACCGAGGACGCAGGCTAAGCTGCAATCGCCCGGATACTCGTAAGTAGCTCAGAGTCCGGACGTCTGCTTATTCGCTTAAAATTTGCCTCTAACCCATTATTCTTCATCGAGAGGGTAGCGCGATCAAGCCGATAAGGTGTCCGCCCCTCCCAGAGACCGCACCGAGCCCGTGGCTGGTCGAATGTTGGAGGTCGCGCCAGAGAAGGGGCGATGGGGAAAATAGAAGAGCTATCACCTCGCCTAAGGGGCGCTCAAGAGGGGGGATCGAAAACCTCCTTCCTGGGGAGAAGAGGACCGCCCCAAGACCCGGAGGCCAAAGCCCCCTGCGGGGAAGAAATCTTACTGAGGTCTCAAGGTCCGGGAGAACCCGGACGCATAATCGTCTCTAAAGGATCAGCCTCCAATGAGCCGTGAGTAGGAAAAGGGGAGTTCATTAATAAGAAAATACCCTATTTGTGCTTCGTGGATAACCGAAATTTTTACCTTATACTCGGATCATGGACTTCTCGATGAGTTCGTCTTTGGGGATCTTCGTCCGAGATGATGGAGAGCGAACGCCCATCTCGCTGCGCCGTCGGACAAAAGTGCACGAGCCTCAAGTATCATCATAGAGGGTATCCAGAGCCCGTGGAGCCGGAGAGTTTGGCGCCGACAAGTGTCCGCCGGGAGTCAAGAATCTGCCGAGAGGGCGCCCATCTCGTAAGATCACCGTGCTTTGATGAGTATGGTGATTGGAAGGATTTCATCCGCCGAAAGCGGATTGCATAATGCCGTTAGGAGTTTGCTGGCGGGATTTGAGGTACGCAAGAGCGACGCGCCTTTTTGACAATTTTGCACATAGAAGTGCGCCCTGTATAGATAGTAGCCCCTAAGACTCGGTAGGTTGTCGAAAGCGACAGCGTGCCGAGGATCAAAATTGCAGGTATTGAATGTCACCCTTCCTATGCAGGTGGCGGATAGTCCGGGGGCTAGCCAGACTAGTGGAGTTGTCGAGTTAATGCGGCAACTTGATGTGGCGGATGCGGACATCGCGCTTGTCAACCGGCGACTTGACGAGTCGCAAGGCAAATGAATTCTCTGCAGTCACTTATCTAAGGGAGCTAAAGCCTGCCTCTGGTAATATATATGCTGTGATACAGACGGTGCTGCTGCTATGGAGAGCCTTCGGGCCGAGCTTGCTCAAGCTAAGGAGCAAGCCCGAAGGAGTGATGCGGCTGCCTCGAGGGCGGCCGAGGAGTTGAAAGCCGAAAAGGCTGCACACTGCCTAAGCAGGGAAAAGATGGTCGAATTGGCCGCAAAATTGAAGGATGCTACTGACCGCAATGAGGCTCTTGAAAAGGAGCGCCTACCGGAGCGAGAAGACCTGGGGAAGGCCACCGCCGAGGCCAAGGATGCCCGCTCGCAATGCGGCTATGAAGGAGGAGCTGCGCCAGCCGAGATATTGTGGTGGCGTGCCTTTTTCGCTACGCCGGTTTACGGATCCGGTATGCCCAACTTGGCCAGTGTGGGGTCCGGAGGATCCATATATGGACTTAGCGGCAAGTGCGGCGGATGCCGCCAGCACTTCCGAGCCGAAGGATCACAAGACGGAAGAGCTATTTTGGTCTCAATTCCATAGTCCGGGCCGTTCACTTCCTTTGACCGATCGGTTGGCCGAATGGGCTGAGCTGAACAGGTTGTCCGGACTTGCCATGACTGATATCGTGGCTCATGTCGCCAGAGAGGCCCAAGGCGATGAGCTATTTTGGCTTATTGCAGCAATTTCTTGGAGCGGTGCCGCATATCAAGGAGATGAAGCGGTCGGCCTGCATAGAAGGTGCGCGGATGGCCCTTGCCCGTGTGAAGACACATTGGACAGAGATGGATGCCAACGCTATTGCAGCCCAGGGTTCGGACGTAAGCCGGTTACCCGCCGAGCACTATTTTGGGGAAGTTATGCGTGGCGCCAGGTAATAGAGTCGCAGTTGTTTCGAAAAATGTCACGCTCAAATGAACGCTTTATCTTGTAAAACAATGATTATGATGTAACCGCTTTTTATACTTGTGCGCTCCAAGTATTAAAATATTTCCTATGCGCCGCTTATGTATACATTTGTATAACTCCGAAGATGGCAGTTCGACTTCAGCCCCACGCACAAGGTGTGGGGTGTTCGCAAAAAAGCGCTTTCACACTTAATCCGACGCCTCGGTCCTGTTAAGGAGGTGGTAGCGAGCAAACGAGGCAATCCGGACTATGGTGCTTTATCACTTTCACTTAGCCATTGAGTTCGAGGTGGGGCTACGATATAGCCCTCGGTGCACCGCGCTTCCCGGATTCGGGCGCGTGTGTGCCTCGACCGAAACGGTCCTTCGTCAAAGCGGGAATTCTAAACATTCCGGTAGTCGATCGAGTGGTCGACCAGTCTCGCTGATCATGACATGATCGATTTTCGGCTTTCATCGAGGTGCTCGCCAAATTAACTCGGGGCACAATCGCAATAGTTCTCCGGTGCGCGTTAGCCGATGATACGTAACGAAGGCAGCAAAACACAGGAGCCGGGCAAACCCAACATTTGACCAAAGACATGATTCGAGCTGATGCATATAAGGCCTAACTCGAGACGCCAACACTCCCTAAGGTGTTCGGTCTTTATAATAATGGACAGAACAATGCCCTAAGCCCCTTAGTGTCCAGGTACGGGCATGGTCCGCTGACGCGGCCAATGCCAAAACGTCAGGCTCCACTTTGGTTATAATGAGAAACCAAGGGATTATAACAACAAGAGACAAGAAAAAGGTTTACGCAGGTCTTAATCAAAAGAATCCTTGCGACGGGTCCTCGCCGCACGCTCGCGCCAGTGTCTCCGCGCAGCCGTTATCCCGACGGTGTGCGGTTGTTCATCTATAAAAAGAGAGGAACTTAGTTTGGAAGGAAATCGTGCAAAAAATATATACGAAGGAAGAAATATAAATAAGTAAGGCGGAGTCTGTATGAGCTTGCTGTTGCTGCCAGCGTGCAGCCCTTGTGAAGGGATGTGCGGCTAGGGAGCCCTAGCTTATTTATGCCGGACTCATCGACCGTGTCTGTGGCCTTTAAATGACCTCAAGATCGAAATGATGCCACGTGGACTGGGCATCTTGAGTGTAAGAGACGCGAATGTGGTGCGGCGCTGAAGCGATAAAAGCTTTCGTCCCAAGAGTGCTTGATAGCTACTTTTAAATGGGATGATATGAAAGATTAGTTTTTCGCGTCGAAAGTTGTTCGGTGATTCGAACACGACTTCTAGTAGTAAGGAGCCTATGCACTTGGCGTAAGGGCCTGGCGTCACTCCTTTAAAGGGAGTGCGGCTGTGTCGAATTTTAGTAAGGTCTATCCCCAACTTGCGGATTGTGTTTGGATATAGCAGTTTAAGTCATCGCCTCCGCCCATCGTGACTTGTGTAAATTGTAGTCCGTCGATTATAGGATCCAATATCGGGCAGTCCATCCTGCATTTTAACGCTTCGAATAATCCAGTGGTCGAAAGTGATTGGTTTTGATGTCCAATATCTATGTTCCACTGGTTGGACCGCGCGAGACCCATTTTAACGGGTGCCGCACTGTTTTTCCGTAGATATCACATGAAGTGAATTTATCGCTTTCACCTCTTGTGGGAAAGTCTTTGTTTTCCGTGCTCGCTGGTGGGGTTTATCATCTTCGCTTGATGCGTCGAGCCCTTGTGTTCGGCGTTTAATCGGCCGGACTGTTTGAAAACCCAACAATCTCGGTGGGTGTGGTTTGCATGCCTTCCAGGGGTACTGTGGATTTGACATATCCGACCCAAAATCTTTTTTAAGTTGGATAGCTCATCGTTGTTATCCTTAAGAGGCGGTGTTTTATTGTTTGGTCATGAAGCTTTTGAATCCGGCGCCGACCGCCGTGTTTTTGGGCTTTTTTCTTTATTTCGCGCTGGTCTTTTTCGCGCCGTGATTTTCCGCTTTCCATCTCTCGATCTCGATGTACTTGGGTCATTGGTGCTACATCTTGCTAGCTAGCTATCCTCTCCCGCACAAAAGCGGTCATGAGGCTTGTTAGCGCGACATTGTCCTCGGCTTCTCTTGGCCGAGGTGTCAAGCGAGCCATTCATCTCGGATGTTGTGTTTAAAAGCTGCTAAGGCTTTGCCGTCCGGACAATGACTATTTGGTTCTTTTTGGTGAGGAACCTGTTCCAGAATTTGCGCGCTGACTCTCCGGGCTGTTGAGTTATATGACTTAGATCATCTGCATCCGGAGGGCGGACATAAGTTCTGTTGACACCAGATTTTGGCATGGTTAAGAGTCCGGGTTCGTATGCAAAAGTTAGAGGTAACACTTCGTGGGCCCTGAGTGGGAAAGAAAACCTTGCCGGAGTACAAGCCCTGCCGGAGTGAACCCTTGCCGGAGTACAAGCCCTGCCGGAGTGAACCCTTGCCGGAGTGAAACCTTGCCGGAGTGAAGCCCTGCCGGAGTGAACCCTTGCCGGAGTACAAGCCCTGCCGGAGTGAACCCTTGCCGGAGTGAACCCTTGCCGGAGTGAAACCTTGCCGGAGTGAAGCCCTGCCGGAGTGAACCCTTGCCGGAGTGAAACCTTGCCGGAGTGAAACCCTTGCCGGAGTGAACCCTTACCGGAGTGAAACCTTGCCGGAATGAAACCCTTGCCGGAGTACAAACCTTGCCGGAGTGAAACCCTTGCCGGAGTACAAAGCTTGCCGGTGTGAAATCTTGCCGAGGAAACCTTGCCGCAGAGAAACTTGCCGGTGGAAAGCCCGCCGGCGGAAGCTTGTCGGTGTGAAATCTTGCCGGGGAGAAATCTTGTTAGGGAGGAACCCTTGTCGGTGTAAAACCTTGCCGGGTGAAACCTTGTCGGTGTGGAAAGCTTACCCGGTGGAAGGCCTGCCGGGATGGAGATTGTGATAGTCAAGCCAACGAGAGGTTGAAGATGGGCTCAGAAGCTAATTCAAATGATCATGGATGGAGAAATGTCCTACACGGAAGTTGTGCGCCTCGTCAAACGATCGATTTTGATATAAAGATTGTCTCAATCCGAGGTCGATGCAAAGTTAGAGCTCGCACAGCGAGACCCTCCAGAGAGCAAAATGTGACGTTCGGAACCGCACACATATATGGGTGTGTCCGATGAGCTGCGTGAGTAATTGTCTGTTTTGCACGAGCAATTTGACCTCGAGATGACCTCTAGTGAAAAAACGCTCAACATGAAAGATGTTCGCCTCTGTCGAAATGGTCAAGATTGCTTTTGGACTGCTTTCCATCCGAGGTTGTTTGCCATCACAAAAGGACCAGCAAGGTACAGTCAGTTTAAGCCAAACAGTTTTGGAAAGTTCGGATAAAACTAGTCCGAATTTGACTAGGTTTTTGGACGTGAATTGATGCAATTTTCTTGTAAGGAAAGCCTAGATGAGTTCTTTTCTTGTACGGAAGTCCAGCCGCCTCTTATATATGTTGGGGTGACGGCCGATTGAACAACACACAATCGAACAAATCAATATACTACTTTTTCCCCGTCTACTTTTATCTCTCCACCGCTTTTTCTATCTCGCTCTTCGCTGTTCTTCGTGGTTTGAGAGCTGCGAATCTCGAGGCTCTAGGGCGAGCGATCGACCTAGGGCAGCCCATAGTCCGCCAATCCCGACGGGTCCCTCCCGGTGCGCTGGGTTTCGGTTCTGCAAAAGCGCCCACGATCGCCTTGGCGATCGCTACTGTCGGTCGGGTCTCCTTCGACGTGAGCTGCGTGCATCACCCCGCGCCGAGGGTACACGGACGGTTCGTGTGTCGACACACTTTTGGCGACTACCGGGGAACGAAGATCAATCATCATCATCCACCATGTCCGATCTTCCCAAGCCATTCGAGGTAGACGCCGATAACATCATTAAGCCCGCCTTGATGAGATATCGGCCGATCATCGCCAAGTCTATGAGGAGTACAAGAAGGCGCTGAAGAGAAGGATTTGCAGGAGTTCCTTGCAAAGTTCAAGAAGGATCGCCAAGGCAACATCACTCCGATCGAAGAAATCAAGTTTCCTCCTCTTCAAGCCGAGCAAGTTAAACCTCTCGTAAAGCATCGCTTTTCTCCCGAGCAAAGGCTGAGATTGAAAGTCGATTGCTGATGGTAACAATCTAGTCTATCAAACTTTCATTGAAAATACTAATGCTCGTAAGAATACATCTCAATCGACTAGTGGTAATGATGGTGTAGCTGCTAGTGTGCAAAACCCTAACTGCTTTATTTATCTCATCGGCGCCTCCCGCGCCGATGACTTATTATCCTTCCCAAACAAATCAGATTGTGGCTGCACCCATTAATCCTATTATGAGCATGCCAGTTCGGTGGTGACGCCAACCAAACCCTACCTACAGCTACAACCACTCGACCACTAGCAAGTTATGGGTCGACATGCTCGCCACAATTCATACCTACAGCTAGTAACCCTACTCCTCCTATGCCATCGCCACAAGCTTCATCGTCCACTATGGATGATGGTTTAGCTAATCTTAGAGAGGAGATGGCTAAGATGCTTCGAGAGAATTTTGGAGTTGAGTTACCTCGAATCGGATTTACCAAAAGCCGCACTCGAGTACTTTGATGCCATCCAAAGGCCTCCGTGATATAAAATTCCAGATTTTGTTAAGTTTAATGGAGAAGGCACAAAACCACATGGGAGCATGTTAGTCAATACTTAGCACAATTGGGTGAGGCAGGCTCGTTGAATGAATTGAAAGTGTGTTTATTTCCTTTATCATTAACTGGTACTGCATTTTCATGGTTTTCTTCTTTGCCACATGGTTCCATTAGAGTTTGGTCGCAGCTAGAGCAGAAATTCCATGATCACTTTTATAGCGGCGATAATGAACTCAAGTTGTCACATCTAACATCGGTTAAGAAGCATGATGAATCGGTCTCCGATTACGCCAAGAGATTCAGAGAAACGAAAAACCGTGTTTTAGTTTGGTGATAACCGAGAGAGACTTGGCAGACCTAGTCTTGAGTGGTTTGAGAACTCCCATTAGAGAAAAGCTAGAAGGCTACGAGTTCCTAAATATCAACCAAGTCTTACAAAGGGCTTTGGCTCAGGAAAGCCGAAGCAAAGACCTCAAAGAAGTGCATAGATACAAAGCCGATCGTCCAAAGATGAATATGGTGGAATATGATAGTGATCACTCGGACGATGAGGGTGATATTTTTGCTACTGAATTTGTTTGGCCATCTAAGGCCAAACCCTTTACTTGTAATGATCTCAAACCGATTCATAAGAATCGTGATGAAGAGATGAAGTTTACTTTAACATTGCTAAGTGTGATAAAATATTTGATGCTTTGTCTGCAGGCTAAGATTATTAGAATATCTCATACTTTACCGCCGTTTGAAGAGCTGAAACGGCGTGCTTATTGCAAGTATCATAATTCTTTTTCTCATGCTACTAATGATTGCAATGTTTTTCGACGACAGATACAATCGGCCATTAATGATGGACGATTGAACTTTTCTGAGATGCAAATTGATAAACAGCCCTTTCCAATGAACACCATGGATTTAGAAGGGAAGAAGTTACTCATTCGGCCGGAGGTAGCCGAATCTGCTAATAAAGCTAATGTCATTGTTGGTGAGCCCAGGAAAGACAAGGAGGGCGACAAGGTCTTGGGGAGACATGTTGTGCTTGATAAGCAACCCGATGGCAAGGAAGTAATCAAGATCACCATCAAGAATCCTACACTGGGGCAAACACACAAAGCAGACACTCGAAAGTTAAATTTGTCAAGCCTAAGAGTCCGTGGTTGGCAAATGGAAGAGGAATGAAGCTAAAGTGCAACGCAAGCGGATCAAGCCAACTTTTGATATGTTGCTATCCAAATATGCTAATCAATCGGCTGGTCCCAGCTCGACCGCCATCACACTTGAAGCTTACCAAGGTCACCATCGATGATATGTTTAGTCGGTATGCAAAACCGAGTGGACCAAGGGCGCTTATTTTCGTAAGAGCAGAGGCAATCTGTGTGGAATCGACTTGATTACTCATATAATGGCCGATCGAACATTGGTAACTATCACCGGCTGGTCAACATATGCATCGAGTGGAAACTATCCTAGTGTAAGAATGCACCTGTGGAAGCTATCCAAGTGAAAAATGTGGTCAAGTGGATTCCATCCGAGTGACATCCATCCGAGTGGATTCCATCCAAGTAAAAAGGTGCGCCCGAGTGGAAATTTCATGCATCCGAAAGTCGAAAAGAATGGCGTGTTAAGTCACCGAATGTTGCAGCAGTTGAGTCGGAAAAGGCAAGGAGAAAATGGATGCCGACTCACTTATCTTGGGCACCAAACATTCCCCATACAGCAGCCGATCGTGCATAACCACTGACCGAGCCGACATTTCTATCGCGCCAAAGCACTCGGCTAATGACCATGAAGCAAGCACCAGCCGTAAAGGTGAGAGATGCTAAATACACTCGACCAAAGTGGTGTCCTCTGGGCTAACAAAGACACGTAAGAGGAAACTACAGAGGTTAAGGAGTCAGAGATGGCGGAGCAGAGGCCGAGAAGCAAAGGGATAAGTTGTTCAATGACACTCGCCCATGGTTCTAGCAAAACAAGTGTGGAGGCCAAAACAAATACAAGATACATCAGCTTCTACATCTATCACAAAGTGCCTACACCACCCAAGGAGGACGATGTGACGGCTATTACATCGCTCTGCAACACTTCTTACTTCTCCTTCACTCGACCAGATTTTTAATCGGTCGATCCACTTGAAGAAGAGACTGATATGTTGGACTATGAATCTACACCGTTCATGAAGGTATGGATATCAATATGGTGTATTACTTACCTGCTGAGTTTCAGGTTGTAGATGAGGAAGGGAAGTTGCTCAGCTGGATTTTGGCCCTAAGAACGCAATATTCGAGAAGCCAAAAGAACCAAGAATACATTTAAAACCGTTGTATCTCGTGAGGTCATATCAATGGATCGCCACTTAGTCGAATGCTTGTTGATGGTGGTGCTGTGGTAAATCTTATGCCCTATTCGGTCTTCAAGAAATTGGGTTTGCTCGATGAAGAATTGATCAAGACCAATATGGTGCTCAACGGTTTGAAGGCAAAGAGAAAACTGAAGCCAAAGGTGTAATGTATGTGGAGCTTACAATGGAAGCAAAACTTTGGCTATCGTGATTCTTTGTCGCCGAGGTGCAAGGTAACTACAACGCCATACTAGGCCGTGATTGGGTTCATGCAAATCAGTGCGCATTCATCCACTATGCACCGCCGATCCAATGGGTTGATGATGAAGTGGAAGTCATTCATGCAGATAATTCGCCTGTGTTGCTTTGGCCGATGCATCGGTGGATTGGCAACATCCCAATGCTACTTGCTTGACGGGACGTGATTTGTCGAGTTTGATTTTCTCGGCGACTAAGAATGGTTTTGTGCCCGTGTCTTTAAAGCCGATCGAATGCAATCGGCTCCAAGGTATGATGTGTTTAAATGGATCCTAATTCGAGTGGTTACAAAACGTTTTGCAAAATATCGGTCCAATGAGAACGATATGTATGAGTCTATTGAGGAGTTGGATGACATGGATAAACTTGGACAAGGTTTTACATCGGCCGATCCGTTAGAAGAGGTAGATATCGGAGACGGATCAGTTAGTCGACCGACATTTATAAACAAAAATTTGAAAGCCGATTGTAAAGCTAAATTAATCGAGCTATTGAAAGAATATGTTTGTTGCTTTGCATGGGAATATCATGAGATGCCAGGGTTGAGCCGAGAGCTAGTGGAGCATCGGTTGCCTATAAAGGCCGGTTTTAGACCTTATAAACAGTCGGCCAGAAAGTTTAATCCGAAAACATATGACCGAATCAAGGAAGAGATCGGTCGACTGCTTGAAGCTAAATTCATTCGACCTTGCGGTATGCCGAGTGGATTTCTAACATTGTCCCAAAGGAGAAGAAGGGATCCGCAAGTTGAGGGTGTGCATTGACTTCAGAGATGTGAATAGGGCTACACCCAAAGATGAGTATCCCATGCCAATAGCCGATATGCTTATTAATGATGCTTCGGACATAAGGTTATTAGCTTTCTAGATGGTAATGTCGGATACAATCAAATTTTTATGGTCAAGAGGACATGTACAAAACAGCTTTCCGATGTCCTGGTTTCCTTGGTTTATTCGAGTGGACAAGTGATGACATTCGGATTGAAAATGTCAGCCACATATCAAAGGGCTATGAATTTGATTTTTCATGATTTACTCGGTGTCATACTTGAAGTTTATATTGATGATATTGTTGTCAAATCGGATGCTTTTGAATCTCACTTGGCCGATTTATGCTTAGCTTTTGAAAGAATGAAAAGTATGGATCAAGATGAATCCTTTGAAGTGTGCTTTTGGCGTGTCACCGGCAAATTTTGGGCTTCATTATTCATGAAGATGGCATCAAATCGATCCCAAAAAGATAGAGGCCATACAGAAAGTGGAGGCTCCAACATGCAAGAAAGATATGCAAAAGTTCCTTGGCAAGGTCAATTATTTGAGAAGGTTCATAGCTAATCTGTCAGGAAAGTTGATGCATTTACTCCTATCCTTCGTTAAAGAATGATGTTGATTTCACTTGGGGGCAAAACAGCAAGAAGCCTTTGATATGATCAAGAATTATTTGTGCACTCCTCCGTGATGAAAGCACCCAAGCATAGAGAGCCTTTCAAACTTTATATCGCAGCAGAGAAAGGTGTTATTGGTGCTGTTTTGACTCAAGATACGAAGGAAAAGAACATGCCATCACATATTTGAGCAGACGCTTATTGGACGCCGAGACAAGGTATACATTTATTGAAAAACTATGTCTATGCTTATATTACGCTTGCACAAAATTGAGACATTACCTAGTGCCGAGTGCTTGTGTGGTAGCTTGTCAAACCGATGTCATTAAGTACATGTTGCATAGGCCAATTCTTAGTGGTAGAATTGGCAAGTGGGCTTATGCTTTGATTGAGTATGATTTGGCTTATGAGTCTCTAAAATCCATGAAGGGCCAAATTGTTGCTAATTTCATTGTTGAACATCGGATTAATGACAAGCATGATGTTGATATGAACCTTGTTTCATTAGTACCATGGAGATTGTACTTTGATGGTTCAGTTTGTAGCAATGGCCAGGGTGTTGGTATTGTTTATATATCTCCTCATGGTGCTGTTTTTGAAGCCTCATGCCGCTTAGAATATTTTTGTACAAACAATCGTCGTAATATGAAGCATTGTTATTCGGTCTAGAGATGTTACTTGCTATAGGTGTTACACATATTAAGGCTTACGGTGATTCGTTACTAGTGGTGCAGCAAATATCCGAGTCTTTCAAAGTGTTTTGACTTAATCACTTAAAGTTTATCTTGATAAATGTCTAGATATAATTTCTACTTTGGATTGTTTTAGCATTGCACATATATCTAGACATGACAACTGGAAAGCAAATGAGTTGGCACAAAGAAGCATCCGGATATCATGTTGATCATGGCATGTTTCATATTTCTCAAAGACCGATGTCTTGTCTTGCCAATATGGAAGAGGCGAACTCGAACCCACCGATTCGCCATTAACAAAAGATCTAGTGCGGTGATAATTCCGACCGAGAAAGCCCATTGTTGATTACTTGTGCAATCCGAGTGAAAGGGTGGACAGGGCTGTTCGGCGATGGCTTTCAAGTATACAATGAGAGATGATGGTCTTTATCGCGAACAAATGATGATGTTCTTCTAAAGTGTTTGGATGAGGACCGGGCAAGAGTTGCTATGGGAGAAGTACATGAAGGTATTTGTGGCACTCACCAATCGGCTCCCAAAATGAAATGGTTATTGCGACGTCGGTTGGGTTTTATTGGTCGACTATGATTAATGACCTGCTTCAGATATTATAGAGGTGTGAAGCTTGTCAAAAGTTTGGTGATATTCAATTGGCTCCTGCGCTATGTTACATCCTATTATCAAACCATGGCCTTTCAGAGGTTGGGGTTTAGATTTCATTGGACAAATCCACCCGCCTTCCTCAAAAGGGCATCGGTTCAGATTGGTGGCGATCGATTACTTCACTAAATGGTCTCAAGCAAGACCTCTCAAGAACATGACACATACGGAGGTAATTCAATTCATAATAGAGCACATTATTCATAGATTCGGTATTCCTCAAACGTTAACTACAGATCAAGGTTCATCTTTTATGTCACACCAAGTCGAGAGTTTGCGAATCTTATAATATAAAGTTGCTCAATTCCTCTCCATATTATGCCCAAGCTAATGGACAAGCTGAGTCTAGCAATAAAATTCTAATCAAGCTCATCAAGAAGAAGATTAAAGACAACCCGAGGAGATGGCATGAGTTATTGTCCAAGCTTTATGGGCACATAGAATCTCAAGGCATGGTGCTACAAAGGTGACTCCATATGAGCTGGTATATGGTCAAGAGGCTGTTTTACCAAAGGAGGTGAATTTGAATGCTTTGAGAATAGCAAGCAAAATGATTTATCGGCTGTAGACTTTTATAACTTAATGATGGATAACATTGACGGTTGCCGATAAACGATTGATCGCTTTGAAGGCCATAGAGAGAGACAAGTTGAGGGTGGCAAGAGCTACAATAAGAAAGTCAAGTTGAAGAATTTTCAAGTTGGTGATCTCGTATGGAAAGTGATTCTACCGATTGGTTCAAAAGATAGAAAATTTGGGAAGTGGTCTCCAAGTTGGGAAGGTCCTTTAGGATCGCAAGAGTAGTTCCTGAAATTCATATTTGTGGAATCCATACAAGGGCGTTATACCTCGAGCTCTCAATGGCAAGTACTTGAAGAAATACCACCCGAGTGTGTGGCAAGAAGCCTAATAAGCAATGGCCGATACATAGTTATCGCCTAAGAAAAATAAATGGCCGATGGGGTGTTGACATCGCCCTTAGAACAAACACAGTACAAGTTATTTTTCGGCACACAAGCTTTGCCGAAAAACAGGGGGGCATGTGTTGACACCAGATTTTGGCATGGTTAAGAGTCCGGGTTCGTATGCAAAAGTTAGAGGTAACACTTCGTGGGCCCTGAGTGGGAAAGAAAACCTTGCCGGAGTACAAGCCCTGCCGGAGTGAACCCTTGCCGGAGTACAAGCCTTGCCGGAGTGAACCCTTGCCAGAGTGAAACCTTGCCGGAGTGAAGCCCTGCCGGAGTGAACCCTTGCCGGAGTACAAGCCCTGCCGGAGTGAACCCTTGCCGGAGTGAACCCTTGCCGGAGTGAAACCTTGCCGGAGTGAAGCCCTGCCGGAGTGAACCCTTGCCGGAGTGAAACCTTGCCGGAGTGAAACCCTTGCCGGAGTGAACCCTTACCGGAGTGAAACCTTGCCGGAATGAAACCCTTGCCGGAGTACAAACCTTGCCGGAGTGAAACCCTTGCCGGAGTACAAAGCTTGCCGGTGTGAAATCTTGCCGAGGGAAACCTTGCCGGCAGAGAAACTTGCCGGTGTGGAAAGCTCGCCGGCGGAAGCTTGTCGGTGTGAAATCTTGCCGGGGGAGAAATCTTGCTAGGGAGGAACCCTTGTCGGTGTAAAAACCTTGCCGGGGTGAAACCTTGTCGGTGTGGAAAGCTTACCCGGGTGGAAGGCCTGCCGGGATGGAGATTGTGATAGTCAAGCCAACGAGAGGTTGAAGATGGGCTCAGAAGCTAATTCAAATGATCATGTATGGAGAAATGTCCTACACGGAAGTTGCGCCTCGTCAAACGATCAATTTTGATATAAAGATCGCCTCAATCCGAGGTCGTATGCAAAAGTTAGAGCCGCACAGCGAGACCCTCCAGAGAGCAAAATGTGACGCACGGAACCGCATACATATATGGGTGTGTCGATGAGCTGCGTGAGTAATTGTCTGTTTTGCACGAGCAATTTGACCTCGAGATGACCTCTAGTGAAAAAACGCTCAACATGAAAGATGTTCGCCTCGTCGAAACGGTCAAGATTGCTTTTGGACTCGCTTCCATCCGAGGTTGTTTGCCATCACAAAAGGACCAGCAAGGTACAGTCGGTTTAAGCCAAACAGTTTTGGAAAGTTCGGATAAAACTAGTCCGAATTTGACTAGGGTTTTTGGACGTGAATTGATGCAATTTTCTTGTAAGGAAAGCCTAGATGAGTTCTTTTCTTGTACGGAAGTCCAGCCGCCTCTTATATATGTTGGGGTGACGGCCGATTGAACAACACACAATCGAACAAATCAATATACTACTTTTTTCTGTCTACTTTTATCTCTCCACCGCTTTTTCTATCTCGCTCTTCGCTGTTCTTCGTGTTTGAGAGCTGCGAATCTCGAGGCTCTAGGGGCGAGCGAATCGACCTAGGGCAGCCCATAGTCCGCCGCAATCCTCGACGGGTCCCTCCCGTGCGCTGGGTTTCGGTCTGCAAAGCGCCCGCCGATCGCCTTGCGATCGCGCTGTCGGTCGGGTCTCCTTCGACGTGAGCTGCGGTGCATCACCCCCGGCGTCGAGGGTACACGTGACGTGTTCGTGTGTCGACAAGTTCCTTGAAAGTTTGCTCTAAACGCGTCCTCGAGCTCTTCCCAACTTCCAATGATGTTTTCGGGAGGCTTTTGAGCCAATGACGGCTGGCCCTTTGAGCTTGAGGGGAGGTATTTTATGGCGTGGAGATCATCTCCTCTAGCCATGTGTATGTGTAGTATATAATCTTCTATCCGCACTTGTGGTCTGTTGTTCCATCGAGGCCTCTATGTTTATGGGTTTAAATCCTGCTAGGAATTCATGATCCAAAGACCTCATTGGTGAAACATAGTGGGTGTGGCGCCCAGATTTGGGTGTACCGCTATCTTGGACACTTGGCGTGTTGCATTGCTTCTGGGGCCCTCTTCTTTGGCCCAGTAAATGGACTGGCTGGGCCATCTATCTTTCGAGGTCATTAGTCGGTTTATGTGCGGCGCCGCTTCAGATTTTGGCCTATCATCCGCCGCCTATCCAACCAGCAGCTTCTTTGTTTTTTTTTGTGGGGGCTCTATGGCCTCCTCGTTAAATTCGCAGCAACTTGCGCTTCGGGTAGCTCTTTAATTGATGGCCATTGCCATATTTGTCTGCGGTTTTGAGCACTTTGCTCCACCTCATTCTGAGTGTATCTTCCGCTGTTTTGAGCTTTCGTTTTTCCTTTTTCAAACTTCTTGCGGTGGCGACGAGTCTTTTCCGAAGGTTTTTATTCTCCGGCCGAGTGTCCGGCGTGAGGTCGTCTGGACTGTTGTTTCCGCCGGGCTTGGACTGATTATCTGACTCGTCCTGTTCGGACGGTTGCTTGTCGGCGTGTTCGTCGTCCACTGGTTTGCCCTGCTGTATTGCTGGGTCATTAGGAGCGCTGTTGTTGTCGAGGCGGGATTTAGGGTGGCGTCTGCGTCGCTGTTTTGGTTGTTTGTCGGCGGGATTATCTTCTGCCGCACCCCGTTGGTCCTCGTTATCGCTTCCTTTTGGGGTATCCACCATGTATACGTCGTATGACGAGGTGGTTTTCCTGTGCCCTATGGGCGCTGGTTCTTGTTCGTCTCCGGCATCGTTGTCCATACCGTCGATGTCTTCGGAGTCATAGTTTAGCACGTCGGTTAAGTCGTCGACAGTGGCTACAAAGTGGGTGGTGGGTGGGCTTTGAATTTCTTCGTCGTCCGAATCCCAACCGTCCTGGCCGTAGTCCGGCCAGGTCTCTCCGGATAGCGAGAGGTGTTTTAACGAATTTAGAACATCGCCAAAGGGCGAGTGTTGGAAGATGTCCGCGGTGGTGAATTTATAACCGCGCCCAATCGATTCGATTGGGGGCGTGGGAGGTCGGAGTCCGCAAGGAGTCCGGCACCTCGAGTCACGAAGCCATGAGGACAAGGTTAGTGTTCGCTCCATCGCGCGAAGTTGCAGCCCCGAGGCGGTGTCCAACCACCGGCCCTCGATCTGGGCGATCGGCTCCGAACTAAGGGTCGGAGCGGATTCTTGTGCGGCCACCAGGGTACTGCTCGGCGGCAGAGCTAGATCATGCCCATCGTAATAGTGCGGCACGCCTGGCTGTGGCTCGAGCCCGTCGAAGATCAAGTCCCCGCGGATGTCGGCCGTGAAGTTTAGGCTTCCGAATCTGACCTAACGGCCAGGGGTGTAGCTTTCAATCTGCTCCAGATGGCCAAGTGAATTAGCCCGCAGTGCGAAGCCGCCGAATACGAAGATCTGTCCGGGGAGAAAAGTCTCACCCTGGACAGCGTTGTTGATTGAAGAAGCCATCGAGCCTATCGGTAACGACACAGAGGAACTCTCAATGAAAGCATCAATGTCGGTGTCAAAACCGGCGGATCTCGGGTAGGGGGTCCCGAACTGTGCGTCTAAGCGGATGGTAACAGGAGACAAGGGACACGATGTTTTACGCAGGTTCGGGCCCTCTTGATGGAGGTAAAACCCTACATCCTGCTTGATTAATATTGATGATATGGGTAGTACAAGAGTGGATCTACCACGAGATCAAGGAGGCTAAACCCTAAAGCTAGCCTATGGTATGATTGTTGTAATGTATGTTGTGTCCTACGGACTAAAGCCCTCCGGTTTATATAGACACCGGAGAAGGCTAGGGTTACACAGAGTCGGTTACAATGGTAGGAGATCTACATATCCGTATCGCCAAGCTTGCCTCCCACGCCAAGGAAAGTCCCATCCGGACACGGGACGGAGTCTTCAATCTTGTATCTTCGTAGTCTTGGAGTCCGGTGGACGATGATAGTCCGGCTGTCCGGACACCCCCTAGTCCAGGACTCCCTCAACCGCGACATGCCTAATGGCTAAAGTTGATGTGGGATGGCTTTGGCATCGCCGCTTAGCCCACGTCAATATGAGATCTTTGCAAAGTCTTCTCAAGGGAGACCATGTACGTGGACTAACAAATGTTAGTTTTGCCAAAGATCATGCTTGCAGTGCTTGTATTGAAGGAAAGCTTCATGAGAAGGCTCACCCTCCCACGACCATCATCTACTTGAAGAGACCTTTGGAGCTCCTTCACATGGATCTCTTTGGGCCTCCATCCTTTGATAGTCTTGGAGGTAGAAAGTATTGCTTCGTGATTGTGGATGATTATTCAAGATACACTTGGGTATACTTCTTCAAGAGGAAGAGTGAGACTCAACAAACCGTCATCGACTTTGCAAATGAAGCTCAACGTCAACACGATGCGAAGATCTTGACAATAAGAAGTGACAACGGCACCAAGTTCAAGAACTATACCTTGGATGAGTTTCTTATTGATGAGGGGATCAAGCATCAATATGCTGCACCATATACCCCTCAACAAAATGGTGTCGCGGAGAGGAAGAACCGTACGTTGATGGATGCGGCAAGGACCATGATGGCGGAGTTCAAGTCTCCATACAACTTTTGGGCTGAAGCCATCAACACAGCATGTCATGCATCCAATCGACTCTATCTCCACAAAGGCTTGAACAAGACTCCTTATGAAATACTCACCGATAACAAGCCCAATCTCAAGTACTTCCGGGTGTTCGGGTGTAAGTGTTTCATTCTCAAGAAAGGTGTTCGTTTGTCTAAATTTGAGGCTAGAGCTTATGAGGGCATATTCGTTGGTTATGCTACAAACTCTCATGCTTACCGTGTCCTCAACAAGTCCACCGGACTCATTGAGGAGACGTGTAACATGGAGTTTGATTTAAAATAACGGCTCCCAAGTGGAGCAAAGTGGTACTTGTGATGTAGGTGATGAAATTCCTCCCAATCCATAAGAAGAATGGGTATTGGTCATATTCTACCCATTGAGGAACCCCTTGTGGCCGAAGGAGAAGGAGGACAATGCTCCACTCAAGTGGAGCCATCACCTCCCCAAGACGCACACGCTTCCGAAGAACAAAGTGAAGGCCCTCAACCTCGTGAACAAGACCAAGGGCAAGATCAACCTCAATATGGTGGTGAACCACCAAATGATGCCCAAGGTCAAGTTCTCCCCCTCGAGCAAGTTCAAGATCATGAGCAAGCTCAAGATCTAGAACAAGCTCAAGACGGCGCTCAAGATAATCAAGTTAACCCTCCTCCTTCCACATCCGAGTAGGAATTAGAGCGTTGTGCCGCGAAGATTGCCTCCAAGCTCACCAGCAAATGTCATCTCATGGAGAATGTGGTTGGAAGCCTAAGAAAGGGGGTAAGCACTCATAGACAATTAGCAAACCATTGTGAACATCACGCGTTTGTCTCTTGTGTTGAACCCCAAAAGGTCTATGAGGCGCTCAAAGATCCGGATTGGCTCAATGCCATGCATGAAGAACTCAACAACTTTGAGTACAACAAGGTGTGGAGATTGGTGCCAAGGCCGTTGGGGAACCACAACGTCATTGGAACAAAGTGGATATTCAAGAACAAGCAAGATGCTCATGGGAACATCATTCGCACCAAGGCAAGATTGGTAGCACAAGGCTACTCCCAAGTCGAGGGTATCTACTACGGTGAAACCTTTGCTCCCGTTGCTCGCCTTGAATCCATTCGTTTGTTGATTGCTTATGCTTCCCATCACAACTTTAAGTTACAACAAATGGATGTGAAAAGTGCTTTTCTTAATGGTCCTATTAATGAGTTGGTTTATGTCAAGCAACCCCCCGGGTTCGAGGATCCCTACTTCCTGGATCATGTGTATCAACTCGATAAGGCACTTTATGGCCTTAAACAAGCCCCACGTTTGTGGTATGACCACCTTAACGAGTTGTTACAAGATCGTGGATTTGAGGTTGGGCAAATCGATCCCACTCTTTTTACTAAGAAGGTCAAAGGGGAGTTGTTTGTATGCCAACTATATGTTGATGATATTATCTTGGGTTCCCCTAACAAAGCTTTTAATGAGGATTTTGCCGCTCTCATGACCTCTAAGTTCAAGATGTCTTCGATGGGAGAGTTGAAGTTCTTCCTTGGTTTTGATATCAAACAAAGAAGAGAAGGTACCTTCATCAACCAAGCCAAATACACTCAAGACATGCTAAAAATATTCAAGCTAAGTGATGTCAAGCCGGCTTCTACGCCAATGCCTACCAAGTGCCAACTTGACATTGATCCCAATGGTAAAGCGGTGGATCAAAAGGTATATCACTCCATGATTGGCTCCTTGCTTTACCTTTGTGCATCTAGACCGGATATCATGTTGAGTGTGGGAATATGTGCACGGTTTCAAGCCGCACCGAAGGAAAGCCACTATGTGGCGGTCAAGCGAATCTTTCGATATTTGGCTCATACCCAAACTTTGGCTTATGGTATCCAAGAGGAGCAAACTTCAAGCTTGAAGGATATACGGATTCCGATTGGGCGGGAGACAAAGTGGATAGGAAGTCCACTTCTGGAGGGTGCCAATTTCTTGGTTGCTCTTTGGTGAGTTGGTCTTCCAAAAAGCAAAGTTGTGTGTCTCTCTCATCCACCAAAGTGGAATATGTGGCGGCCGGTAGTTGTTGTGCACAACTCTTATGGATGAGGCAAACTTTAAAGGAGTACGGTGTCATTTGTGACAAAGTGCCTCTTTGGTGTGATAATGAAAGTGCCATCAAGATTTCTCTTAACCCGGTGTAACATTTCAAGACGAATCATATTGAGATTCGGTATCACTTCATCCGGGATCACATTAGGCGAGGGTAGATCGAGATCAAGTATGTCAACACTCATGATAACCTTGCAGATATTTTCATGAAGCCCTTGGATGAAGCAAGATTTCGCGAGTTAAGGCATGAGCTAAATATCATTGATTCAAGCAATGTGACTTGAACCCTTGCACCTCCCACCACACTCAACTTGTTGTCAAGTTTAGGTGTAGGCATGGATATAGGGGGAGTGTTGTTCTCTCAATGAACTCTCCCTCCCCCTTTATGCATAAATTGATCAACTCTTTCATATTAGCCATCTTTGATGGTACTTGTGCTTCAAAGACGAGTTTTGGTCATGGGCCCAAGGATAATTCTTCATGGTGCCATACCAATTGACTCAAACATAGGTGGCTCCGGCCACCGCCCTCTCCTTGGAGAGGTTGTGTCTCATGGTTGGTCTTCATTGTCTTGTGCTTTCTTCTTCCCTGTGCGAGTTTGTGTCGTCGTTTGTTTTCGCCTCTTTGTTGTTTGGTGTTCCCGAAGTTTGTTTTGCTTTTGCTCTTGTGTGAAACTTGCACTTTCTTGGGGTACGGTACTACCGTGGCAGGCCACGGTACTACCGCAGGAGTTGGTAGCTTTGCGGTTGCTCGATTACCTCTCAGGCACGCAGTACTACCGCTACCATCGCGGCAGTAATTTTTCTTGTCATTGGAAGAGCGGTACTACCGCCTGTACCTGTGTGATACTTCCGCCCGGGCGGTACTACCACGATGACCCACGGTACTTCTGCGCCCACACGAGCGGGTGGGGGTTAAGAGCGGAACAGGGGGAGTTCTAACTACCCCATACCCATTCATCTCTACTCCCCACCCCGTCTCTCTCTCTCCTGCCCAAGAACGGCGCTGGAGGTCTTCGCCGGATCTCCGTCTCCGGCCGCTCTCCTCGGATTCCGACCGGTGGGATCGCTCCCCACCACTTCCTCTTGCCATGGACCCAGGTCTTTCCCCAAATCCCTCTCCTTTTGGTTTGTTCCTTTGCTTCTAGGTTTTGGGGAGATGCATGTGGTGTTCTTGAGATTTTTGGCTAAATCTGTGCAAGAGAGATTCGTAGGAGCGTGGTAGTGTAGTAAGCATGCTCTTTGGATAGTCAAAATAGTTCCGGTTGATCAATAGTAGTACCGATGTTGTCGTGCGGAGGTTCTAGCTCCAGATCCGTAACTCTTTGTCGCGGTCTTCGATCCGTGCGGTACTACCGCTCCTCCTGGAGCAGTACTACCGCGGCCTCGCCTGTATCTGGCGCCATGCGGTACTTCCGTACCATTGTGCGGTACTACCGCTTGGCACCCGGAAGTAAAAATTATACGCGGTAGCGCGGTACTACCGTGCCACCCAAAGACGGCATTATCGTGGTGGCGCGGATGTAATTTTTTACATCCGTACACCAGCCCGGTACTACCGTAGGTTCATCCTCACTCTTTTTCGGTCCAGATCTCGTGCTTATTTGTTTCCTTCTGCTTTGGTCTTTGTCTTTTGCTTTGACCCATTTTTTTTCCCGTGCGTGTTCTTGTGTTTTGTGTCTAGGTGGTGGCTCCGGTTCTCTTGCTTGTCGCTCGAATCCCAGCTGTGACACAGGGTCAAAGCGGCCGTGCAACCAAGATGAAGCTCCAGAGGGTTCTTTTGCTTCCCAACGCAGGACCAAGCACACCGCCAACAAGCAGAAGGAGCCCGTCATGGGCATGGATGAGATGCCCCAGGCTGAGTTTGTCATTCGAAGGAAGCTCAATCCCTATGTGAATCCCCGGGCTAACTTGTGAGGAAATGATCTCTTCTGGACCAAGCTGCAGAATCTGATCTATCTGGATGTGATCAAGGCCAAGCAGAACCTCTACGTGGAAGTTCACTATATTGACATGCATCATATGAGGCAGACAAGCACTGTGGGTACTTTGGAGAGGCCTTGGATCTAGTGGAGCAGTTCGGCATTGAGCACATGCTCGCCTTCCACAAGGATTTTGATCCAGAGATCATACCACAGTTCTTTGCTTCGGTCTACTTCGGCGTCGATGATGCATGGACCATGACTTGGATGACTAATGGTCGTCGGATGTCTGCTACTTGGAAGGAGTTCGTGGAGTTGCTTAATGTTCCAGATGAAGGGCTCGACACGCCAGTTGGAGTTCGCCCTCATGCCAACTCTGAGTCTGCCAACAAGAACAAGCTCACGCCATTCCTTGTTCCGAAGACTCTTCCCAACAAGAAGAAAGTGTGGGTGCTTAATCCCTTCCTTGACATCATGCATCGGCTCTTCCGAAACGCCCTTTCCCACGCATTGGTGACATGGGCCAGGTGCATGCTTACCTCGTTGACATGATGCTTATTTGTGAGGAGGCCCGTCAGGCTTAGACTCAGCCACTTGATGTCTCACATATCATGTGGTGTGAGCTTCAGTTCGCCGTGTTCAACCGTAAGGTCCCCACCTATGGGCCCTACCTGTTTCACCTGATCTCCAAGACTTGGGAGAAGCACTTTCCCAATGATGAGTTTGAAGCTCCAGGGTGGATTCATCATGAGCCCATCAGGCTCCGCATCAAGCCACAATGGGCTAACACCACCACTTCTGCTGAGGCTGCCAGGAGGGTTGTGGATGCGGAGGAGATTGAGGAGGAAGAAGCTGTTGGGGACTGTTCTGCTTTCACTACTCCCTCTGCGGAGCCCTCTTGGGCGAAGAAGCTGAAGATCAAGATGAAGAGGCTTTTCTGCATGCAGGTCCAGAGTCAGTACAAGGCTCATGTTGCTCAGAAGGAGGGTCTTCGTCGCGATAACAGGATTTTGAGGGCGTGTGGCGAGGACGTGGCCAGCGGCTCTGAGAGGCACATCACCCCCGAGGCTTCCTAGATGGGTAAGCAGGGCTACAAGTGGACCGATTTTGAGGAGGAGTACATCCCTGCTGTGGAGTCTGACGACGAGGAGTCGTTTTCCGCCTGAGCTACCACATTTGTTGTAGGTGCCCTCTCTGCCTTTTTGGTGTCTTGATGCCAAAGGGGGAGAGAGTGTAGGATTTACGTGTGCGTGTCGTGTGTGCTTCGCCGTTTGCTTTGCTTTCCGCCTGTTGAACTTGTTTGCTTTGGTTTGGTTGTGCTCGTGAGACTAAGTTTATCATATGGTGTAAGACATATGCACTCTATCATACCTTATTACCTTATTGAGATTATGCTATATCGTGCTATTCATGTTATGCTCATATTTACTATCTTGTTTAGTGTTGGCCTTATCTTTGCAAGATATGCTTTGTCTCTATAATATAGGGGGAGTGGTGATCCTAGTATTCGTGCTGTGCAGTCCAAAGCACCTTACTCTCTAGCACGAATCTAGGGGGAGCTCGTCTATATTATAGAGATGTGGGGTTTGCTTGTGCTATATTCTTTCCCTTTGTGCAAATCCCGTATTGTCATCAATCCACCAAAAAGGGGGAGATTGTAAGGGCGTCCTTGTCCCTTAGTAGTTTTGGTGATTGATGACAATACTTTTGCGGACTAATCGTGTGTACTGAGCTTTTCAGATATATCATGACTAAACACAAGACGATTTGTTGCCCCTCGAAGATTATTGAAGACGGCGTTTCTCTACGGTTCTTTTCGGTGGAGTTGAGTCGTAGGAAAGCCATACTATTAAGAGGGGGTCCGCTTTGGTCTACTTCGGCGTCGATGATGCAAGGACCATGACTTGGATGACTAATGGTCGCCGGATGTCTGCTACTTGGAAGGAGTTCATGGAGTTGCTTAACGTTCCAGATGAAGGGTTCGACACGCCAGTTGGAGTTCGCCCTCATGCCAACTCCGAGTCTGCCAACAAGAACAAGCTCACGCCATTCCTTGTTCCGAAGACTCTTCCCAACAAGAAGAAAGTGTGGGTGCTTAATCCCTTCCTTGACATCATGCATCGGCTCTTCAGGAACACCCTCTTCCCACGCATTGGTGACATGGGCCAGGTGCATGCTTACCTCATTGACATGATACTTATTTGTGAGGAGGCCCGTCAGGCTCAGACTCAGCCACTTGATGTCTCACATATCATGTGGTGTGAGCTTCAGTTCGCCGTGTTCAACCGTAAGGTCCCCATCTATGGACCCTACCTGTTTCACCTGATCTCCAAGACTTGGGAGAAGCACTTTCCCAATGATGAGTTTGAAGCTCCAGGGTGGATTCATCATGAGCCCATCAGGCTCCGCATCAAGCCACAATGGGATAACACCACCACTTCTGCTGAGGCTGCCAGGAGGGCTGTGGATGAGGAGGAGATTGAGGAGGAAGAAGCTATTGGGGACCGTTCTGCTTTCACTACTCCCTCTGCGGAGCCCTCTTGGGCGAAGAAGCTGAAGATCAAGATGAAGAGGCTTTTCTGCATGCAGGTCCAGAGTCAGTACAAGGCTCATGTTGCTCAGAAGGAGGGTCTTCGTTGCGACAACAGGATTTTGAGGGCGTGTGGCGAGGACGTGGCCAGCGGCTCTGAGAGGCAAATCACCCCCGAGGCTGCCTAGATGGGTAAGCAGGGCTACAAGTGGACCGATTTTGAGGAGGAGTACATCCCTGCTGTGGAGTCTGACAACGAGGAGTCGTTTTCCTAAGCTACCACATTTGTTGTAGGTGCCCTCTCTGCCTTTTTGGTGTCTTGGCCAAAGGGGGAGAGAGTGTAGGATTTACGTGTGCGTGTCGTGTGTGCTTCGCCGTTTGCTTTGCTTTCCACCGGTTGAACTTGTTTGCTTTGGTTTGGTTGTGCTCGTGAGACTAAGTTTATCATATGGTGTAAGACATATGCACTCTATCATACCTTATTACCTTATTGAGATTATGCTATATCGTGCTATTCATGTTATGCTCATATTTACTATCTTGTTTAGTGTTAGCCTTATCTTTGCAAGATATGCTTTGTCTCTATAATATAGGGGGAGTGGTGATCCTAGTATTCGTGCCGTGCAGTCCAAAGCACCTTACTCTCTAGCACGAATCTAGGGGGAGCTCGTCTATATTCTAGAGATGTGGGGTTTGCTTGTGCTATACTCTTTCCCTTTGTGCAAATCCCGTATTGTCATCAATCCACCAAAAGGGGGGAGATTGTAAGGGAATCCTTGTCCCTTAGTAGTTTTGGTGATTGATGACAATACTTTTGCGGACTAATCGTGTGTACTGATCTTTTCAGATATATCATGACTAAACACAAGACGATTTGTTGCCCCTCGAAGATTATTGAAGACGGCGTTTCTCTACGGTTCTTTTCGGTGGAGTTGAGTCGTAGGAAAGCCGTACTATTAAGAGGGGGTCCGCCTTGGAAAGGTTTGGGTGGAATCTAACGTACGCGTCCCTTTTGCACCACCTTTCCTTTGGCTCTTTGGAGTTCTCCTCCGTCTCACCTTGTCTATGCGAAATGAAGGACTCCGAGTTGCTCTTCTCAGGTCGGCGGTAGTACTGTTCCTCTGAGCGGTACTACTGCAAGAGCCAGCGGTAGTACTGGGCTCCGACGCAGTAGTACCGCGGGCTTCCACGGTAGTACCGCTCCTCCTAAGCGGTAGTACCGTGAGGTCTGACATGGCGCCGCTGCTCAAGCGCTAGTAGGGCGGATGTAATTTTTTACATCCGCGCCCTCACGTGATAATGCCGTCTTCGCGCGCGGTAGTACCGTGTCGCTCGCCAAGTCTTGATGGCAGGAGCGGAGGTAGGGCGGATGTAATTTTTACATCCGCACCTTCACTGGTAATCCGCGCACACAGTCGCGGTAGTACTGCGTCAATTTTCGCACCGATAAAATCTCGGCGGAGGTAGACGGATGTAATTTTTACATCTATGCCTACCGTGCTCGGTATGTGGCGCCTGCGGTAGTCGCCTGCAGGTCGCGGTAGTACCGCGCCTGCGGTTCTATCGCATACTGTCTGTGCTCATCTGTTCAGTCGAGCTCTGCGCGCACCACAGTATCTACCGTGGTCCTTGTGATAATACTGCAGAGCCCGTCTTGATAGTACCGCTCTGTGGTGTGGTAGTCTGCATGGTCGCGGGCTGAGTGGTGGGTAACGGTTGGATTTGTTCCCCCACTATATAAGGGGGTCTTCTTCTCCAAGAAGGCTCACCTCTTCCATCCTTAAGCTCCATTGTTGCTCCAAGCTCCATTTGCGCCTGATCTCTCTCCCTAGCCAATCAAACTTGTTGATTTGCTCGGGATTGGTTGAGAAGGCCCCGATCTACACTTCCACCAAGAGAAATTTGATTCCCCCCACTAATCCCTAGCGGATCTTGTTACTCTTGTGTGTTTGAGCACCCTAGACGGTTGAGGTCACCTCGGAGCCATAGTCCATTGTGGTGAAGCTTCGTGGTGTCGTTGGGAGCCTCCAATTAAGTTGTGGAGATTGCCCCAACCTTGTTTGTAAAGGTTCGGTCGCCGCCTTCAAGGGCACCAATAGTGGAATCACGGCATCTCGCATTGTGTGAGGGCGTGAGGAGAATACGGTGGCCCTAGTGGCTTCTTGGGGAGCATTGTGCCTCCACACCACTCTAACGGAGACGTACTTCCCCTCAAAAGGAATGAACTTCGGTAACACATCCTTGTCTCCACCGGCTCCACTCTTGGTTATATCGCGCCTTTACTTTTGCAAGCTTACTTGTGTTATACCTCTTGCTTGCTTGCGTGCTTGTTGTTGTTGCATCATATAGGTTGTTCACCTAGTTGCATATCGAGACAACCTACTTTGATGCAAAGTTTAATTTGGTAAAGAAAAGCTAAAAATTGTTAGTTGCCTATTCACCCCCCTCTAGTCAACTATATCGATCCTTTCACTAGGGTCGCCAATTTTGGAGTGCCTGATGTGAAAGAAGTATGGTGAAAGCTGCCCCTCCCTGCCTGAGTCCCCTAGATGGGGTGATCTGTTCGGTTTCCTGATCATTAAACCTCACATTGTACTTAACAAATGAAACACACAAGCCATGATAAGGTCTACAAACTCATGTTGGAACCCCAGCCAAATCACCATTCTCTGAAGAAACACCCACTCCACCCTATCATATGCCTTATGCATATCTAACTTGATTGCACAATAGCCATATTTTCCCTTCTTATTTTTGGTGGTGTGGATGCTCTCATAGGCGACCAAAATATAATATGTGATCAGGCATCCTGGAACAAAGGCGCTTTGAACACGAGATATAACTTCATCCAATATTCTCTTCAACCGAATGGCAATCATCTTAGAAATAATTTTATATAAAATAGTGTATAAACTAATAGGCCTGCATTGCGTTACTTCTCTGGATCATCTATTTTCGAAATGAGAATGATAATAGTATCGTTCCAAGCTTCAAGAATAACCTTTTGATTAATTGCTTGGAGCACCTCTTCCGTAATAGAGTCTCCCAAAAATGTTTCAACATTTTTTTAAAGAACACCACATGAAGACCGCCCTAACCAAGGGCCTTTAAATCCCCAATAGAAAAAAGCACGTTTCATGTCTTCAGCTGAGTAGGGTTGGTTCAGGTTATCGTCCATTGCCTGGTTCACCCGTGGCTCCACCTTCTCTAGTAAAGTAGGATCAATATCATCTACCTCCGAGGTGAACAAGTTCATGAAGTAATTTGAAACCAAAAGATATAATTGAGCATGCCCCTCTTGCCAAATTCCTTGACCGCCCTTCAATTTCTTAATCTTATTTCTGTGATGTCTCATGCTAGCATACTTTTGTAAATATGTGGTGTTTCGGTGTCCAACCTTCAGCAATTGAGCCTACTACGTTGAGACAAGTATACCTCCTCTTGTTGAAGAAGCTTTTCAATTCCTTCCGACAATTCCTTTTGCTTCGCCAAGTTTGTTTCATTTAAATCCATACGGGTTATTTTCTCAAGTTCCTTCTACATAGTTCTCAACTTGTGCTTGAGGCTTTTCAAGACTGCTTTGTCCCAGCGGTGCAGCTGATCATGAACGAAGTTCATTTTTTCTGCTAGTCCCGCACCCTGCACTTGCGCATCCGCATGATCCCAAGCGTCCTGAACCACATCTCTGAATCTGTCCTCTTTCAACCATCGCGCTTCGAAGCGAAGAATAGACGGTATATCTGTATCAGGTATGCCTCCCTCTGACATACACATGATGATAGCACGATGATCAGATCGGTTGTATTCCAGATTTGTTAAGACAACATCCCCAAACTTATTGTTCCATGATTCATTCGTCAAGGCCTTGTCCAGCCTCTCTCTGATGTTCCCTCTTTTCCATGTAAATTTGTCACCAATGAAGCCAAAGTCATCTAAATTACAATCATCTAGTGCTTCACGAAACATATTCGATCCCCCATTATCAACCATGGTAAGTTCTCAGTAGTGTTCAGATCACGCAACATTCGCCAGGTCTGATGCTTTTCTGCCCAGCTTAGCTCGCCGTACATGCCTGTGAACCTCCATACATCATCTATCCCAGAGTCCACCAAGACATCAATAAACTTGTCTGACCATAACAGTAACATACCACCACTTCGTCCATCACTACAAATGACTTCTTTACGATCCATATTCAACCTCCTCATCAAGCAATTTGCCGGATAACCATCCAAATGTGTTTCTGACAAAAAAAGAACACCAGGTTTCCTTCGACATTTAACATCAAGAAGGGCCCTCACAACCGCGTCCTGCAGGAGAAAACGACAATTCCAACTAAGAAGTTTCATCAACGTGAGATTGATTGGAACTCAACTTCTCCTCACTAAAATCATAAACTCATACACCTCCGATCAAGACGATGGAGTAGAGAGACACATCTACTATGGGAGACCTATCACGAGACGACCAAGACCTCCTAGTAGAGAGAGAGAGAGAGAGAGAGAGAGAGAGAGAGAGAGAGAGAGAGAGCCACGACGCCGAACGACGCCATCCTAGGACAACAATCGCCGGCAGCCGCGCCGCCACCGGGCCAGCAAAACCCTAGTCACTTGAGTGCTCTCCTAACCAAATTGAGACCGAGTGGAGTTAGTTAGGGAGAGAGAAATATTAGCATGCCTCCCAGGGAATCCATGGATTTTTGCAAGACATGATTGATGACGATTCAATCTAACTGATTGATCAACTCTTGGTGTCTGTCTCTCCCTACTACTTCTCTATCCCCGAGCCTATCTAGAAGCGTCTCAACCTTGAAGACTTGGAGTCCTATTTTCATGGTATGCCTCAATGGACGCGCTTCACATATAAATTATGCCCAAGTTTATTAAAGATTTTAGGCATCACCGCGTGCATCTTGGTTAATTTGGAAATAACATTTCCTCAGACAGCTTATAAATAACAAATAGGATTAAGAAAACCAGATCGGACTATTATTTTCAGATGAAAATGCCCCTGACACGACCGAAACTCCCAGCAAACCAAAACATGTTCAGCCTTCGAATCCAGTCCGTCGAGTCGCCCGACGCCCTCGCCGCCCTCACCATCGCCGCCGCCGACGATGTCGGCACCAGCAGCTCCGCCGCCAGCGGCACAGCCGCATCCAATCCCATCTCCCCGCGCTCCAGCAACCCTCTCCCCTCGACCACATCTGCCACAACTCCTCTCGAGCTGCCCGGCGTGACCTCCGCCGCGCCCACACGGAACCCTAGGATCCACCACACCCGCGGCATCCTCCACCTCTACCGCTCCTCTTCCTCCTACGCCTCCGCCGTCGCCGCCACCGCCACACCCTCTTCCTCCTCCTCCGGCCCCGCCGCCCCACCGCTCCCCTGCGACTCTCTGCTCCCGGTAACGACCCCGCCTTGATTTCTTACTAATTTGTTCGTTTTTGCTCGTGCTCACGCCTTGTTTCCCCTCACTCGGCAGTCATGGCGCGGCACGCGGCTCCTGGCGCTCGCCGTCCCAGCCCGCCTCACGCCAGACGACTTCGTCCGCTTCTGCGGCCCCTACGTCGAGCACGCCTCTGAGATCCGTGTCATTAGGTGAATTTCCAGACGCATTTAGAGTTGATTGCATTTGATTATGCACACATAACACTTTGGATGCGCTGTCATGATCGTAGCGATGATGGGGTAGAGGACCGGTACAGCGTGCTTGTGGAGTTTGAGGATCAGAAGAGTGCCGATGGATTTTACCTGGACCTCAATGGCTGGAGGTTCTCGTCCTCAGAGGTTGTGAGATTGTCAACTTGGTCTTGGTTGGTTTATTGATCTTGTGTAGTTGGTTTATTGATCTTGTACATTACTGCTGCTAAATTTTGAAAATGTGCTTGCTGTTCCATGGTGCAGGTAGAGGTGTGCCATGTTCTGTTTATAGTTGCTGTGCAATACACGTCATCCACTGAGTTGGCCGTCATCCCACCGGTTGGATCTACCGAGCTTCCAACTTGTCCTGTTTGCATAGGTAGCTCCTTTTAGGCATACACACAAGCTAGTATTGTGTTGACATTGGATATGAACTTCGTGCAAAGTGTACTTCTGATTATGGTTGCATTGCTGGAGAAAACCCCAGTTGTAATAATCTAATAAAAAGATTAGGTACTTTTATTCGCAGAAGCTCCATCTACAAACATCAAATTTACATCTCTGTGGAGTTTTTACCCTCACAAAATCCAGATTACCTTATTTTAAGGGCAGCCCACAATATTAGGCAAATCAATTTTGATGCTGTCTCTCTTACAGACAGCTTCTGGAGGCAACCTTTTAAGCTACCATGTAGTTTCTATCGAAATGCAGAACTGTGTCTGTGGGGTAAAATATTATGGCTTATGCATCATTTCTGTTGTTTAACTGTAACCATCCACAGATACACCCACTTGTTTTCTGGCTACATTTTGGAAATCATTTAATTAGATCTACCAATATTCCATTTCCTCATCTTCAATTTTTAGAATTTTTTGCTCGTCACTTTAGTTATGTGTCTAGTATAAGCTATTACATGACCAGTCTGTTCCTTGACTATCTTTTGTGTGTGATACAGAAAGGTTGGATCAAGACATCAGCGGAATTGGGGCTACTAATTGTGACCATTCTTTCCAGTGTTCATGCGTTTCAATGTGGGTCAGTTCATCTTGTCCGGTAAGGAAGGATCTTCTTAATCACTGTTTCATTGCGTGCTAACGGGGAAACTAGGAATCACTTTGTTTCAGATGGAAGTCATCTTTTCTTGTTTTGTCTTTAGAGTACACTGGGTTGCCATTACTTGTTTTATATAAATCTTCTCATGTGTTCACTTACTTTTAATATTCTTCAGTAGGACTATTTAGTGAAGTAACAAGAATTCCACAGCAATGTCGAATGTGCAGTCATCTGGTGGCTGATATCACACGTTGGGCTTTATTTGTACTCTTGGACACTCGGAACCTACTCAGGTTCAGGGGTATTTGCAGTGTTAAATATTAAACTTTGTGTCTGTTGCTCATACGAATAAATTTCACTCGGTATAGAGTATTGAATGTTCACACCAACTGTTTGAATCTAATTATCTAAGATACATATTGACTTAAATATTAAACCTTGTGTCTAGTGCTCATATGAATATATTTTTACCCGGTATAAAGTATTGAATGTTGTTGCCAGCTGTTTGAATCTAATTATCCAAGATACATATTGACTTTCACTTCAGTTGACTAGATCATAAAATTGCAAACGAGTAAATGCTGCTTTATAGACACAAACATTCATTCCAAGTTTCCAACACTATAACCAGATGTATGTGTAGCGTTAAATTGTCTGTGTATTGGGTTCCATCGTAGTTTGCCTTTATTTATTGTTGTTTCCATTTCAGGTTTGTCAGTTCTGTCAGAAGCTGTCTGAAGCTCCTACAAATCCTACATGTTCTGTTTGCCAGACCTCTGAAAACCTCTGGATCTGTGTGATATGTGGTTTTGTTGGATGCGGAAGGTATGCTAACGCCGCTGACTGAAAGTGTAGCAGAACTCGAATCGTCTTACTATGGCAGGAATGCTTAAGCATTTCACACCTTTAGATAATATGCTGTACTGGTGCACTCAGTAGAAGTTAGGAAGAAAGGAAACCTACATTGGAGCTTAACTATATCATCACTTCTACTACTCCCAGACTCCCTGATATGTGGTTTTATATATGTAGTAAAAGTAGGAAACCTACATTGGAACTTTACTATGTCATCACTTCTATTTCTCCCAGGCTACTGGATAAACGTCTTTTATGTAGTAATAGTTATTTCCTTTTGACCTTTCTTCATCAGAAGTTCAGAACTAATAATCACTCTGCTACGTGCTATTTCAAATCATTTAACATGAAACTTAACTATATCATCGCTTTTATTTCTCCTAGACTCCCTGATACGCGTCTTTTATGTAGTAATAGTTATTTCCTTTTGACCTTTTTTATCAGATGTTCAGAACCCATAGTCGCTCTGCTATGTGCTATTTTGAAGCGTTTAACATGATTATTTAAAGAAAAACTATGTCAGAGGTTAAATATATGACTAACTCTACTTTTGTCAACATGCCCAAATCAACCTTCCCTTTATTAATTTGCCATTGATAGGTATAAAGAAGGGCATTCAATCAGGCACTGGAAAGGCACTCAGCACTGCTATTCTCTCGATTTGGAAACTCAGCGTGTTTGGGATTATGTTGGTGACAGTTATGTCCATCGGCTCAATCACTCAAAAAGCGATGTAAAGCATGCTAAGTTCAGTTCAAAGTGTGAATATCCCGGGGACAACTGTGTAAACTGCATGCACGATGACTCAGATATGGGTGGAGTTATGTTTAGCAGTAAAGCGGACACAGTAAGAGATTTAAGTTTCTTTGTTTTGATTCTCTGTAACACCTTCTTGGTATTCTTGCTCCTCAAATCATGTGCCCTGCCCTTAACAGATTGTGGATGAATACAATCGTCTTTTAGCAAGCCAACTTGAAACTCAGCGAGAGGTGCAGTGCTCTCTCCTTTGTAGTACTATTTTTTTTGTATGGTCACTATCCATTGTATTGTTCTAGAGCTTCTCATATAGTTTTTCTTGGAGATAAATTTTGCTATAGTTATGTACTATTCTGATCCATTTATATGCCTGTGTTTGTTCATATTGACAGTATTACGAAGCTCTTTTGTCAGATGCTAAGAAAGAAAGGGAACACCACATTTCTGTTGCTGTGGATAAAACTATAAATGATAAGCTTCAAGAGCTGCAACTTAAGCTTGAAAATACAATGTTGGAGAAAAAGAAAGTTGCTGAAGTGAGCTTATTTAAATCACGCTGCCTTTTCCGTTATAAAGTACAACCAGTTTGCCTATTGATGTAACTGATGTCCTATGCCTTCTCCTGTAGATGAATGAAAAACTCACGAAGAGCCAGGATATATGGCGCCAGACAGTAAAAGGAATAGAGGAAAGGTATGTTTTGATCTTTCCACCTGAAAATGGTAGTAGCTGTGCAACATTCAAGACGTGTCATGTGAAAGAAGTCAAATAATGCATTTTTGGGGGGCACATTATGAACATAGATACTTGAAATGATTTGCTGAAGTATATACTTTATCTCATGTTCAGTCTTATTTAGAGGTTGTTTGAATATTCTCCTTTCATATCTGTTCCATTCTAAAATGCCACAAGTTTCCTGTATCCTTTTTTGATGATCCTGCATTCACAGGGAGAGAGCACAGTTGAAGCTGAAGGATGATACGATCCTTGACCTGGAAGAACAGGTGCCTATATTTTTCATTGCTGTTTCGTGTGAAAGCTATAATATCTGGAGGTGGGTTTCAGTACTAGGGGCATTCGTTAACATGTCCTATATAATCCATGCAGATAAAAGACTTCAGATATTCCATTAAGTTACAAAAGTCTATTGCGAAGAGTTCACATGCTGATGATCTCAAAGGAGGTATGCTGGTGCCACTGGCCATGGAATCAGATTCTGGAAAGGGTAAAAGGTCGTCAAGAACAAGCAAGAGAAGAAATTAGCGGCGACTTTGCTAGTATGAATGCATGAACCTCCACCATTTTTGTATATGCCAAGATTCTGCATGTTAACTTCTGACTTCATGTGAGAAGCGCAAGGTCACTCTTTCTTTGGAGTTTCTCTCACTGTACTAATCAAGTTCATCTGATACACTCAGCGAGAAAAAGGTAGAATCTACTACAAAATACAATTTCATTACGTACCAAGAAAGAAATTTCAGGACTGCACAGTACATAACTGTAATGTTGTTTGCATTACATCAACTTACAATCTGTAGTTCTTCAGGCAACTATGGCTTGAGAATTACAGATCTTCCGCAAGGATGTGTAATGGCTCAAGCACTATCAATAAACAACATTTTGCTGAACTACCTAAATCTTGATGTTTTAGATAAATTCATTTTTACGGACCATTACATAGATAAAATGATTTTAGCAAAAGTTCAAAAATAGAGGAGACTGATGATCTGAAAGGAGGTATGCTGGTGCTACTGGCCATAGATCAGATTCTGGAAAGGGTAAAAGGTCGTCAAGAACAAGCATGAGAAGGATTTATCGGCGACTTAGCTAGCATGACTGCATGAACCTCCATTATTTGCTGCATATGTATAGGGTCTGATACATTCTCTTTAAGAAATACTACCTCCGTCCCAAAATAAGTGTCTTGAGCTTAGTACAAATTTGTATTAGAGCTAGTACAAAGTTGAGACACTTATTTTGGGACGGAGGGAGTTGTACAATCAGTTACAAAGTAGAGTAGGTTACATTAGAGCCAGAAAGAAAGCTCATTGGATTTACATTTAAAGATTATACATATCTGACATGTAATGCTCAAGCACTACATGACCGTAGTATGGATGTTTAATGGCTCAAACACTACATCTTGAGCATCACAGATCTTCCGTAAGGATGGCAAAATGAGAACCCAATAGTGGCCCAAAATGTCAACACAAAGCCGGCAGCTGTGACCACATATAGAACTAGGTCACTGGGCGTCTCTTCCACATCTTTCCCCACAGAAGGATCTCCGGGAGCAGCACAGGTATTCCCCCGTGTAATGTTGTGAAGGTTGGTGTTGGCTAGGTAGCTGTCCATGCCGAATGAGCTGAGCTGACCAGAGTTTGGTATACATCCTGACAAGTTGTTGTATGCCACAGAGAACGCCCCTAAAGAAGATAGCCGGGCTAACTGCAAGGGTATTGGTCCACTCAACTTATTGTGGGAGAGGTCCAAGCTTTCTATTTCCTCCATGCCGCTAAAGGTCGCCGGGATTGAGCCAACAAAGAAATTGTATGACAGGTTAAGGGATTTGACCTGGTTAAGATTTCCTAGCTCCCAAGGAATTTCTCCGTCCAGCATGTTTGCAGATAGATCAATGCCAGACATTGAAACAAAGAAATTGCGGCCGTATGTGTAGAGATTCCCTTTGGTAGCAAAACTGAAGTACATTAATTCATAGGAAGTAGTGGGGTGAAAGTTTTCCCCCGACACATACGTACTCTCTTGGACTGGCTGAAAAACTTGATCATCTGTGTTACCTTTCAAAGAGATGTTACCGATACATGCTGGCAGAGAACCTGAAAGCTTGTTGTGCGAGAAATCAATTATCCTCAGGTACATGAGTCGGCACAGGTTTGGAGTGATCTGCCCTTCAAACATGTTTCCGCCCAGCGAAAGTAGCCTGATGTTTTCAAGGCAACGTACCCAATTGAGGTTACCCATGAACTTATTGTGTCTAATATCCAAAGCAATTAGACTTGATGTGTTGAAAAGGGGAAAAGAGATCTCGCCAGATAAGGAGTTCCCAGTAAGGTTGAGGAAATTCAGCATTATGAAGCAACTGTCTGGTACAGACCCTGTAAGGTTGTTGCGCGACAGATCTAAAAGGCGAATTCCTGTGAAGTCACAGATGTGTTGATCAAACTTGCCTGTTATATGGTTGTCAGCAAGATTCAGGGCCAACAACCAAGAAGACATTTTCCAAAATGATGTATCGAGTTCACCAGACAGCTCATTATCATGCAAATCAATGACATTTAGAGAATATCCTACCAGATCACGAGGCAATGTCCCTGTAAATTTGTTACCATCCAAGCACAATTTCTGTATATTGGACAGATTATTCATCCCACCAAAAATCGGACCACTAAGCCTGTTGTTTGAGACCTTCAAGGTGAATAGCTGGGGATAATTAGTAAAAACACAAGCTGGAACCTCCCCAGAAAGTTTGTTGTTTGATAGGTCTAAAAATCCCATGGAGCTGATCTCACACATTGACGTTGGTATGTGCCCAAACAAGTCGTTACTAGAAAAATCTAGATTAAACAAATTTGGAAACATTGAGCTGAGGTTGGCCGGCAGCTGTCCTGCGATATGATTCATGTGTATGTCGATAAGAATGAGTGAAGATTGGGCATGCCATATTGGGTCTAGCGATCCAGTTAACGAGTTATTCCCAAGATATAGTTGTTGTAGTTTTGTTTCCTCTGTAAACAACCAATTGGGCATGCTGCCTGACAAGTTATTGCTGGACAAATCAAGCACCTCTAAATGATGCTGTGTGAGTAAAAAATGTGGTTCTGCAATAGTGTTCTTGTTAAGGCCACAACCACGGAGCACTAACTGTTTCAATTGGAATGAAGGTGTCCATCCAGGAATATTGATGTCAATAACTAGGTTACCATTGCCTGAAAGGTCTATCACTTCTAGCTTTGTGAGGTTTCGAAGCCAACTGAAAGAAAGTTTACCACTCAAATTATTATGGGAGAACCGAAGACTCTTAAGCGACAATGAAAGGTTCGAAGATGGATTTATTGGAAATGGTCCTTCAAAATAATTCGTTGAGAGATTTAACTGTTCAATATGTGGAAGCGAAAACAAGAATGTTGGAATGTTTCCACTGAATTGGTTGGAACTCAAATACAACTCTCGTAGGTTCTTGAGGATTTCAAATGCTGCGGAAGTACCAAATAATGTATTAATAATTACTCATAGAAAACAATTGTGACACCATCTTTACTGATATAAGCAGGAAATGCTCATTATAGAAGGACTGTAGGAGCACCTTGTACATTCGGAAGAGCTCCACTCAGGTTATTATATTCAAGATGTAAGACTTCAAGTGGAACTGGTTCCGAAGATAAATGAACAGAGAAATCTCCCTCGAAATTATTATATGAGAGATCTAGGAACTTCAGATGAGGAAGTGAAAATATTGATACAGGGAGAGATCCACTGAATAGGTTGCTACCCAAATACAAGTTCCTGATGTTTTTAAAGGCTGTGATGCATGTAAGTAGTACAGTTAGTACAGGTAGCACAAATTAAAGTAGGGAGATTGAAGTATGAAACATGATGCCTCATTTTTTAATGTGAGATAGATATTTTTACCTGGGAGAGTTCCATTGAGGCCATTAAAACGGAGGTCTAAGACTTCAAGTGAAATTGGTCCCGAGGATGAATTTATTGGAATTTGCCCACTGAAGTGATTTCTGGAGAGATCTAGGATCTTTAGGTGAGAAAGTGCAAATAACGATGTCGGGAGGCTTCCCTTCAATCTATTCCAAGTCATGTTCAGTTGTCGCAAGTTTCTGAGATTCTCAACAGCTGCAATGTATGTAGGCATGCGAGACGAGTTATGAATATGCAATTTTGACGTCTACCTTAGTAATCTGCTATAAGCACAAATCTGTACCTGCGCTTGGAAAACCTCCGGTCATGCCATTACTGGTGAGAGCTAAAACTTCTAGTGAAACAATTTGCCCAATTAATTCCGGGAAACCCCCTCCTCGTGTAGTATCACTGAGGTCGAGATATCGAAGCTTGGATAGTCCAACTAATCCTGCAGGTATTTTTGTTTGTACAACAATGAGAATAATAAGAGTCATCACACATACATATATTGTTGTAAAGAAAAGAGAAGTTGGAGCACAAACATACCTTCCAAGGCTAGCGAACATGGATAGTTGTGAGATAGATCCAGGTATTCAAGCTCATGTAAGGCAGAAAACACCGTCGAGTTTAAATACCAACTATCGTCTGAGTTAGTCACAAATGTGAACGAAAGGTCGAGATGAGACACTCGCTGTGTTGTATTGTTGCATTTCACACGCTCCCACGAGCAGCAGTCATCACCATCCTTCCCCCATGAATCAAGCGTAATCAGGGAATGCGCTCTCACCAGAGAAGACCGGATGTCCAGCAGAGCAGCCCTCTCCTCCACGAAGCAGGCAGAGGACGAGTGAAGCAAGGGCTGCAACAACACAAGTACTATTATCAAAGACAATGATCCCCATGGCAAGCAGCTACCCATATCTGCAGTGGTAAGCTTTGGAAGAGAAACGGTGACTGGTTTTATAGTTCTGCATGCTTTGCTTTTATCTTTCGCTAGCTTCTTCGTACCAACTACTCCCTCCGTTCCTAAATAATTGTTTTTCTAGAGATTTCAACAAGTGACTACATACGAATCAAAATGAGTGAATCTACACTCTAAAATATGTCTATATACATCTGTATGTGATAGTCCATTTTGAATCTTTAAAAGACAAATATTTAGGAACGGAGGGAGTATATATAACATGGACCGAGTCAAGGAGTACAGCTTGACACATGTGGTCAGTTTACATGTCATCGGCAATCATTCATCATCCACAGGTAATCTTGTTGTAAATATATTTTGGTGCACTCTTGACCAGGTGGATGGCCAATTAGTTGCAGCCGGCATTAGGTGCCGGCTAGATTGTTTCCTTTTTTTTTTTTGGACAGCAAGTGCCGGCTAGACATTTCAAGTTCTAAAGACGCCATATGGGGGTCCAAGGCAGACAGGGGTACGCACATATGTTTCCAAGGATACTATACCAGGCTCATGGAAGGACTGACATATTTTTTTTCAGATAAGGAGAATATATTAATATCAAAGAAGATATCGTACACGCATTCAGTATGTACACCAACACAATATAAAAAGCTTGTCAAGACATCGAGAATGCACACAGTCAAAGTATTACAAAAAGGAAAAGAAAATGATTAATTTTTTTCTGAAAGATCTAGCAATTTGCTGGCACCATTTGATTTAGCAGATAGCACATGGGAAAATATGGCATCGATCAAGTGATCATGGTAGAGGGGACAAAAAAGAATGAAAGGGGAAAAAAATAAGAGAAAGTAGAAGAGGGGAAACATGTGCCCTCTATCTCACAACATCAACCAGGAATGGTTGCAACTCTAGAGTAACAGGAGTGGTGCTCCATTTCAAACAAGTGACACATCAAGGAAGAGAACGACCCACGAGCGGTGCCGTCGCGGGATACAGCCACTAAGATGAGATCAGATCATGGGTTTCACCCCGAAGAGAAGTCTGAGAAAACTCGAGGCAATGTCTTCGAAGAGAATATCGCGTGAAGTCCAGCATTCCCAGGTTCTACCATGGAAGGTCGGACATAGAGGTTCCTCCCTAGCTAGAACCGAACACTCAAAGAGCACCACCTAACAAAAATCGCCGATGCCACCACATGCTGATCCATCAACGCATAGCTGCACACACCTGCAAAGTACACACGTCGATCTCATAATGCAATTGGGCCCGTGCTCGTGAAACACATGTTGTCGTGTTGTGCCTAACGAAGTCAGATATCAACGTCGATGACACCGAGTCCAGACCGCCCACGTAGAGACGAATTAGGCTAGTTACGCAGGGCACCTCCGACGAGGGCCAAACCCATGCATGGAACCCAAAACCAACCCACGTGATTTTTTAAACTCTAAAGACCATTTTGCAAACAGACCGGAAAGAACTGGTTGGTTTTTATACAAACTAGGAGAAAAACCAGAACCGATTGAACCGGTGACAGGCACATTGTTAATTTGAAAGAGAAAAACAAACTGCAAAGGCTAGGAATCAAACCATGGTCGCTAGGGGAACATGCGAAGCCTTCGGCTTGGCCCAAGAACCGCTTGGCTTCGATCGATTATGTGTCAAAATTAAGGAACTTACCGAAAAAGGCTTTCGCCCCGCTTTATAAATAAAGCAAACCACCAAGAGCAACACATACAAGGACTAGTTCAACACACACACGCACCCAAGTCTCACAGGGGGAAGTACATAGGTTCTGCTGAGGGCACAACTCAACAAGCCCAAAAATAAAAAGAAACATGACGGTCCGGAGACACGTCCAAAGCCTAATCAGGTTCCGGCGATGGCGGAGGAAGCGGAGGCGACATGAGGACGGCCATCGAGCGGAGGTCGGCGATGAAGGCAGAGATGACGTCCCGGTCCTGAGGGCGGCTAAGCGGCCGCCAGAGCTGCAAGTAACTAGACAGTTTGTAGCGTCAGTAGATCGACGGAGAGGAATGCGCTGAATCACGAGTCTATTGCGGATCGTCCAGAGGGTCCATGCGAGGGCCCCGATCTCAAGCCACCTAATGTGGCAAGAAGACAGAGGGGAGGTCTGGAGTTCGGCGAATAGGTCGGGGAAGTTGGTGTGGCACCAGTTGCCACCAACCACTTCTCTAAAGCAACTCCAAACAAACTGCGCGGACACACAGGAGAAGAAGATGTGATTCGAGTCTTCGGGGACATCGCAAAGCGGGCAGATGCCCGATCCGGGACCATTCCTCTTGCGGACCTCCACCCCAGATGGGATCCGTCCATATGAAGATTCGGATCTTCAGGGGCACGTAGACAGACCAAACCGCCATGAGGGGCGGTGGGGCGATGGATGGGGCAATGGCCTGGTAGAGGGACTTGGTGGAGAATTGGCCGGAAGGCTCTAGCCACCATCTAACCAGGTCCGGACCCGCATCCACCGCGGGCTCGTGGAGCGCAACGCAGTCAAGTAACCCACGCCAGGCGGCGGACTCCTAGGGGCCGAACGGCCTCTGAAAAGTGAGGCACCCTAAGTCAATAAGGGCCCTCTCAACAGATACGGACGGATCAACGACAATAGAGAAGAGGGATGGGAAGCACGCCGCAAAGGGGGAGTCGCCAGCCCAACGGCCAAACCAGCACAGAGTTGCCGTTCCAGATCCGACCGATATGGACGTCCCAATACGGAGGACCGGGAGAAGCTGGACAACTGACTGCCAGAACTGGGAGCCGCTAGATCGCTGACAGAAGGCAAGAGGTTGCCCACGCAAGTACTTGTTCCGGATGATGTCAAGCCAGAGGCCTCCCTGACCCTGCGAGATGCGCCAGAGCCAGCGGGAAAGCAGGGCAATGTTCATGCGTTTAGAACACATGATGCCGAGCCCACCTTGCTCCCGAGGCTTGCAGATGTCCGGCCAGCTAACCATGTGGTATTTCTGCTTATTATTATCGCCTGCCCAGTAGAACCGGGACTGGACTTTGGCGATCTCGTGGTGTAAAGTCTCATGGAGGCTGTAGAAGCTCATGAGGAATAAGAGGAGGCTGACGAGGGAGGAGTTAATGAGGATCATCCGGGCCGCCTTCAAAAGCCATCTACCCTGCCAGGGCTCAATGCGGGTTTGGAGCTTGGCCACGGTCGGGCGCAAGTACACGACCATAAGCCTAGAGTCACTAATAGGCGTCCCCAAGTAGGTGGTGGGGAAAGAGCCTAAGCGGCAGTTCAGACGATTGGCAATGCTCAGGCAAACCTCCGGAGAGTGGCCCATCACCATCACGTCGCTCTTGTCGAAGTTGATCTTGAGGCCAGACATTTGTTGGAAACAGAGGAGGAGGAACTTAAGGTTGGAGATGTCCAACCCCGAGCCTTCGACCATGATAATGGTGTCGTCGGCATACTGGAGAAGGAAGATCCCGGTACCTCCGGCCAGGTGGGGGGTGATCCCACGAATATGACCCGTAGCCTTCACCTTGTCAAGGATGGAGGCCAACGCGTCAACCACCATGTTGAACAGGAATGGGGGGAAGGGGTCACCCTGTCTGACCCCACAAAGTGTGGGGAAGTAAGGGCCGATCTCCCCATTGATGTTCACGGCAGTGCGACCGCAGGACACCATCTGCATTACTCGAGTGATCCACCGGTCATCGAAGCCCTTCCGGAGCAGAACTTCCCGAAGGAAGGGCCAGGTAACCGTATCGTAGGCCTTATGGAAGTCGATCTTAAGGAAGATCGCCTTGAGGTGCTTAGACCGGACCTCATGGAGGACTTCATGGAGGACTAGCACCCCATCCAGAATATATCGCCCCTTAATGAAGACGGTCTGGTTGGGGTGGGTAATGCGGTCGGAAAGCAGGGTCACCCTATTGGCGTACCCTTTAGCCAGAATCCCCGGAAGATCACGTTGATAATAGTGATAGGCCGGAACTGACGAATGTCCGAGGCGCCAGCTACCTTAGGGATGAGCGAAATGATCCCGTAGTTGAGGCGGCCGAGGTCCATGGATCCCATATAGTACTCGTCGAAGATGGCCATGATCTCAAGCTTAATCACATTCCAGAAGGACTGGAAGAATTTAACCGGAAGACCATCTGGGCCAGGGGCCGAGGTAGGATTTATGACCCTGATGACCGCCCAGACCTCGTCCTCGGAGAAGGGGGCCGTGAGGGCCTTGTTCTACTCAGCGGAGACAAGCTGGGGGCCGGACCAGCAATCGAGGGCCAGAGAAAGCCCGCCCCGAGGGGCGGGGGAGAACAGGGTCCTATAGAAACCGTCGATGTGAGCGTGGATGTCCCTCGGGGACTGAAGCAGGATCTCGCCCTTCTAGAGGAGAGGGATGGAGTTGCGTCTACGGCGGCCATTCACAATGGCCTGAAAGTACGCAGTGTTTGCATCGCCCTTCAGGACCCATTTCTGGGATCCATGAATGCGCCAATAGGCTTCTTCATCGGTGTAGATGACGGAGAGTTGATCATTGATACGTCTCCAACGTATCTATAATTTTTGATTGTTCCATGCTATTATATTACCCATTTTGGATGTTTATGGGCTTTACTTTACACTTTTATATCATTTTTGGGACTAACCTACTAACCGGAGGCCCAACCTGAATTGCTGCCTTTTTGCCTATTTCATTGTTTCGAAGAAAAGGAATATCAAACGGAGTCCAAACGGAATGAAACCTTCAGGTGCAATCTTTTTGGAACAAACGTGATCCAAAGGACTTGGAGTGGAAATCAAGAAACAAAGAAGGCGGCCACGAGGGTGCCCGGCGTGCCCCCTATAGGTGGGCGCGCCCCCCACCCTCGTGGGCCCCTCGAGCGTCCACCGACCTACTTCTTCCTCCTACATATACCCATGTACCCCGGAAACATTAGAAGCGACCACGAAAACCTAATTCCACCACCGTAACCTTCTGTATCCGCGAGATCCCATCTTGGAGCCTTCGCCGGTGCTCCGCCGGAGGGGGAATCGACCATGGAGGGCCTCTACATCATCTCCAAGGCCTCTCCGATGAGTTGTGAGTAGTTTACCACAGACCTTCGGGTCCATAGTTATTAGCTAGATGGCTTCTGCTCTCTCTTTGAATCTCAATACAAAGTTCTCCTTGATCTTCTTGGAGATCTATTCGATGTAACTCTTTTTGCGGTGTGTTTGTCGAGATCCGATGAATTGTGGGTTTATGATCAAGTTTATCTATGAGAAATATTTGAATCTCCTCTGAATTCTTTTATGTGTGATTAAGTTATCTTTGCAAGTCTCTTTGAATTATTAGTTTGGTTTGGCCTACTAGATTGATCTTTCTTGCAATGGGAGAAGTGCTTAGCTTTGGGTTCAATCTTGCGGTGTCCTTTCCCAGTGACAGCAGGGGCAGCAAGGCACGTATTGTATTGTTGCCATTGCTACGTCTTGAGCTTGCGTTGGTTTTCCTCGAAGAGGAGAGGGTGATGCAACAAAGTGTAGCGTAAGTATTTCCCTCAGTTTTGAGAACCAAGGTATCAATCCAGTAGGAGGCTCCTCAAAAGTCCCAAGCACCTACACAAACAAACTGAGAACTCGCAACCAACGCAATAAAGGGGTTGTCAATCCCTTCACAGCCACTTGCGAAAGTGAGATCTAATAAAGATAGTATGGTAAGATAAATATATTTTTGGTATTTTATAATATAGATGCAAAAAGTAAAGATGCAAATAAAAGTAGATTGAAAGCAAATATGACAAGAGATAGACCCGGGGGCCATAGGTTTCACTAGTGGCTTATCTCGAGATAGCATAAGTATTACGGTGGGTGAACAAATTACTGTCGAGCAATTGATAGAAAAGCGCATAGTTATGAGATTATCTAGGCATGATCATGTATATAGGCATCACGTCCATAACAAGTAGACCGACTCTGCCCTGCATCTACTACTATTACTCCACACATCGACCGACTCGCCTTTGCATCTAGAGTATTAAGTTCATAAGAACAGAGTAACGATTAAGCAAGATGACATGATGTAGAGGGATAAACTCATGCAATATGATATAAACCCCATCTTGTTATCCTCGATGGCAACAATACAATATGTGCCTTGCAACCCTTTCATCCACTGGTAAGGACACCGCAAGATTGAACCCAAAGCTAAGCACTTCTCCCATGGCAAGAAAGACCAATCTAGTAGGCCAAACCAAACTGATAATTCGAAGAGACTTGCAAAGATAACTCAATCATACATAAAAGAATTCAGAGAAGATTCAAATATTATTCATAGATAAACTTGATCATAAACCCACAATTCATTGGATCTCGACAAACACACCGCAAAAAGAGTTTAGACCGAATAGATCTCCACAAGAGAGGGGGAGAACATTGTATTGAGATCCAAAAAGAGAGAAGAAGCCATCTAGCTAATAATTATGGACCTTAGGTCTATGGTAAACTACTCACAACTCATCGGAGGGGCAAGGATGTTGATGTAGAGGCCCTCCTGTTGGGGAACGTAGTAATTTCAAAAAATTTCCTACGCACACGCAAGATCATGGTGATGCATAGCAACGAGAGGGGAGAGTGTTGTCCACGTACCCTCGTAGACCGTAAGCAGAAGCGTTATGACAACGCGGTTGATGTAGTCATACATCTTCACGATCCGACCGATCCAAGTACCGAACGCACAACACCTCCGAGTTCAGCACACGTTCAGCTCGATGACGATCCCCGGACTCCGATCCAGCAGGGTTTCGGGGATGAGTTCCGTCAGCACGAAGGCGTGGTGACGATGATGATGTTCTACCGACGCAGGGCTTCGCCTAAGCACCGCAACGATATGACCGAGGTGGAATATGGTGGAGGGGGGCACCGCACACGGCTAAGGAACGATCACGAAGATCAACTTGTGTGTTCTAGGGTGCCCCCTGCCCCCGTATGTAAAGGAGCAAGGGGGGAGGTGCGGCCGGCCCCCTAGGGGTGCGCCTGGAGGAGTCCCACTCCCACCGGGAGTAGGACTCCCCCCTCTTGCCTTGGTGGAGAAGGAAAGGGGGGAGGGGAAAGAGGAAAGGGGGGCGCCGCCCCCCTTCCTTGTCCTATTCAGACTAGGGGGGAGGGGGTGCGCGGCCTGCCCTGGCCAGCCCTCCTCTTCTCCCTCATGGCCCACTAAGGCCCATTAACCCCGGAGGGTTCCGTAACCCCGGTGTTCCAAAGAAATCCGATTTCACCGGAACCATTCCGATATCCAAATATAGGCTTCCAATATATCAATCTTTATGTCTCGATCATTTCGAGACTCCTCGTCATGTCCGTGATCACATCCGGGACTCCGAACAATCTTCGGTACATCAAAGCTTATAAACTCATAATAAAACTGTCATCGTAACGTTAAGCGTGCGGACCCTACGGGTTCGAGAACTATGTAGACATGACCTAGAACTATTCTCGGTCAATAACCAATAGCGGAACCTGGATGCTCATATTGGCTCCTACATATTCTACGAAGATCTTTATCGGTCAAATCGCATAACAACATACGTTGTTCCCTTTGTCATCGGTATGTTACTTGCCCGAGATTTGATCGTCGGTATCCAATACCTAGTTCAATCTTGTTACCGGCAAGTCTCTTTACTCGTTACGTAATGCATCATTCCGTAACTAACTCATTAGCTACATTGCTTGCAAGGCTTATAGTGATGTGCATTACCGAGAGGGCCCAGAGATACCTCTCCGACAATCGGAGTGACAAAACCTAATCTCAAAATACGCCAACCCAAGATGTACCTTCGGAGACACCTGTAGAGCTCCTTTATAATCACCCAGTTACGTTGTGATGTTTGGTAGCACACAAAGTGTTCCTCCGGTAAATGGGAGTTGCATAATCTCATAGTTACAGGAACATGTATAAGTCATGAAGAAAGCAATAGCAACATACTAAACGATCAAGTGCTAGGCTAACAGAATGGGTCATGTCAATCACATCATTCTCCTAATGATGTGATCCCGTTAATCAAATGACAACACATGTCTATGGTTAGGAAACATAACCATCTCTGATTAATCAGCTAGTCAAGTAGAGGCATACTAGTGACGTTATGTTTGTCTATGTATTCACACATGTATCATGTTTCCGGTTAATACATTTCTAGCATGAATAATAAACATTTATCATGATATGAGGAAATAAATAATAACTTTATTATTGCCTCTAGGGCATATTTCCTTCAGTCTCCCACTTACACTAGAGTCAATAATCTAGATTACACAGTAATGATTCTAACACCCATGGAGTCTTGGTGCTGATCATGTTTTGCTCGTGGAAGAGGCTTAGTCAATGGTTCTGCAACATTCAGATTTGTATGTATCTTGCAAATCTCTATGTCTCCCACCTGGACTTGGTCCCGGATGGAATTGAAGCGTCTCTTGATGTGCTTGGTCCTCTTGTGAAATCTGGATTCCTTTGCCAAGGCAATTGCACCAGTATTGTCACAGAAGATCTTCATTGGTCCCGATGCACTAGGTATGACACCTAGATCGGAAATGAACTCCTTCATCCAGACTCCTTCATTTGCTGCTTCCTAAGCAGCTATGTACTCCGCTTCACATGTAGATCCCGCCACGATGCTTTGTTTAGAACTGCACCAACTTACAACTCCACCGTTTAATAAAAACACGTATCCGGTTTGCGATTTAGAATCGTCCGGATCAGTGTCAAAGCTTGCATCGACGTAACCATTTACGACTAGCTCTTTGTCACTTCCATATACGAGAAACATATCCTTAGTCCTTTTCGGTATTTCAGATGTTCTTGACCGCTGTCGATGATCCACTCTGGATTACTTTGGTACCTCCCGCTAAACTTATTGCTAAGCATACGTCGTGTCCGTACACAGATTGCATACATGATAGAGCCTATGGCTGAAGCATAGGAACATCTTTCATTTCTCTCTATCTTCTGTTGTGGTCGGGCATTGAGTCTGACTCAACTTCACACCTTGTAATACATGCAAGAATCCTTTCTTTGCCTGATCCATTTTGAACTTTTTCAAAACTTTATCAAGGTATGTGCTTTATGAAAGTCCAATCAAGCGTCTTGATCTATCTCTATAGATCTTGATGCCCAATATGTAAGTAGCTTCACCGAGGTCTTTCATTGAAAAACTTTTATTCAAGTATCCCTTTATGCTATCCAGAAATTCTATATCATTTCCGATTAATAATATGTCATCTACATATAATATCAGAAATGCTACAGAACTCCCACTCACTTTCTTGTAAATACAGGATTCTCCAAAAATCTGTATAAAACCATATGCTTTGATCACACTATCAAAACGTTTATTCCAACTCGAGATGCTTGCACCAGTCCATAAATGGATCGCTGGAGCTTGCACACCTTGTTAGCACCTTTTGGATCAACAAAACCTTTTGGTTGCATCATATACAACTCTTCTTCCAGAAATCCATTCAAGAATGCAGTTTTGACATCCATTTGCCAAATTTCATAATCATAAAATGCAGCAATTGCTAACATGATTCGGACAGACTTAAGCATCGCTACGGGTGAGAAAGTCTCATCGTAGTCAACCCCTTGAACTTGTCGAAAACCTTTCACAACAAGTCGAGCTTTATAGACAGTTACATTACCATCAGCGTCAGTCTTCTTCTTAAAGATCCATTTATTCTCAATGGCTTGCCGATCATCGGGCAAGTCAACCAAAGTCCATAATTTGTTCTCATACATGGATCCCATCTCAGATTTCATGGCTTCTAGCCATTTTGCGGAATCTGGGCTCATTATTGCTTCCTCATAGTTTGTAGGTTCGTCATGGTCAAGTAACACGACTTCCAGAATAGGATTACCTTACCACTCTGGTGCGGATCTTACTCTGGTAGACTTACGAGGTTCAGTAGAAACTTGATCTGAAGTTTCATGATCAATATCATTAGCTTCCTCACTAATTGGTGTAGTTGTCACATGAACCAGTTCTTGTGATGGACTACTTTCCAATAAGGGAGCAGGTACAGTTACCTCATCAAGTTCTACTTTCCTCCCACTCACTTCTTTCGAGAGAAACTCCTTCTCTAGAAAGGATCCGAATTTAGCAACGAAAATCTTGCCCTCAGATCTGTGATAGAAGGTGTACCCAACAGTCTCTTTTGGGTATCCTATGAAGACACATTTCTCCGATTTGGGTTTGAGCTTATCTGGTTGAAGTTTCTTCAGATAAGCATCGCAACCCCAAACTTTAAGAAACGACAACTTTGGTTTCTTGCCAAACCACAGTTCATGCGGTGTCATCTCAACGGATTTTGATGGTGCCCTATTTAACGTGAATGCGGCCGTCTCTAAAGCATAACCCCAAAACGATAGCGGTAAATTAGTAAGAGACATCATAGATCGCACCATATCTAGTAAAGTACGATTACGACGTTCGGACACACCATTTCGTTGTGGTGTTCCGGGTGGCGTGAGTTGCGAAACTATTCCGCATTGTTTCAAATGTAAACCAAACTCGTAACTCAAATATTCTCCTCCACGATCAGATCGTAGAAATTTTATTTTCTTGTTACGATGATTTTCTACTTCACTCTGAAATTCTTTGAACTTTTCAAATGTTTCAGACTTGTGTTTCATTAAGTAGATATACCCATATCTGCTCAAATCATCTGTGAAGGTGAGAAAATAACGATACCCGCCGTGAGCCTCAACATTCATTGGACCACAAACATCAGTATGTATGATTTCCAACAAATCAGTTGCTCGCTCCATAGTTCCGGAGAACGGCGTTTTAGTCATCTTGCCCATGAGGCACGGTTCGCAAGTACCAAGTGATTCATAATCAAGTGATTCCGAAAGTCCATCAGTATGGAGTTTCTTCATGCGCTTTACACCGATATGACCTAAACGGCAGTGCCACAAATAAGTTGCACTATCATTATCAACTCTGCATCTTTTGGCTTCAATACTATGAATATGTGTGTCATTACTATCGAGATTCAATAAAAATAGACCACTCTTCAAGGGTGCATGACCATAAAAGATATTACTCATATAAATAGAACAACCATTATTCTCTGATTTAAAGGAATAACCGTCTCGCATCAAACAAGATCCAGATATAATGTTCATGCTCAACGCTGGCACCAAATAACAATTATTTAGGTCTAAAACTAATCCCGATGGTAGATGTAGAGGTAGCGTGCCGACTACGATCACATCGACTTTGGAACCATTTCCCATATGCATCGTCACCTCGTCCTTAGCCAATCTTCGCTTAATCCGTAGTCCCTGTTTCGAGTTGCAAATATTAGCAACAGAACCAGTATCAAATACCAAGGTACTACTGCGAGTATTAGTAAGGTACACATCAATAACATGTATATCACATATACCTTTGTTCACTTTGCCATCCTTCTTATCCGCCAAATACTTGGGGCAGTTCTGCTTCCAGTGTCCAGTGTGCTTGCAGTAGAAGCACTTAGTCTCAGGCTTAGGTCCAGACTTGGGTTTCTTCTCTTGAGCAACAACTTGTTTGCTGTTCTTCTTGAAGTTCCCCTTCTTCTTCCCGTTGCCCTTTTTCTTGAAACTAGTGGTCTTGTTGACCATCAACACTTGATGCTCCTTCTTGATTTCTACCTCCGCGGCTTTTAGCATTGCGAAGAGCTCGGGAATAGTCTTGTCCATCCCTTGCATATTATAGTTCATCACGAAGCTCTTGTAGCTTGGTGGCAGTGATTGAAGAATTACATCAATGACACTATCATCGGAGGATTAACTCCCGGTTGAATCAAGTGATTATTATACCCTGACTTTTTGAGTATGTGTTCACCGATGTAACTGTTCTCCTCCATCTTGCAGCTATAGAACTTATTGGAGACTTCATATCTCTCAATCCGGGCATTTGCTTGAAATATTAACTTCAACTCTGGAACATCTCATATGCTCCATGACGTTCAAAACGTTGTTGAAGACCGGTTCTAAGCCGTAAAGCATGGCGACCGAACTATCGAGTAGTCATCAGCTTTGCTCGCCAGACGTTCTTAACGTCGTCGGTTGCATCAAGAAGCAGGTTCGGCACCCAGCGGTGCTTCCGGGGCGTAATTCTTCTATGCAGCAATGAGGATAATCCTCAGGTTACGGACCCAGTCCGTGTAATTGCTACCATCATCTTTCAACTTTGCTTTCTCAAGAAACGCATTAAAATTCAACGGAACAACAACACGAGCCATCTATCTACAACAAACATAGACAAGCAAAATACTATCAGGTACTAAGTTCATGATAAATTTAAGTTCAATTAATCATATTACTTAAGAACTCCCACTTAGACAGACATCTCTCTAGTCATCTAAGTGATCACGTGATCCAAATCAACTAAACCATGTCTGATCATCACGTGAGATGGAGTAGTTTCAATGGTGAACATCACTATGTTGATCATATCTACTATATGATTCACGTCGACCTCTGGGTCTCCGTGTTCCGAGGCCATATCTGTTATATGCTAGGCTTGTCAAGTTTAACCTGAGTATTCCGCGTGTGCAACTGTTTTGCACCCGTTGTATTTGAATGTAGAGCCTATCACACCCGATCATCACGTGGTGTCTCAGCACGAAGAACTTTCACAACGGTGCATATTCAGGGAGAACACTTCTTGATAATTTTAGTGAGAGATCATCTTAAAATGCTACCGTCAATCAAAGCAAGATAAGATGCATAAAGGATAAACATCACATGCAATCAATATAAGTGATATGATATGGCCATCATCATCTTGTGCTTGTGATCTCCATCTCCGGAGCACCGTCGTGATCACCATCGTCACAGGCGCGACACTTTGATCTCCATCGTAGCATCGTTGTCGTTACGCCATCTATTGCTTCTACGACTATCGCTACCGCTTAGTGATAAAGTAAAGCAATTACAGTATGCGTTTGCATTTCATACAATAAAGCGACAACCATATGGCTCCTGCCGATTGCCGATAACCGGTTACAAAACATGATCATCTCATACAATAAAATATAGCATCACGTCTTGACCATATCACATCACAACATGCCCTACAAAAACAAGTTAGGCGTCCTCTACTTTGTTGTTGCAAATTTTACGTGGCTGCTACGGGCTGAGCAAGAACCGTTCTTACCTACGCATCAAAACCACAACGATAGTTCGTCAAGTTAGTGCTATTTTAACCTTCGCAAGGACCGGGCGTAGCACACTTTCGGTTCAACTAAAGTTGAGAAACAGACACCGCTAGTCACCTTTGTGCAAAGCACGGCGGTAAACCAGTCTCGCGTAAGCGTACGCGTAATGTCGGTCCGGGCCGCTTCGTCCAACAATACCGCTGAACCAAAGTATGACATGCTGGTAAGAAGTATGACTTGTATCGCCCACAACTCACTTATGTTCTACTCGTGCATATAACATCAACGCATAAAACCAGGCTCTGATACCACTATTGGGGAACGTAGTAATTTCAAAAAATTTCCTACGCACACGCAAGATCATGGTGATGCATAGCAACGAGAGGGGAGAGTGTTGTCCATGTACCCTCGTAGACCGTAAGTGTAAGCGTTATGACAACGCGGTTGATGTAGTCGTACGTCTTCACGATCCGACCGATCCAAGTACGGAACGCACGGCACCTCCGAGTTCAGCACACGTTCAGCTCGATGACGATCCCCGGACTCCGATCCAGCAGGGTTTCGGGGATGAGTTCCGTAAGCACGACGGCGTGGTGACGATGATGATGTTCTACCGACGCAGGGCTTCGCCTAAGCACCGCAACGATATGACCGAGGTGGAATATGGTGGAGGGGGGCACCGCACACGGCTAAGGAACGATCACGAAGATCAACTTGTGTATTCTAGGGTGCCCCCTGCCCCCGTATATAAAGGAGCAAGGGGGGAGGTGCGTCCGCCCCCCTAGGGGTGCGCCTGGAGGAGTCCTACTCCCACCGGGAGTAGGACTCCCCCCTCTTGCCTTGGTGGAGAAGGAAAGGGGGGAGGGGAAAGAGGAAAGGGGGCCGCCGCCACCCATTCCTTGTCCTATTCGGACTAGGGGGGAGGGGGCACACGACCTGCCCTGGCCGGCCCTCCTCTTCTCCCTCATGGCCCACTAAGGCCCATTAACCCCCGGGAGGGTTCCGGTAACCCCCCGGTGTTTCGGTAAAATCCCGATTTCACCCGGAACCATTCCGATATCCAAATATAGGCTTCCAATATATCAATCTTTATGTCTCGACCATTTCGAGACTCCTCGTCATGTCCGTGATCACATCCGGGACTCCGAACAATCTTCGGTACATCAAAACTTATAAACTCATAATAAACTTTCATCGTAATGTTAAGCATGCGGACCCTACGGGTTCGAGAACTATGTAGACATGACCTAGAACTATTCTCGGTCAATAATCAATAGCGGAACCTGGATGCTCATATTGGCTCCTACATATTCTACGAAGATCTTTATTGGTCAAATCGCATAACAACATATGTTGTTCCCTTTGTCATCGGTATGTTACTTGCCTGAGATTTGATCGTCGGTATCCAATACCTAGTTCAATCTCGTTACCGGCAAGTCTCTTTACTCGTTACGTAATGCATCATTCCGTAACTAACTCATTAGCTACATTGCTTGCAAGGCTTATAGTGATGTGCATTACCGAGAGGGCCCAGAGATACCTCTTCGACAATCGGAGTGATAAAACCTAATCTCGAAATACGCCAACCCAACATGTACCTTCGGAGACACTTGTAGAGCTGCTTTATAATCACCCAGTTACGTTGTGACGTTTGGTAGCACACAAAGTGTTCCTCCGGTAAACGGGAGTTGCATAATCTCATAGTTACAGGAACATGTATAAGTCATGAAGAAAGCAATAGCAACATACTAAACGATCAAGTGCTAGGCTAACAGAATGGGTCATGTCAATCACATCATTCTCCTAATGATGTGATCCCGTAAATCAAATGAAAACACATGTATATGGTTAGGAAACATAACCACCTTTGATTAATGAGCTAGTCAAGTATAGGCATACTAGTGACATTATGTTTGTCTATGTATTCACACATGTATCATGTTTCCGGTTAATACAATTCTAGCATGAATAATAAACATTTATCATGATATGAGGAAATAAATAATAACTTTATTATTGCCTCTAGGGCATATTTCCTTCACCTCCGTGGTTGATTCCCCCTCCGGCAGAGTGCCGGTGAAGGCTCCAAGATGGGATCTCGCGGATACAGAAGGTTACGGCGGTGGAAATTGTGTTTCGTGGTGCTCCCGGATGTTTTCGGGGTACGTAGGTATATATAGGAGGAAGAAGTACGTCGGTGGCCGCCCGAGGGGCCCACGAGACAGGGGGCGCGCCCTACAGGGGGGGCCTCCAGTCTTGTGGCTTCCTCGGAAGCTTCTTGACTTGCACTCCAAGCTCTCCGGATCACATTCGTTCCAAAAATCACGCTCCCGAAGGTTTCATTCTGTTTGGACTCCGTTTGATATTCCTTTTCTTCGAAATACTGAAATAGGCAAAAAAACAGCAATATGGACTGGGCCTCCGGTTAGTAGGTTAGTCCCAAAAATGATATAAATGTGTAAAATGAACCCCATAAACATCCAAAAGGGGTAATATAATAGCATGGAACAATAAAAAATTATAGATACGTTGGAGACGTATCAAGCATCCCCAAGCTTAATTCCTGCTCGTCCTTGAGCAGGTAAATGATAAAAAGAGAATTTTTGATGTGGAATGCTACCTAGCATAATTCTTAACGTAATTTTCTTTATTGTGGCATGAATGTTCAGATCCAAATGATACAAAATAAAAGTTCATATTAACATGAAAATGGTGATACTTCAAGCATACTAATCAAAGTAATCATGTCTTCTCAAAATAACATGGCTAAAGAAAGTTATCCCTACAAAATCATATAGTCTGGCTGTTGCTCTATCTTCATCACACAAAGTATTTAATCATGCACAACCCCAATGACAAGCCAAGCAATTGTTTCATACTTTAATAATCTCAAACTCTTTCAATTTTCAGGCAATACATGAGCGTGAGCCATGGACATAGCACTATATGTGGAATAGAATGGTGGTTGTGGAGAAGACAAAAAGGAGAAGATAGTCTCACATCAACTAGGCGTATCAACGGGCTATGGAGATGCCCATCAATAGATATCATTGTGAGTGAGTAGGGATTGCCATGCAACGGATGCACTAGAGCTATAAATATATGAAAGCTCAACAAAAGAAACTAAGTGGGGTGCATCCAACTTGCTTGCTCACGAAGACCTAGGGCACTTTTGAGGAAGCCCATCATTGGAATATACAAGCCAAGTTCTATAATGAAAAATTCCCACTAGTATATGAAAATGACAACATATGAGACTCTCTATCATGAAAATCATGGTGCTATTTTGAAGCACAAGTGTGGAAAAAGAGATAGTAGCATTGTCCCTTCTCTCTTTTTCTCTCATTTTATTATTTTTTCTCTTTCTTCCTTTTTTCTTTTTCTTTTTTTCTTTTTCTTTGGCCTACTTTTTTTTTCTTTTTGGCCTTTCTCTTTTCTTTTCTTTTTGTAAAGTCCGAAGTCTCATCCCGACTTGTGGGGGAATATAGTCTTCATCATCCTTTCCTCACTAGGACAATGCTCTAATAATGAAGATCATCACACTTTTATGGATTTACAACTCAAAGCTAGAATAAGATATGACTCTATATGAATGCCTTCGGCGGTGTACCGGGATATGCAATGAATCAAGAGCGACATGTATGAAAATTATGAAGGTGGCCTTGCCACAAATACAATGTCAACTACATGATCATGCAAAAAGCAATATGACAAAAGTAATGTGTGTCATATGAACGGAACGGTGGAAAGTTGCATGGCAATATATCTCGGAATGGCTATGGAAATGCCATAATAGGTAGGTATGGTGGCTGTTTTGAGGAAGATAAATGGTGGGTATATGGTACCGGCGAAAGTTGCACGGAACAAGAGAGGCTAACAATGGTGGAAGGGTGAAAGGGTGCGTATAATCCATGGACTCAACATTAATCAAAAGAACTCATATACTTGTTGCAAAAATTTAGAAGTCATCAAAAATCAAAGCACTATGCGCATGCTCCTAGGGGGATAGATTGGTAGGAAAAGACCATCGCTCGTCCCCGACCGCCACTCATAAGGAAGACACTCAATAAATAAAATTGTGTTCCAACTTCATCACAAAGCGGTTCACCATACGTGCATGCTACGGGAATCACAACCCTTAACACAAGTATTTTTCATAATCACCTCAACTAGCATGACTCTAATATCACTACCTCCATATCTCAAAACAATTATCAAGCATCATATTGATCATAGCATCCAATTCTTTTTATGATAGTTTTTATTATACCCAACTTGGATGCTCATCATTCTAGGAGTAACTTTATGATCATAGCAAATACCATGCTGTTCTAAAAGACTCTCAAAATAACATAAGTAAAGCATGAGAGACTAGCAATTTCTTCAAAATTAAGACACCACCGTGCTCTAAAAGATATAAGTGAAGCACTAGAGCAAAAACTATCAAGCTCAAAAGATATAAGTGAAGCACATAGAGTATTCTAGCAAATTATAATCAAATAGGCTTCTCCCAAAAGGTGTGTACAGCAAGGATGATTGTGTAAACTAAAAAGAAAATACTAATATAATACACGACGCTCCAAGCAAAACACATATCGTGTGGCGAATAAAAATATAGCTCCAAGTAAAGTTACCAATGAACAAAGACGAAAGAGGGGATGCCTTCCCGGGGCATACCCAAGCTTAGGCTTTTGGCTATCCATGAATATATTGGGGTGCCATGGGCATCCCCAATCTTAGGCTCTTGCCACCCCTTATTCCATAGTCCATAAAAGCTTTACCCAAAACTTGAAAACTTCACAACACAAAACTCAACAGGAAATCTTATAAGCTCCGTTAGTGAAAGAAAACAAAACCACCACATAAGGTACTCCAATGAACTCATTATTCATTTATTTTGGTGTTAAACCTACTGTATTCCAACTTCCTTATGATTTATAAACTAATTTACTAGCCATAGATGCATTGAAACAAGCAAACAACACACGAAAAACAGAACCTGTCAAAAACAGAACAGTCTGTAGAAATCTGTAACTAACGCTAACTTATGGAACTCTAAAAATCCTACCAAAATAGGAAGTCCTGGACAATTTGTTTATTGAACATCAGAAAAAAGAATCATGTGAATTAACAAAATTATATTCGTGCGTGCAAAGTTTTCTGTTTTTCAGCAGAATCAAATCAACTATCATCGTAGGTTATCCTATAGGTTCTACTTGGCACAAACACTAATTAAAAGATAAAAACACATCTAAACAGAAGGTAGATGCAAGATTTATTACTAAACAGGAGCAAAAACAAAAAACATAAAGAAAATTGGGTTGCCTCCCAACTAGCGCTATCGTTTAACGCCCCTAGCTAGGCATAAAAGCAAGAATAGATCTAACTAGTGCCATCTTTGGCACTAAATTCATAAGTAGCACGCATGATAGATTCATAAGGTAATTTGACTTTCTTTCTTGGAAATTGCTCCATGCCTTTCTTTAATGGAAATTGGAATCTAATATTCCCTTCCTTCATATCAATAATCGCACCAATCGTTCTAAGGAAAGGTCTACCAAGAATAATAGGGCAAGAAAGATTGCAATCAATATCAAGAACGATAAAATCTACGGGCACCAAATTTTTATTTGCAACAATAAGAACATCATTGATCCTTCCCATAGGCTTTTTAATGGTGGAATCCGCAAGGTGCGAATTTAAAGAGCAATCATCAAGATCATGGAAACCTAGAATATCACATAAAGTTTTTGGAATCGTGGAAACACTAGCACCCAAATCACACAAAGCAAAACACTCATAATCTTTAATTCTAATCTTTATAGTAGGTTCCCACTCATCATTAAGTTTTCTAGGTATAGAAACTTTCAAATTAAGTTTTTCATCATAAGATTGCATCAAGGCATCAACAATATGTTTGGTAAAAGCTTTATTTTGACTATAAGCATGAGGAGAATTAACAACGGATTGCAACAAGGAAATACACCCTTTTAAAGAACAATTATCATAATCAAATTCCTTGAAATCCGAGATGGAAGGTTCAATATTATTAGAAGTAGAGGATTCTCCAATCTCACTTTTACCAAATTTAGCATTAAGATCTAAAGACTCCGAATTCTTGGGACGCCTTCTAGGCAAGGTTGGTTCATCATAACTCCCATAATCATCAAAATTCATATTGCAAAACATAGGTCTAATTGGAGACGCATCAATAACTTTAAGATCCTCATCATTATTTTCATGGAAAGTAGAAGAACACGCTTTTATAAAGCTTTCTTTTTTAGCATGCAATCTAGCGGTTGTTTCCTTGCACTCGTCAATGGAAATTCTCATTACTTTGAGAGACTCATTGATATCATGATTAGGAGAAGAAGATCCAAGTTTAAGATAATTAACATCAAGCGAAAGTCTATCAATGTTCCTAGCCAAATCATCAACTTTGAGCAATTTTTATTCAAGCAAGGCATTAAAATTCTTTTGAGAAATCATAAATTATTTCACACTATTCTCAAAATCAGAGGGCATATTATTAAAATTACCATAAGAGTTATTGTAAGAATTTCCATAATTATTAGAGGAATTACTAGGGAACGGTCTAGTATTAAAGTTTCCCCTATAAGCATTGTTTCCAAAACTATTCCTACCAACAAAATTCACATCCATAGATTCATTATTATTCTCAATCAAGGAAGACAAAGGCATATCATTGGGATCAAGAGGAGTATTTTTAGTAGCAAACATCTTCATAAGTTCATCCATCTTTCCACTCAAAACATTGATTTCTTCTATAGCATGCACTTTTTTACTAGAAGATCTTTCGGTGTGCCATTGAGAATAATTAGCCATAATATTATCAAGAAGTTTTGTAGCATCTCCTAATGTGATTTCCATAAAGGTGCCTCCCGCGGCCGAATCTAAGAGATTTCTAGAAGCAAAGTTCAAACCGACATAAATTTTTTGTATGATCGTCCATAAATTCAAACCATGAGTAGGGCAATTGCGAAGCATAAATTTCATTCTTTCCCAAGATTGGGCAACATGCTCATGATCAAGTTGTTTAAAATTCATAATATCGTTCCTAAGAGTGATAATCTTAGCGGGAGGAAAATACTTAGAGATAAAAGCATCTTTGCACTTGTTCCAAGAATCAATACTATTTTTAGGCAAAGACAGAAACTAAACTTTAGCACGATCTCTAAGTGAAAATGGAAATAATTTCAATTTGACAATATTGTTATCCGTATCTTTCTTCTTTTGCATATCACACAAATCAACAAAATTGTTTAGATGAGTAGCGGCATCTTCACTAGGAAGGCCGGCGAATTGATCTTTCATAACAAGATTCAGCAAAGCGGTATTGATTTCACAAGACTCAACATCATTAAGAGGAGCAATCAGAGTACTAAGGAAATCGTTATTATTGGTATTCGAGAAATCACACAATTTGGTATTATCTTGCGCCATGGCAACAAGTAATCCAACACACAAGCAAACAGAAAAAGGCAAGTGAAAAAAAGGAGGAGGAGATTGGGAAAGAGAGGGCGAATAAAACAGCAAGGGTGAAGTGGGGGAGAGGAAAACGAGAGGCAAATGGCAAATAATGTAAATGCGAGGGAGATGGGTTTGTGATGGGTACTTGGTATGTCTTGACTTGAGCGAAGACGTCCCCGGCAACGGCGCCAGAAATCCTTCTTGCTACGTCTTGAGCTTGCGTTGGTTTTCCTCGAAGAGGAGATGGTGATGCAGCAAAGTGTAGCGTAAGTATTTCCCTCAGTTTTGAGAACCAAGGTATCAATCCAGTAGGAGGCTCCTCAAAAGTCCCACGCACCTACACAAACAAACTGAGAACTCGCAACCAAGACAATAAAGGGTTGTCAATCCTTCACGGCCACTTTGTAAAAGTGAGATCTAATAAAGATAATATGATAAGATAAATATATTTTTGGTATTTTATAATATAGATGCAAAAAGTAAAGATGCAAATAAAAGTAGATTGAAAGCAAATATGATAAGAGATAGACCCGGGGGCCATAGGTTTCACCAGTGGCTTCTCTCGAGATAGCATAAGTATTACGGTGGGTGAACAAATTACTGTCGAGCAATTGATAGAAAAGCGCATAGTCATGAGATTATCTAGGCATGATCATGTATATAGGCATCACGTCCATAACAAGTAGACCGACTCCTGCCTGCATCTACTACTATTACTCCACACATCGACCGACTCCTGCCTGCGTCTAGAGTATTAAGTTCATAAGAACAGAGTAACACATTAAGCAAGATGACATGATGTGGAAGGACAAACTCATGCAATACGATATAAACCCCATCTTGTTATCCTCGATGGCAACAATACAATACGTGCCTTGCAACCCTTTCTGTCATTGGGTAAGGAGACCGCAAGATTGAACCCAAAGCTAAGCACTTCTCCCATGGCAAGAAAGACCAATCTAGTAGGCCAAACCAAACTGATAATTCGAAGAGATTCGCAAAGATAACTCAATCATACATAAAAGAATTCAGAGAAGATTCAAATGTATTCATAGATAAACTTGATCATAAACCCACAATTCATCGGATCTCGACAAACACACCACAAAAAGAGTTTACACCGAATAGATCTCCACAAGAGAGGGGGAGAACATTGTATTGAGATCCAAAAAGAGAGAAGAAGCCATCTAGCTAATAACTATGGACCCGTAGGTCTGTGGTAAACTACTCACAGCTCATCGGAGGGGCAAGGATGTTGATGCAGAGGCCCTCCGTGGTTGATTCCCCCTCCGGCAGAGTGCCGACGAAGGCTCCAAGATGGGATCTCGCGGATACAGAAGGTTACGGCGGTGGAAATTGTGTTTCGTGGTGCTCCTGGATGTTTTTGGGGTACGTAGGTATATATAGGAGGAAGAAGTACGTCGGTGGCCGCCCGAGGGGCCCACGAGATAGGGGCGCACCCTACAGGGGGGCGGCCTCCTGTCTCGTGGCTTCCTCGGAAGCTTCTTGACTTGCACTCCAAGCTCTCTGGAACACGTTCATTCCAAAAATCACGCTCCCGAAGGTTTCATTCCGTTTGGACTCCGTTTGATATTCCTTTTCTTCGAAATACTGAAATAGGCAAAAAAACAGCAATATGGGTTGGGCCTCCGGTTAGTAGGTTAGTCCCAAAAATGATATAAATGTGTAAAATAAAGCCCATAAACATCCAAAAGGGGTAATATAATAGCATGGAACAATAAAAAATTATAGATACGTTGGAGATGTATCAGCCATCGAGGATAAAACACTAGTGCAGAACCGGGCATTAGCACCGGTTCGTAAGGACCTATAGTGCCGGTTACATAACCGGCACTAATTTGTGGTCACTAAAGCCCCCCCCCCCTTTAGTACCAGTTCAGCACGAACCGGTGCTAAAGGGCAACCACGTGGCACTAGCCAGCCTCGGGCTCGAGCCCTTTAGTACGGTTGGTAACACCAACCAGTACTATAAGGTTTGGTGGGTTTTTAGTTTTATGATTTCTTTTTCATTTAATTTTGTGTTTCCATTTTAATTCTTTTTCGTTTGCTGGTATTTTACGATACTACACATTGTACACGTTATGCATCATATATACATCATGCATGCTTTGTTTATCAACGCTGCTGCTATGTTCATTACACCCGCAGATATAACATGCTCATGCATGCTTTTGCATCATTACATCATCATCATATATATATAATAACAAGTCCTACTAATCATGCATCATCATACAACTTCTACTCGTTATTAATAATAAGTCATACGATCATCATCCTCATATATAGTCATCGAACCCAACCCTACATAATTGTTCTTAGCACATGATCATCGAGATCGGTAGGACCTAAACACCCTTAAGGTAAAATAGCATAAAACAATATAGACCCCGACTCTCCATTATGAAGAATGGCGATCATCCTGTCTCCAATTCTTGCCTTTCGCTGCTTATTGCTTCCAAGAAGCTCCTTACGATTGTCCATACATTTTTCCATTCTTTGATTGTTATGTCTCCACTTCTTTTAGAAACCGGTATGGACAGTTGAGATTCAGAGGACGACCTGGTAGTATGTTCAAAACATGAAGGCTACCACGCAGCGTATACATCGATGAGGCACACAATCATTCGGGATTATCTGTTGAAAAATATAATAATAACTTTGTAGTTAGCAATGATGTACTAGTTTTAGAAGTGTGCAAAAGATGCACGGATGTTGTAATAGTAAAAATAATCTTACCAGGTATCTCCATGGTAGTTATCAGAGTTCAACACGTGCACTAGTGGCACGTATTGACCATAATGTTGAGGAGTTTGATTGTAGATATTGTAATTCTCAAGATCAGTACAAAATCCGACCAGATGAGTTTTCTCCTGATAAGTTAATTCGGAGCCTTCAGTGTAGTACGTTTTGTCTACCATCTTCCGCACATTCTTTGAAGAATGAAAATAAGCTGTCAATGGAGATAAGTTGTCAACATTATATTTTGAAATAAACAATATAAATTACTTAATAACTATGTTTAGCTCACATGAGGGAAGAACTGGAGGTGTATCCAGAAAGACCCAAATCGTAGGTGTCTCTTGCTCGATTGTAGGATCACCAAGATCCATGGTGACAAGCATACCCTCATCAAGACCATACATCTTGCAAAATGCATCCCAATTTTTACACTCTGAGCATTGTACAGCTTTACTTGAAAATCCACACCATGTTCGGTACTTAGGATAATTTTTTTGGTTTCAAAATTTTCATGGTCTTCAATACCCATCCTCTCCAAGACATAGCGTCTTGCAAAGCATGGGATAAGCTAGTCGAATTGGAAAGATGAAAAATACACGTTAAAATAGTTGAAGTCGTGCTTAATTACGAAAAAACTATTGTCGCTGCTATGCATCAGTATGAACATCGCAGGTCTCCTCGAGCTTAATCTTTGAAGCGCCGATCTTCGTCCAGCTCAATGAACTGTCGCAGATACCTCGGCCGTCGTGGCACCAATCGACTCCCGAGGCGGTTATCGTCGTCCGATGAGTACGACATTTCGCCCACGCTCATAATTTAGTTTTATTAGTCAACTATCTAGTTCAACTACTAAGCACTTACTATAAATAAATAAGTAGTACTTACTAAAAACAAACTACTTCTATATATAGTAAAATAAATTAGTTTATTAAATCAACTAGCTAGTTCAACTATATATAAACTACTTTTTTTTTCTTTTTCTAAATACGATGAACAAAAAATCATTAAAATTCTATGAACAAAATTAATTACACAATCTAAATATCACCCAAAAAATCTATTAACAATAATATCACCAAACATGCATATTCAATAATAATATCACCAAAAAATCTATTAACAGAAAAAAATCTATTAACAAAAAAAATCTATTAACAGAAAAATCTATTAATTCAACTAGTTCAACTAAGCATTTACTAAAAATAAACTAGTTATATTAATTCAACTAGTTCAACTAATTAAGCATTTACTACAAATAAACTAGTTATATATATATATTAATTCAACAAGTTCAACTAATTAAGCATCTTCTAAAAATAAACTAGTTCTATATATTAATTCAACAAGTTCAACTAATTAAGCATCTTCAAAAAATAAACTAGTTGATCTATATATTAATTCAACTAGTTCAACTAAAAGCATTATATTTACTAAAAATAAACTAGATAGTTCTAATTCATCTAAACATATTATATATAGAAAACAGAAAATAAGTAAAAAAAATATGTGTGTGTGTGTGTATATACGTGTGTGTGTGTGTGTTTGTGTGTACGTGTCTGTGTGTATGCGTGTGTGTGTGTGTGTGCGCGCGTGTGTGTGTATGTGTGTATATATGTATGCGTGTGTACGTATATAGGGCGCGACGGTGGCTGGAAGTGACGACGACAGCGTATAAGCGGCGACGACGACGATACATGCGGTCGAGGGCGGCGACGACAATGTGCTGGCGGGTTGGGGCGGCGACGGCGGGCGGGGCAGCGACGACGACGACGACAAGGGCGGGGGCGCGCGACGACGACGGCGGCGGCGGGCGCGGCGACGACGACGACGGCGGGCGGTAGGCGGACGACGACGACGGCGGCGGCGAAGCGGCGAGGCGGCAACGGCGCAAGGCCGGCGAGAGATCGAGCGAGAACGTGGAACGAAAGTGGCGACGATAATTGATTCATCGTAAGTGCCATATATATAGGGGGAGCCTTTAGTACCGGTTAGAGCCACCAACCGGTACTAAAGGCCAATTTTGGCCAGCCCAAGCGGCGGAACGAGGTTTTAGTACCGGTTGGTGGCTCCAACCGGTACTAAAGGGCAACGATTAGTACCGGTTGGAGCCACCAACCGTAATAAAGGCCGTAGGCCGCCACAGCATGTGCGCTATGTTTAGTCCCACTGCTGAGCAAAGGGCAGCCAGACTGGTTTATAAACCCACCGTGCACGCCCTTTCGAACTCCTCTATATAGCGTGCTTCGGGCCTAACTATGGCGTATTTGCCGGTGAGCCTCCTGGCCCTTCAGGCTGCATTTGCACACCCTAGGACTGGTAGGCTCACCGCAAAGCTTCAACATTTTTTTTAATTTTTTTCTTTTCCGCATTATTTATTTTCTTCTATTTATTTTTGAGTAATTTTTATATAGTTATTTATTTTCGCTTTATTTTTTTCTTCTATTTATTTCTGAGTAGTTTTTTTGCCGTATTTAGTTTCTTTGTGAATATTTTTGCTTTATATTAGTTTTTTTCTTTTCTGCATTATTTATTTTCTTCTATTTATTTTTGAGTAATTTTTTTATATAGTTATTTCTTTTCTGCTTTTTTTTTCTTCTATTTATTTTCGAGTAGTTTTTTGCCGTATTTAGTTTCTTTGTGAATATTTTTGCTTTATATTAGTTTTTTTTCTTTTCTGCATTATTTATTTTCTTCTATTTATTTTTGAGTAATTTTTTTATATAGTTATTTCTTTTCTGCTTTATTTTTTTCTTCCTCTTCTTATTCTTCTTCTTCTCCTTCTTCTTCCTCCTCCTTCTTCTCCTCCTCCTCTTCTTCTTCTTCTCCTTCTTCTTCCTCTTCCTCTTCTTATTCTTCTTCTTCTTCATCTTCTTCTTCTTCTTCTTCTTCTTCTCCTCCTCCTTCTTCTTCTGCTTCTCCTTCTCCTTCTCCTCCTTCTTCTTCTTCTTCCTCTTCCTCTTCTTATTCTTCTTCTCCTTCTCCTTCTCCTTCTCCTTCTCCTCCTTCTTCTTCTTCTTCCTCTTCCTCTTCTTATTCTTCTTCTCCTTCTCCTTCTCCTTCTCCTTCTTCTTCTTCTCCTTCTTCTTCCTCTTCTTATTCTTCTTCTTCTCCTTCTTCTTCCTCCTCCTTCTTCTCCTCCTCCTCCTCTTCTTCTTCTTCTCCTTCTTCTTCCTCTTCTCCTTCTTCCTCCTCCTCTTCTTCTTCTTCTTCTTCTTCCTCTTCTTCTTCTTCTCCTCCTCCTCCTCCTCCTTCTTCTTCTCCTCCTTCCTTTTGCCATAATGAGAAGAAGTCCGGAGTTGTAATAAGTTATTAAAAATAAAAAAGAAGAAGTCCGGAGTTGTAATAAGTTATTAAAAATAAAAAAGAGGTGCAATGCTCATTAATTTGCTTCAAGCCTAGTGTAAACTACACTGCGCGTAGCTCCGTTCAATCTACCATATTCCTAAAGGCTTGAAGCTAAGCAACGTGAGCATTGAGCCTCTTCTTCATCGTCTCTGCACTCAGGGCTTATAAACCGCTCTTACTCCCTCTCTCTTGGCGAGGTGGGACTAAAAAACAGCTTACCCTTTAGTACCGGTTTGAGCCACCAACCGGTACTAAAGGTGGTGCGCTGCTTGCACAAAATTTAATTAGTGTTATTTAGCTCAAAACAAATCATTAAATGCATGAAAATATCAAATGAAGGCGAAATGGTTGAAAGTTGATGGCGTCGCTTTGAATGATGCATACTGAATGCACAAAAGTCCGGAGTTGTAATAAGTTTAAAAAATGAAATTTCTTTGTAACAGATGAGTTTAATTTAAATCGAAACCTGAATACTTGAAAGAGATTGTCCGGTTTGTAAACGAAGTGCATCCAGTTTTGCCGTAACCCTCTCTACTTTTTTGAACAATCTATGTGGGTGAAATGATGATACCATGCCAAGTTTCAACTTTTTCGAGTTCATTTGTAGTGCTTTTCAATTTCCGTGTCATTTAGTTCTCAAAACAAATCCTTGAATGAATGAAAAATAGCAAATGAAGGCGAAATGGTTGAAAGTTGATGGCGTCGCTTTGAATGATGCATCTTGAATGCACAAAAGTCTGGAGTTGTAATAAGTTAAAAAATGAAATGCCTTTGTAACAAATGAGTTTAATTTAAATCGAAACCTGAATACTTTGAAAGAGATTGTCCAGTTTGTAAACGAAGTGCATCCAGTTTTGCCGTAACCCTCTCTACTTTTTGAACAATCTATGTGGGTGAAATGATGATAGCATGCCAAGTTTCAACTTTTTCAGAGTTCATTTGTAGTGCTTTTCAATTTCAGGTCATTTAGTTCTCAAAACAAATCATTGAATGCATGAAAATAGCAAATGAAGGCGAAATGGTTGAAAGTTGATGGCGCCGCTTTGAATGGTGCATATCGAACGCAAAAAATATAAGAGCATTTACATCATGATCTTATATTTCTTACTGATCTAAATTGTCAATATGATCTTATAACATCAAAATACTTTGATCATCAATGATCTTTGTGTGTACAATCTGAATTGTCAATATGAGTCATCAACGATTTATAAACCGATGAAGACTCATATTATGCCACAAATTCTACACATAGAGTTCAATGAAGACCAAGTGCTTGTGATAGTTTGAGAAATAACATATTTAAGGTGGTAAAAGGCTTGTTAGGGAGCGAGGTGGGACTAAAACAGCTTGCCATAACCTCATTAGTACCGGTTCGTGGTACGAACCGCACTAAATGGTGATGGTGGGGCCATACCCCGACCGCAGGTGACACATCCCTTTAGTACCGGTTCGTGGCATGAACCTGTACTAAAGGTTCGCCACGAACCGGTGCTATTGATCGCCGCCACGAACCGGTGCTATTGTACACATTAGTGCCGGCTCTAATACAAACCGGCACTATTGGGCTTCACGTATGACCCTTTTTCTACTAGTGAAAAGATGGGGTTTATATCATATTGCATGAGTTTATCCCTGTACATCATGTCATCTTTCTTAATGCGTTACTCTGTTCTTTATGAACTTAATACTCTAGATTCATGCTAGATAGCGGTCGATGTGTGGAGTAATAGTAGTAGATGCAGGCAGGAGTCGGTCTACTTGTCACGGGCGTGATGCCTATATACATGATCATGCCCAGATAATCTCATAATTATTCGCTTTTCTATCAATTGCTCGACAGTAATTTGTTCACCCACCGTAATACTTATGCTATCTTGAGAGAAGCCACTAGTGAAACATATGGCCCCCGGGTCTATCTCTTATCATATAAGCTTTCAATCTACTTTTATTTGCATCTTCACTTTTCCAATCTATATCATAAAATACCAAAAATATATTTATCTTATCATATTATCTCTATCAGATCTCACTTTCGCAAGTGGCCGTGAAGGGATTGACAACCCCTTTATTGCGTTGGTTGCGAGTTCTTGTTTGTTTGTGTAGGTGCGTGGGACTTTTGAGGAGCCTCCTACTGGATTGATGCCTTGGTTCTCAAAAACTGAGGGTAATACTTACACTACTTTGCTGCATCACCCTTTCCTCTTCAAGGAAAACCAACGCAAGCTCAAGACGTAGCTGTTGGAAATATGCCCTAGAGGCAATAATAAATAAGTTATTATTATATTTCCTTGTTCATGATAATCGTTTATTATCCATGCTATAATTGTATTGATAGGAAACTCAGATACATGTGTGGATACATAGACAACACCATGTCCCTAGTAAGCCTCTAATTGACTAGCTCGTTGATCAATAGATGGTTACGGTTTCGACCATGGACATTGGATGTCGTTGATAACGGGATCACATCATTAGGAGAATGATGTGATGGACAAGACCCAATCCTAAGCCTAGCACAAAGATCGTAGTTCAGTATGCTAAAGCTTTTCTAATGTCAAGTATCATTTCCTTAGACCATGAGATTGTGCAACTCCCGGATACCGTAGGAATGCTTTGGGTGTACCAAACGTCACAACGTAACTGGGTGGCTATAAAGGTGCACTACAGCTCCGAAAGTGTCTGTTGGGTTGGCACGAATCGAGACTGGGATTTGTCACTCCGTGTGACGGAGAGGTATCTTTGGGCCCACTCGGTAGGACATCATCATAATGTGCACAATGTGATCAAAGGGTTGATCACGGGATGATGTGTTACGGAACGAGTAAAGAGACTTGCCGGTAACGAGATTGAACAAGGTATCGGCATACCGACGATCGAATCTCGGGCAAGTACAATACCGCTAGACAAAGGGAATTGTATACGGGATCGATTGAGTCCTTGACATCGTGATTCATCCGATGAGATCATCGTGGAACATGTGGGAGCCAACTTGGGTATCCAGATCCCGCTGTTGGTTATTGACCGGAGAACGTCTCGGTCATGTCTGCATGGTTCCCGAACCCGTAGGGTCTACACACTTAAGGTTCGATGACGCTAGGGTTATAAAGGAAGTTTGTATGTGGTTACCGAATGTTGTTTGGAGTCCCGGATGAGATCCTGGACGTCACGAGGATTTCCGAAATGGTCCGGAGGTAAAGATTTATATATGGGAAGTCCTATTTTGGCCACCGGAAAATGTTCGGGATTTTTCGGTATTGTACCGGAAGGTTCTAGAAGGTTCGGAGTGGGGCCCACCTGCATGGGGACCCACATGAACGTGGGTAGTGGGGCAAGGCCCCACACCCCTGGTCAAGCGCACCAAGATCCCCCTTAGAAGGAATAAGATCATATCCCAAGGGATAAGATCAAGATCCCTAAAAGGGGGATAACAATCGATGGGAAGGAAATGATGGGATTTCTTTCCTCCCACCTTTGCCAATGCCCCAATGGACTTGGAGGGCAAGAAACCAGCCCTCCACCCCTATATATAGTGGGAGGCGCATGGGAGCTTCACACGAAGTTCAGGCGCAGCCCTCCCCTCTCCCAAGTCCTCCTCCTCTCCCATGGTGCTTGGCGAAGCCTGCGCAGATTGCCACGCCTCCACCACCACCACGCCGTCGTGCTGCTGCTGGATGGAGTCTTCCTCAACCTCTCCCTCTCTCCTTGCTGGATCAAGGCATGGGAGACGTCACCGGGCTGTACGTGTGTTGAACGCGGAGGTGCCGTCCGTTCAGCACTAGGATCTCCGGTGATTTGGATCACGACGAGTACGACTCCTTCAACCCCGTTCTCTTGAACGCTTCCGCTTAGCGATCTACAAGGGTATGTAGATGCACTCTCCTTCCCCTCGTTGCTAGTCCCTCCATAGATAGATCCTGGTGACTCATAGGAAAATTTTAAATTTCTGCTATGTTCCCCAACAGTAGCAATCTTCTACGTCGTATCGGGAGAGCCACTCCTCGGGGGAAAGACTGGAAGAGTCTGCACGAAGGTCCAGGGCCTGGATAGCGGACAACAGGGCCTGCTTGCGCTCGCAGAGGTCACACCCCATGTTTGCGCCCCAACCCTTCATGAACTGGCGGCCCCGCTTGGCACAAAACTGCCAAACTTCAATGTCCGAAGAAGGGTGGGGGTGGGGGTGAGCGCGAGCCTTGGCCCAGCGAACACCGACGGCCGCCACGAAACCTGTTTGGGACAGCCAAAATGTCTCAAACCGGAAGCGGGGGGAGGGGGAATCGGTGGTTGCTTGTCAGCAGAGGACAGGAGGAGGGGGACATGATCGGAGCTGATACGGGTGATGGCCCGAACGGAAGCCAGGGGGATACGGATATCCCAACCCGGGGAGACTAGGACCTGGTCCAGTATGGACTGGGTCGGAGAGGCCTGCCGGTTAGTCCAAGTGAACCTTGAAGGAAATATGCCCTAGAGGCAATAATAAAGTTATTATTTATTTCCTTATTTCATGATAAATGTTTATTATTCATGCTAGAATTGTATTAACCGGAAACATAATACATGTGTGAATACATAGACAAACATAGTGTCACTAGTATGCCTCTACTTGACTAGCTCGTGAATCAAAGATGGTTAAGTTTCCTAGCCATTGACATGAGTTGTCATTTGATTAACGGGATCACATCATTAGGAGAATGATGAGATTGACTTGACCCATTCCGTTAGCTTAGCACTTGATCGTTTAGTATGTTGCTATTGCTTTCTTCATGACTTATACATGTTCCTATGACTATGAGATTATGCAACTCCCGTTTACTGGAGGAACACTTTGTGTGCTACTAAACATCACAAAATAACTGGGTGATTATAAAGGAGCTCTACAGGTGTCTCCGAAGGTACATGTTGAGTTGGCGTATTTCGAGATTAGGATTTGTCACTCCGATTGTCGGAGAGGTATCTCTGGGCCCTCTGGGTAATGCACATCACTATAAGCCTTGCAAGCAATGTAGCTAATGAGTTAGTCACGGAATGATGTATTACATAACGAGTAAAGAGACTTACCGGTAACAAGATTGAACTAGGTATTGAGATACCAACGATCGAATCTCGAGCAAGTAACATACTGATGACAAAGGGAACAACGTATGTTGTTATGCGGTTTGACCGATAAAGATCTTCGTAGAATATGTAGGAGCCAATATGAACATCCAGGTTACGCTATTGGTTATTGGCCGGAAACATGTCTCGGTCATGTCTACATAGTTCTCGAACCCGTAGGGTCCGCACGCTTAAGGTTTCGATGACAGTTATATTATGAGTTTATGAGTTTTGATGTACCGAAGGTAGTTCGGAGTCCCGGATGAGATCGTGGACATGACGAGGAGTCTCAAAATGGTCGAGACATAAAGATCAATAAATTGGACGACTATATTCGGACATCGGAAGCGTTTCGAGTGATTCGGGTATTTTCGGGGGTACCGGGGAGTTACGGGAATACAAGGAAATAGCAATGGGCCTCATGGGCCAAGTGATGGAAGAGAGGAGGCAGGGCGCGCGGCCCCCCTAGCCCAAACCAAATTGGACTAGGGGGCCGGCCCCCCTTTCCTCCTTTTCCTCCCTCTCCTTCCTTCTCCTTCTCCTTCCCTTCCTCCCCCTCTCCTACTTGGACTAGGAAAGAGGGGGGAATCCTACTTGGAGTAGGATTGCCCCCCTTGGGCGCGCCTTCTCCCCTTGGCCGGCCCTCTCCTCCTCCCCTCCTTTATATATGGGGGCAGGGGGCACCTCTAGACATAACAATTGATCTCTTGATCTCTTAGCCGTGTGCGGTGCCCCCCTCCACCATAGTCCTCCTCGATAATATTGTAGCGGTGCTTAGGTGAAGCCCTGCGATGGTAGAACATCAAGATCGTCACCACGCCATCGTGCTGACGGAACTCTCCCTCGACACTCGGCTGGATCGGAGTACGAGGGACGTCATCGAGCTGAACGTGTGCTAGAACTCGGAGGTGCCGTAGTTTCGGTGCTTGATCGGTCAGGCCGTGAAGACGTACGACTACATCAACCGCGTTGTTCTAACGCTTCCGCTTTCGGTCTACGAGGGTACATGGACAACACACTCCCCTCTCGTTGTTATGCATCACCATGATCTTGCGTGTGCGTAAGAAACCTTTTGAAATTACTACGTTCCCCAACAGTGGTATCTGAGCCTAGGTTTTATGCGTAGATGTTATATGCACGAGTAGAACACAAGTGAGTTGTGGGCAATACAAGTCATACTACTTACCAGCATGTCATACTTTGGTTCGGCGGTATTGTTGGATGAAGCGGCCCGGACCGACATTACGCGTACGCTTACGCGAGACTGGTTCTACCGACGTGCTTTGCACACAGGTGGCTGGCGGGTGTCAGTTTCTCCAACTTTAGTTGAATCGAGTGTGGCTACGCCCGGTCCTTGTGAAGGTTAAAATAGCACTAACTTGACGAACTATCGTTGTGGTTTTGATGCATAGGTAAGAACGGTTCTTGCTCAGCCCGTAGCAGCCATGTATTTGCAAAAACAAAGTAGAGGACGTCTAACTTGTTTTTGCAGGGCATGTTGTGATGTGATATGGTCAAGACGTGATGCTATATTTTATTGTATGAGATGATCATGTTTTGTAACCGAGTTATCGGCAACTGGCAGGAGCCCTATGGTTGTCGCTTTATTGTATGAAATGCAAGCGCCCTGTAATTGCTTTACTCTATCACTAAGCACTAGTGATAGTCGTAGAAGCAATAGATGGCGTAAACGACAACGATGCTACGATGGAGATCAAGGTGTCACGCCGGTGACGATGGTGATCACGACGGTGCTTCGGAGATGGAGATCACAGGCACAAGATGATGATGTCCATATCATATCACTTATATTGATTGCATGTGATGTTTATCCTTTATGCATCTTATCTTGCTTTGATTGACGGTAGCATTTTAAGATGATCTCTCACTAATTATCAAGAAGTGTTCTCCCGAGTATGCACCGCTGCGAAAGTTCTTCGTCTTTGAGACACCACGTGATGATCGGGTGTGATAGGCTCTACGTTCAAATACAACGGGTGCAAAACAGTTGCACACGCGGAATACTCAGGTTAAACTTGACGAGCCTAGCATATACAGATATGGCCTCGGAACACGGAGACCGAAAGGTCGAAAGGTGAATCACATAGTAGATATGATCAACATAGTGATGTTCACCATTGAAACTACTCCACCTCACGTGATGATCGGACATGGTTTAGTTGATTTGGATCACGTGATCACTTAGATGACTAGAGAGATGTTTGTATAAGTGGGAGTTCTTAAGTAATATGATTAATTGAACTTAAATTTATCATGATGGTAGTATTTTGCAAATTAGGTTGTAGATCAATAGCTCGCGTTGTTGCTTTCATATGTTTATTTTGATATGTTCCTAAAGAAAATTGTGTTGAAAGATGTTAGTAGCAATGATGCGGATTGGATCCGTGATCTGAGGTTTATCCTCATTGCTGCACAGAAGAATTATGCCCTTAATGCACCGCTAGGTGACACACCTATTGCAGGAGCAGATGCAGATGTTATGAACGTTTGGCTAGCTCAGTATGATGACTACTTGATAGTTTAGTGCACCATGCTTAACGGCTTAGAATCGGGAATTCAAAGACGTTTTAAATGTCATGGACCATATGAGATGTTCCAGGAATTGAAGTTAATATTTCAAGCAAATACCCGAGTTGAGAGATATGAAGTCTCCAACAAGTTCTATAGCTAAAAGATGGAGGAGAATCGCTCAACTAGTGAGCATGTGCTCAGATTGTCTGGGTACTACAATCGCTTGAATCAAGTGGGAGTTAATCTTCCAGATAAGATAGTGATTGACAGAGTTCTCTAGTCACCATCACCAAGTTACTAGAACTTCGTAATGAACTATAGTATGCAAGGAATGACGAAAACGATTCCCGAGCTCTTCGTGATGTTGAAATCAACGAAGCTAGAAATCAAGAAAGAGCATCAAGTGTTGATGATTGACAAGACCACTAGTTTCAAGAGAAGGGCAAAGGGAAAGAAAGGGAACTTCTAGTAGAATGACAAGCAAGTTGTCACTCCTGCGAAGAAGCCCAAAGCTGGACCAAAGCCTGAAACTGAGTGCTTACAATACAAAGGAAATGGTCACCGAAGCGGAAATGCCTCAATATTTGGTGGATAACAAGGATGGCAAATTGAACAAGGGTATATTTGATATCTGAGTTATTGATGTGTGCCTTACTAGTGTTTATAGTAGCCCCGAGTATTTGATTCTTGTTCGGTTGCTAAGATTAGTAACTCAAACAGAGTTACGTATAAACAGAGACTAGTTGAAGGGAAGTGATGATGAGTGTTGGAAGTAGTTCCAAGATTGATATGATCATCATCACACACTCCCTATATTTTCGAGATTAGTGTTAAACCTAAATAAATGTTATTTGGTGTTTGCGTTGAGCATAAATATGATAAGATCATGTTTATTATGTATACGATTATTCATCTAAGATAGAGAATAAATTGTTATTCTGCTTACATGAATAAAACCTTCTATGGTCATACACCCAATGGTGATAGTTTATTGAATCTTGATCATAGTGATACACATATTCATAATATTCATGCCAAAAGATGCAAAGTTAATAATGATAGTGCAACTTATTTGTGGCACTGCCATTTGGGTCATATCAGTGTAAAGCGCATGAAGAAACTCCATAAAGATGGATTTTCGGAATCACTTGGTTATGAATCATTTGATGTTTGCGAACCGTGCCTTTTGGGCAAGATGACTAAAAATCCATTCTTCGGAACAATGGAATGAGCTACTGACTTGTTGGAAATAATACATACCGATGTATGCGGTCCAATGAGTGTTGATGCTCGTGGCAGGTATCGTTATTTTCTGACCTTCACAGATGATTTGAGCAGATATGAGTATATCTACTTGATGAAACATAAGTCTAAAATATTTGAAAAGTTCAAAGAATTTCAGAGTGAAGTGGAAAATCATCGTAACAAGAAAATAAAGTTTCTGCGATTTGATTGCGGAGACGAGTATTTGAGTTACGAGTTTGGTCTTCAATTAAAAAATGTGGAATAGTTTCACAAACTCATGCCACCTGGAACACCACAGCGTAATGGTGTGTCCGAACATCATAACCACACTTTATTAGATATGGTGCGATCTATGATGTCTCTTACCAATTTACCATATCATTTTGGGGTTCTGCATTAAAGACAGCTGCATTCACTTTAAATAGGGCACCATCAAAATCCGTTGAGATGACGCCTTATGAACTGTGGTTTGGCAAGAAACCAAAGTTGTCGTTTTTAAAGTTTGGGGCTGCGATGCTTATGTGAATTTTTTTTCACCTGATAAGCTCGAACCCAAATCGGAGAAGTGCGTCTTCATAGAATACCCAAAGGAAACTGTTGGGTACACCTTCTATCACAGATCCGAAGGCAAGATATTCGTTGCTAAAATAGATCCTTTCTAGAGAAGGAGTTTCTCTCGAAAGAAGTGAGTGGGAGGAAAGTAGAGCTTGATAAGGTTATTGTACCTTCTCCCGAATTGGAAAGTAGTTCATCATAGAAATTAGTTCCAGTGATTGCTACACCAATTAGTGAGGAAGCTAATGATGATGACCATGAAGCTTCAGATCGTGTTACTACCGAACTTTGTAGATCCTCCAGATTAAGATCCGCACCAGAGTGGTACGGTAATCCTATTCTGGAAGTCATGTTACTAGACCATGATGAACCTACGAACTATGAGGAAGCGATGATGAGCCCAGGTTCCGTGAAATGGCTTGAAGGCCATGAAATCTGAGATGGGATCCATGTATGAGAACAAAGTGTGGACTTTGATTGGTTTGCCCAATGATCGGCAAGCCATAGAAAATAAATGGATCTTCAAGAGGAAGACAGACGCTGATAGTAGTGTTACTATCTACAAAGCTCGACTTGTCGCAAAAAGATTTTCGACAAGTTCAAAGTGTTGACTACAATGAGATTTCCTCAACGATAGCAATGCTTAAGTCTGTCCTAATCATGTTAGCAATTGCCACATTTTATGAAATCTGGCAAATGGATGTCAAAACTGCATTCCTTAATGGTTTTCTTAAAGAAAAGTTGTATATGATGCAACCAGAAGGTTTTGTCAATCCTAAAGGTTCTAACAAAATGTGCAAGCTCCAGCGATCCATCTATGTCTTGGTACAAGCATCTCGAGTTGGAATATACGCTTTGATAAGTTGATCAAAGCATATAGTTTTATCTGATTTATGTGAAGCTCTGTATTTACAATAAAGTGAGTGGGAGCACTATCGCTTTTCCGATAAATATATGTGAGTAACATATTATTGATCAGAAATGATGTAGAATTTTTCTGGAAAGCATAAAGGAGTATTTGAAAGGAGTTCTTTAAAAGAAAGACCTCAGTAAAGCTACTTACATATTGAGCATCAAGATCTATTGAGATAGATCAAGACGCTTGATAAGTTTTTCAATAAATACATACCTTGTCAAGATTTTGAAATAGTTCAAAATGGAACAGTCAAAGAAAGAGTTCTTGCCTGTGTTGCAAAGGTGTGAAATTGAGTAAGACTCAAATCCCAACCACAGCAGAAAATAGAAAAGAGAATGAAAGTCATTCCCTATGCCTCAGTCATAGGTTCTATAAAGTATGCTATGATATGTACCAGACCTATTGTATACCTTGCTCTGAATTTCGCAAGGGAGTACAATAGTGATCTAGGAGTAGAACACTTGACATTGGTCAAGAATATCCTTAGTGAGTACTAAGGAAATATTTCTCGATTATGGAGGTGATAAAAGAGCCCGTCATAAAAAGTTACATCGGTGCAAGCTTTCACACCGATCCAGATGACTCTAAGTCTCAATCTGGATACATATTGAAAGTGGGAGCAATTAGCTAGAGTAGCTCCGTGCAGAGCATTGTAGACATAGAATATTTGCAAAATACATACGGCTCTGAATGTGACAGACTCGTTGACTAAGCTTCTCTCACAAGCAAAACATGATCATACCTTAGTACTCTTTGGGTGTTAATAACATAGCGGTGTGAACTAGATTATTGACTCTAGTAAACCTTTTGGGTGTTGGTCACATGACGATGTGAACTATGGATGTTAATCACATACATATGTGAATATTGGTGTTAAATCACATGATGATGTGAACTAGATTATTGACTCTAGTGCAAGTGGGAGACTGAAGGAAATATGCCCTAGAGGCAATAATAAAGTTATTATTTATTTCCTTATTTCATGATAAATGTTTATTATTCATGCTAGAATTGTATTAACCGGAAACATAATACATGTGTGAATACATAGACAAACATAGTGTCACTAGTATGCCTCTACTTGACTAGCTCGTGAATCAAACATGGTTAAGTTTCCTAGCCATTGACATGAGTTGTCATTTGATTAACAGGATCACATCATTAGGAGAATGATGAGATTGACTTGACCCATTCCATTAGCTTAGCACTTGATCGTTTAGTATGTTGCTATTGCTTTCTTCATGACTTATACATGTTCCTATGACTATGAGATTATGCAACTCCCGTTTACTGGAGGAACACTTTGTGTGCTACGAAATGTCACAACATAACTGGGTGATTATAAAGAAGCTCTACAGGTGTCTCCGAAGGTACATGTTGAGTTGGCGTATTTCGAGATTAGGATTTGTCTCTCCGATTGTTAGAGAGGTATCTCTGGGCCCTATCGGTAATGCACATCACTATAAGCCTTGCAAGCAATGTAACTAATGAGTTAGTCACGGAATGGTGCATTACATAACGAGTAAAGAGACTTGCCGGTAACGAGATTGAACTAGGTATTGAGATACCGACGATCGAATCTCGGGCAAGTAACATACCGATGACAAAGGGAACAACGTATGTTGTTATGCGGTTTGACCGATAAAGATCTTCGTAGAATATGTAGGAGTCAATATGAGCATCCATGTTCCGCTATTGGTTATTGACCGGAAACATGTCTCGGTCATGTCTACATAGTTCTCGAACCCGTAGGGTCCGCACGCTTAAGGTTGCGTCGATAGTTATATTATGAGTTTATGAGTTTTGATGTACCGAAGGTAGTTCGGAGTCCCGGATGAGATTGGGGACATGACGAGGAGTTTTGAAATGGTCGAGATGTAAAGATCGATATATTGGATGACTATATTCGGACATCGGAAGGGTTCCGAGTGATTCGGGTATTTTCGGGGGTACCGAGGAGTTACGAGAATACAAGGAAGAAGCAATGGGCCTCATGGGCCAAGTGGTGGAAGAGAGGAGGCAGGGCGCGCGGCCCCCCTAGCCCAAACCGAATTGGACTAGGGGGCCGACCCCCTTTCCTCCTTTTCCTCCCTCTCCTTCCTTCTCCTTCTCCTTCCCTTCCTTCCCCTCTCCTACTTGGACTAGGAAAGAGGGGGGAATCCTACTTGGAGTAGGATTGCCCCCCTTGGGCTCGCCTTCTCCCCTTGGCCGGCCCTCTCCTCCTCCCCTCCTTTATATACGGGGGCAAGGGGGCACCTCTAGACATAACAATTGATCTCTTGATCTCTTAGCCATGTGCGGTGCCCCCTCCACCATAGTCCTCCTCGATAATATTGTAGCGGTGCTTAGGCGAAGCCCTACGATGATAGAACATCAAGATCGTCACCACACTGTCGTGCTGACGGAACTCTCCCTCGACACTCGGCTGGATCGGAGTACGAGGGACGTCATCGAGCTAAACGTGTGCTAGAACTCGGAGGTGCCATAGTTTCGGTGATTGATCGGTCAGGCCGTGAAGACGTACGACTACATCAACCGCGTTGTTCTAACGCTTCCGCTTTCGGTCTACGAGGGTACGTGGACAACACACTCCCCTCTCGTTGTTATGCATCACCATGATCTTGCGTGTGCGTAAGAAACCTTTTGAAATTACTACGTTCCCCAACAAACCTGGCACCAACCCTATCTATCTCGTGAAGACCAAGATCGGCAATGCAGTCATTAAACATTTGCATCCATGCAAAGTTGACGTGCTCATTGCTCTTGTCCTCCGCGCATTGGAGGAGGTTAAAGTCACCCCCGACGACCACGGGGAGGGAAGCAGCCGAGATCTTCTGGTGGAGCTCCGCAAGGAAGGCTGCCGACTGGCTACGGTCGGTCGGGCCGTAACGATGATGACCTCCCACTTGAAGTTTAGAGCCCGCTTGAACAGTTCCATACTCACAAAGAACTGGCCCCTATCCATGCTACCCACCTCAAAGGTTGCATCCTTGACACCTAAAAGGATGCCACCCAAATGGCCGGTCGTCCCACTAGAAGGGAGCCAATTCCACACAAAGAGGTGGGAGCTCAAACGATCAAGCTCGGCCAAGGCGAAGTCAGTGCACATGGTTTCTTGGATGGCAACAATGTCAATGTGTTCATCTCGCATGTACTCGATCAGCTGGCGGAGATGACCGTCATGGCCAAAGCCGCGGATGTTTCAAAAGAGGGCACACATTAAGGCGACATCAGGGGGCTGCTTGACCCCAGAACACGAGGCATGCTTTGGGCATGGAGGGCTGCAGTACGGGAGCGGGTGCGTCCACGAGGCTCCACGACTGCCAAAGGAGCATCAATCCTGCGGCGCTGGGCCGTGGTCGACCCCGCCGCGGCCGCGGGGGGGCCGTGGGGGGGGGAGGGAATCAGGGCCGCACGGGCTTCAGCCAATCTACCGTCGAGAATCTCGCGAGCCTGAATGGCCGCGATCCGAACTAAGGGGGGCGCAACCTCCCCTTGGAAGATGATCGCAGAGTCAGTCGCGAGCTTCGCAAGGCAAGCTAGGCAGACCGATTGAAGCGCAGAAAATGAGCCAAGTAGCAGTAGGGGGAGGGACGGCAGGAGTACCTGCCTCCAAGTTTTGGGCCGCAGCCCGAAGCTCCGCCCGCGCGTGGATGGGCAGGGTCGGGCTGCCCTCCGGCCGTGCAGCATCAAGCCAAGAGTTACGACGGGAGGAAACCACCGGGGAGGAGGAAGATCGGCCCCGGCGGGAGTAGGCGGCGAGCGCGGAAGGGGGGCTGGGCAGCCATCGGAGTGACCACCTGAGTCACACCCTCCGCCACAGGATCCAAGGACACGGCACAGATGTCGCCGAGGAGCAGAGTCGGTGGGGAAGGCGCGATCGGTGCTGGCGAGGAGGGGGGAGGGATCAGGGCCACCTCAAGCGGCGACGGGGGCGGGAGAGCCGCCTCTAGAGACGGGGGCCTCCGCAAGAGCCGGCGAGGGGGAGCATGGGTCCGGCAAGGGGGGGGGGCAGCCACGTCCAACCCGACGATAAGGGTTGTCGGGGAGGAGGCAGCCACGACCGGACCGGGCGAGTCCGCGCGGGGGACCAGGGCGGTCTCACATCCAAGCCCAACGGAGGTGGTGTTGATGGGAGAGTGCGGGGAAGAAGCCGACAAGACCACCAGGCCCACGCTGGAGGTGTCGCTTCCGTCGGGACGGGGGAGCAAGGGCCGCCTGGAGGCCACGACCCTCAGCGGACGGGGGGGGGGAGGGGGACAGCGACGGGGTGTGGGAGCGCGATTCGTCCGAGCCCCCCTCGTCCTTAGAGTGGTGGGGGCGAGGGTGGTGCCGGCCGTGGTAGTCTCTGCCAGTCCCCGGATCACCCCCAGGAGGGCCATCGTCAGAAGTGTGCAGGCGACCCACGTGGTTGGGCGGCTCGGGGGCAATTCGGAAGTCGAAACCCTGACCGTTGAAGAAGACCCGGATGGTGGCGCAGAGCTTGGAGGAGTCCAGACACTTGACCTTGACCCGGACCTCCTCCTCCTTACGGAGGAAGAGCTTGTTGACCACCACCACCTTGCCCAGAATCCGGGACATCTGGCGGATGACGAGCTCGAAACGAGCGATGTTCGAGAGACCGGCCACGAGGATCCAAGCGATGTCCAAGACGGCCACCGCCTTTGGGTCGAGGATGGGCTTGGTGATGTTGACGACGAGGTTGTTGAGGGCGAGGGTGATCTGACCACTGCGGGTGGCATAGCCATAGCTGATAGCGTCGGGGAAGACCATGGTGTAAATGTCTCCAGTGGAGGGGGTGACCGCCCAGTCCCACAGGCGGCGGTAGAGGTGGTTGAGCTCAGCCTTGATCATCTCAGGTGAGGCCACCCCATCCAGCACCGTGACTATCGCCTGGAGCGTGGGGGTGGGAGGCAGGGTGTTGGGGACCTCGAGATGGAAGAAGACAAGCCCCTCGATGCCGTGGCCATACATCATGAGCTCGGAAGTCACCGGATGCTCAGGGCACAGAAGGGCAGGGTGAGTCGGATCCTTGTAGATGTAGCAGCAATGGGGGTTGGTGTAGATGGCTTGGGAGTGGCCCGCCACCCCGCAGTTGAAGCACGGAGGACGGGGGACTCCAGACACGGGAACAGGGGCGACCGAGCCGTCCGGGGCCAGCGCGGAGTTGGTAGCCGGGTTACCCCGAAGCTGCCCACGTCTCCTCTTCTTCCTGGCCGGCCCTTGGCGACCACAACCTTGGCCACCACCGAGGGCAGTGGAGGGGGCCGGAGCGGTCGGCGCTGAGGCATGGGGGTGCACGTACTTCCTAGCCGAGGAGGTGGGCGGCTGAGCCTGGGGGCGAGGCGATGCTGGGCGAGATGAACGGGCGGGGTAAGGGCTCCGACCGCGGCGAGGAGCGGGGGAGGGCGAACGGCGGCGAGGGCGACGATCCCCCGAGGCAGGAGGAGGGGAACGGGACCGGCTGGGGCGGTCCGAGCGACCAGGCGAGCGCCGGTCATCCCTGCACCCGTCGCGGAGCTCATCCTCGCGGTGGAGGGCATCCGGGGAGGGATGGAGCGGGGCACGGAGGTCGTCGGTGCGCCGCTTGCGCCGCGCCTCACCGTCGTCCCACTCGCGAGGCATGGCCCGAGCCGGCGAGGGGGGAGGGGAGGCGGGGGCAGCGGAGGCCGGATCAATGGGAGAAGGCGGAGCAAGGGCGAGTAGGGAGGAGGGGAGGAGCGGGACGAGGCGATTGTGGCGGCGGGAAGGGAGACAGACGCCTGGGGGAGGCCACATGGCAGCCAAATAGCTGGCTGGACGGAGGTGGGCCTAGGGCACGCGGGAGGCCTGTTAACAGTGGGCTCGGTGCGGCCAGGCCCGTCTAGAGGCACAGGTGGCCTAGGCGGGCAGGGGCCCAGCAGGCCGCGGCCCAAAGGATCCCGACCCAGGGCGCAGGGAGGGAAGCTGACCCGTAGGGTTTCCCCACGACGGGCGGGAGCCGCCGTCGCCGCCGTCCCCGACGGGGAGCAAGCCACGAGGGCCGGACCAGGGAGCCGGCGAAGTCGAAGAGTGGAGAAACACAAAGAGGATGAACCGAAGGCGCCGATAAACGGGCGAAAGGGGGAGGCACGGGCGACGATGGCCGGGGCCGGGGCGGCATGTCTAGTCGCCGGCGCGGCCGAAGCCAGTGCGGGGACTGAGCCAGCCACCGGGCGGCGCCATGAGAACTGCGCCAGTCCAAGGTCCGAGCGGCCGGTGACGCCCCAGGAGCGACGGTGGTGGCAGCGGGCGCCACCACCCTCAAGGCAGCACCTTGCATCCCGGCGGACCTAGCCGAGCTCCGCAACGGGGCCGTTGACCGGGTCCGCCGCGAGCCGGCGGCAGAACCCCACACACGGGGGGCTGAGCCACCGGCCACGTCAGCTGACGCAGCAAGTCGAGGCGCCGGGGAGGGGGCTGGCCGGGGGGTGACAGGGGAGGCAGGAACGTCGTCGACCAGGTCCGCCCAACGCACGCGACGCATGGCGACCGGCGAGGGCAGAGAAGTCTCCGGAGCGGGCGGAGCCAGCAGCGGGAGGGGCGGCGAGGGGACCAGCGGGGAGGGGGGGAGGGCGGGGTCGGCGGCGGAGGGCAACGCGGCACCGTCGCCAGCGCCAGAGCGAGTGGTCGCCATCCGTTCACCGGCAACCTTTCTTTTCCGGGTAACTTCAAATCCTAGATCCAATCCATTAAGAAACTTATCCTATTTGACCTCTCCGCATTACTATATTAACCTACAAAACATATTTTTATAGCCTAATAAAAACCCAGCAAACGAACAAGTAAACGAGTGGTCTGATTGGTGAAAACCTGAACCGACAGGCTCACCAGTTCGGTCACCAATCTGGTTTGTAAGAGCATCTCTAGTAGACCCCGTATAATGCCCTGGCCCGCAAAATAACCACCAAAAATGGGTTTGCGCATAAAATGTTGCCTGACGAGACCCCGCAAACGCGTCCGACACATATTTTTTTTTTGAGGGGCGCGGTTTAATCCCATCCCCAACCTGCGAAAACGCAGGTTTCCGCCTCGCCACGACGGTGCCCCGTATCACAGGAAAGCGGTTGGCGGGAGGGACATTTCAGCCCGCGCCCTTTCCCCACTCCCTTCCGCCGACGCCCGCCATTGGTTCCGCCCATTCACCGCCGGCGATTCCAGCCAAATCTGCGGGCGTCGCGCTGCGGGGGCGCCCCTACCCTCTTCCACCAAGCTGCTTCACCGGCTCCCTGGATCCGCCGATCCGAGCCACCCCTAGTCGTCGTCGCCGCCCAGGATCCACCGCCCCGAGCCGCCCCTAGTCGCCATCGCCGCCTCGGGATCCACCACCGCCGAGCCGCCGCCCCGAGCCGTCGGTGAGTACTTGTACTTGTGCTTGTGTCGAACGGTATGCATAGTTGGTTAACGTGGCATGCGTATTTTGTGAATTTAGATGGAATTGAGCCCGTCCGAGAAGGTTTTGCTTAAGGATTCATCCGATTCGGACGACTCGGATGTTGAGACGCTGCTTGTCAACTATCGGCAACAGACGTTGGTGATGGCCCTTGTCGTGAAGGAGCACGAAAATGAGAACTGAAAGAGACGGCGAGGATCGACCGTCGGTCGTCTTTGCATTCCTCGAAATCGCCATCTCGGGAACGAGATGTTGATGCAAGACTACTTCGCGGACAATCCAACATATCCACCTCACCTCTTCCGGAGAAGGTACCAAATGGGCCGACCCCTCTTTGAAAAAATAGTTCAAGCTTGCGAGGCCAATTGTCCGTATTTTACTCAAAGAGGAAATGTCGCGGGCTTGAAGGGATTTAGTGCATGTCAAAAAATCTCGGCAGCTATGCGGGTAATTGCATATGGAATTCCGGGTGACTATGCCAATGAGTACCTTCACATTGGTGAAGCAATTGAGTCAGTGCGTAGGTTTGCCAAAGTGATCATCAGTGTCTTTGGTCTTAAATATCTTGGGGCACCCAACGAGGAAGACACAAAAAAATTGATGGCATCTAATGAGAGAAGAGGTTGGCTTGGCATGCTAGGTAGCATTGATTGTATGCATTGGACTTGGAATTTTTTTTCCAAAGGCATGGCAGAGAATGTATTGTGGCAAGTCTCGTGATGCAGCAATTGTGCTAGAGGCCATGGAATCCGAGGATTTATGGATTTGGCATTGCTTTTTTGGTATGCCGGGTACTCTCAATGATATCAATGTGTTGCAACGGTCTCATTGTCCAACAGATGTATTAGAAATGATACCCTAGGATGGATGTAAAGCCAAGAAAATTGCTTCCGCGCCGAGAACCGAAGATTGTGTGGGTTGTAAGAGATGTGAATCTGCCTGCCCGACAGATTTTTTAAGTGTCCGCGTTTATTTAGGG